>OZ035957.1:22697361-23297361 GCA_964034955.1 Orchesella flavescens | reverse complement strand
CATCCATTTGCATATTTAGTTAGCGTATTTCACACGTTCGAACGCACAAAACATACTATTTACTTGAGTATCTTTTGAAATAAGTTTTTTTTATTCAAATGGGTGATGAAATTATGAAAATATTACCGAAGAAAAATAATTCATTTTCAAATGTCAAATTTTTAAACTCAAGTAGTCACAAGTCAAATGTTTAATGAGCTTTAATGTATGTTGACAATGTGCTCAGCTTACAATCAACAATCAAGTTTATAATTTTTTCTGTAAGAACAACAGCGCAGAATAGAAACAGGAAGGTCCTTGCAGGCGATTCTCACTTCAATAATCAGGCAATAATATTATTCGAGTCGTATGTAAAAAACGAACAAGAAAAAGTATCAAAGGAGCTAACCGCCGTGAATAAGATTTGTTTTTCCAGGTGTACTACTGCTCATTATCATTACTATTAGTCAAGAAGAATGAGTGTGACACACCTGTATTTATTATGTAGCAACTTATGACAGCATCTTAGCAGGTCTTTTGTTCTGCGTGGAAATGATTTATATGACTCAGGTAGTCAGTCAAGAGGAGCAAAAAGCAAGGAGCACAAACATATATTACAGTCAATGAAAATAATATTGCAACAAATATTATAGTTTACTGCGAAATATGCTTTATGAGCCCGGAAGAGTCCCAGTCGTACGCTAAAATGATCTATAGTGTTCGTTGGCATAATCGCCTATTTACAAATAAAAATGCACATACATTTGAAGAAAAAAATAGTATTGTACATATAGTATGCATAAGCTCTTTGCTAATTTCATTTTGCTAATGAAATTCATTCACGAATTTATTCGGCATGTGCGTCCTCGCTTCCTTCACTACAAACTTCTTCATAAATCTATGAATAAATTTGCGATCTGTAGTGTGTAACTCCTGTTCCGTGAAAATGGTTCCCTTTCTTAAAGATTTTTAGTTGGTGTTGATAAATGAAATTATAACCAACAAGAAGACATGATGGTATCTTGGGATGGGTACGCACGTCCGCATACGCATACAACACGTGGGATATGATGATGGTGGTTCATAACTTAAAATCAGTTTTACCATCTTGGTACTATCGATAAATATACATGTTTTAAACTACACTATTGTTCTCATTGCTGCTGGTGCTAACAAATATGCTTATCAGAAACTCAAATGTTTGCACTGCACCCGCTGTTATTTCCTATTCCTGTATGAGGAACTGCATGAAGGTTGGTTTGAGATATTGGATTGCTGGAAGTGCATGGTGATGTGTGGATATGACACGACACACCCTAAAGCAACACACGATGATTTGATGATAATAATCATAATCTGCTTCAACCTTAAAATTTTTTTGACCTAGGAGCGTACTTTATTTGAAGAAGTCAATCAATGCTAGCATACCAGCAGTATCCACTTGGGATTATAACTTTTAATGAAAACACGCAATGATAAACGACATGGGTGCCAAGTCAATCATGCCTGGATTGGATAAAATATTTTGCCTTAGTTTACGTCTCTTATATGATGTTCTTTCCACCTTTTCAGAAAGAGTTATTGCAGGAAGGGCATTTGGATTAAAATGAGTGTAAACATTAACAAAGTGAAAAAATCATGACAAAACGATTCTGTGATTCGTGACCATATCAAGTTGTAATGGTCCATTGTATTGTACTTTTGGTTGCTTGCGATTTCACTGGCAAATATTAATACGGGACTATAGCTTTGAGGGAAATGAATCAAGAAAGACAAGCATGTAGCCCTCCTGGAGTTCTTATTGTCAGCTAGAATGAACAATATTTTCAATAATTTTCAATTGGTTCCCTTCCGAATCCATTGAGCTAAAATGTAGTAAGATGACCAGAGGGAAGAACTTTGACCTCTTGCTCATACATACATGTATACCAAACGTTCTATTTTATTTGATATTTCCCTTTTTTATGCGCATGTTACTCGCTCAATGCACTTTTTCACGTTTCCGTCTCAATCATTGTCTGCAACTCTGCTGTTTCTGTTCTCCTCCTCATTATTAACAACAGCTCACCTGGTTCTGGTTCAACATATTTAGAAATCTATCTACAAGATGATGATTCACCTTCCTAGTGAACTTGTTTTCAACAGCAGCAGCGTAGATCACACAATATGATATGCAACCGGTTTTTTCGATGATTTTCAGGAAAAACAGTGTTTGGTTGGAGTTTCGAGCAGCACTGCTAGTCAATTGTTAGGCAAACTTTATAATCTTGTTTTCATTTCATTCAAATTCTCTTTGATAGATCAGCTATGTAATATACTCCCCCGTCTTTTAATCATCGTCGCACGTATTCGTATAGCTGATTCTGAAAAAGCTGCTATCTCCTATTTGTATTCGATATAGAGGGTTTAGAACAGGTAGCAAAATGTTGATTATGCAACACCGTATAAATTGTATGGCAATTTAGCTGTAGTTTCGGTGATAAAATGTGAAATTTGATGTGGGGGTGGGGTACAAACAGCAAATGATCACAATAGTTCAAGCTAGACAGGTTTTCTCTTCAATCTTATATTATATTTACTGAAAACTGAACCGAAAACTGAATGAAGATCATATGAACGACACGAAGATAAAAAAAATGCAGTAGTAAACTTATTATTAAAACGTGCATTTATATATTGTGTGCATAATTCACCTTAAATTCCTCTTCTCATGTCACGCCTGCCCTGTTCACCATAATCGATAGTTGTTTTTATTTGGATCTACACCCCGTTATGGAAAATGTCAACCACTCTTCTAGAATTTCAACCTGTATCTAATATCTATTGCCAATTGTCATGCAAGTTGAATCGGCTTCGATTTATAAAAAAAGTTGCCTCGGTTTTTTAATGTACTACATTTTCAAGTTGCTCAACTTGTTAGCTCGGCCCAGCGATAAAACCAGGAATAAATGGGAAATCATTGGGAACAAAGTTTATGGGATTGGTACATGGATGCTGCATGGTTCTTTGACCAGTACAGATCTCGTTGACCAGACAAACATGCTTGGGTTGCACGCATAATAATCCTAGTCATGTTTTGTTTACTACAAAATTTCACAGGTGTGCCATTCAAAGAGTTTTGAATGTTTTGTCAACTGTTTGAAGACTTGTTGTCGTTATCATTGCAGCAGTATGTATGAATGTACCTTCTGCACTGTGATTTGATGTGACTAGATTTTTCATGGATGTTTCGTTGTTTGATGTAGGTGTGTAACTTGATCGAGCAACTTCTGGTGATTTGATCATTTGATCTGAATAAGGGGTAAGCGTAATTATTATAACCGTTCTGCTATTTTATTTTTACAACTGCAGCTTATTAAATTGGTTGCGTTGGCTGACAATGCGGTGAAAATATGGATTGATCTAACCGTATACACCTGAATCAAGGGTAGAAACAGATTAATTTGCGGGGCAAGCATTATGCATATTAATGTGTAAAGCTATATGTCCATCATCAATGATTTTTGCAGGCTGACTACTACTGGCCATAATATGTACTCTTTTTTTCTTGACCTTAAAGGAAAATCTAAGCAGCGTAATCGTAATGAACGTCCTCGCATTGCAGTTAAATGCAGGGAAAGAACTATATAATTAAAATGGTGCTACACCCATTTTCAGCAAGTTATTTGGTAAAGTGTGATGGTGTGAAATGGAAGGTGGACAGCTCCTTGCTGGAAGATTAAATGTGATATTATGTCCGTGTGGGATGTACAAAGTCATTTTACCATGTAATTACTTCGTCATCTAACACAAGTCATAATCATTGGTCTTTAGTGCAGTACATGCTGACATTTGACATTTGCTCACGTTCTTTATAAAAAAAACTAGTAAGCCAAAATTTGTAACACATTTATAATTTTCCACTTTTGATATGGTAAGTAAATGGCGAGACTCATTTTTATTTTATTTCTATTAAAACATTCAATAATATAGGTGCAAATTGTCAATGAAATGGTGATATGTAGTGACTGAGTCGCTGAGTGGTTCCCATGATTTACTATTGTATTCAATTATTTTATCATTATTCACAAGGCACTTTTATTGTTCTCAATCTGAATGGTCCATTCAAGGAGCTCTTAAGGAGACATGATGATGATAAAGTTTTTTGACAGGGTCAAGTTAGCATTTGTAGATTTAATTAGAGGCATTGACTATATTATGGCATGACACATACTCAACCAAATATTATTTAATCCGCTTATCAACCTCTCAATTTGGAAGGTATTGATTGCTTCATTTCTCTCCCTTAACCAACCCAAGATACAAATCCCATTTAACTGTTTATGCATCAGGCGCGTCATGTGTCATACTCCATTATGCAATCACATATGTATATATTTCTTCAGCTTCATTCAGTCACTCACTTTTAAGTCCGAACAAAGATTCGTATCTTCAGTTTTCATCATAATTTATATAAAAAAAATACATAGAATCAACAATGTGATTGAATATCAGTCCGTCATTCATTTTTGAAGGAAATATTTACTTGTACAACAATGTCAACAAAAATCCTCACCTCATTTGAATGAGCACAAGAATAAGTTATCCAAGTAATTTCACCATATTATTTTTTATATAAATTTAGGAGAGTAGGTTGTAGGCGTTGCATAATCACTCAATCCAATGACTTTACACTAGTCCGTACAAGCCTCCTGCTCCTTTCCTTCCCTTCAATAATATTTTTTATCTTTACTGCTGTATTTTAGTTACCTTGTTGCAAGCACTTCGCACTGAGTGAGTTGAGTTGCAACCTCCTTGTTTTCAAGTCCGTCATCTTCATGTCATTTGCTCCCTTGAATAATAATGTGCATTTTGAAAATAAAAATGGTCAAAAGAGATGGAAAGACAAAAGGGAGATTTTTCAATACACACATAAATATAATCATGATGGTTGACCACTGAGCTGAGCTGAGCAGTCATACCATAAACTGTATAGATCTTAATGCCTTTTGTTTGTCAACGTCAACAAGAATTTTGAGTAACTAAATAAATGAAATTTTATAATATGTCACAATAAGAACATAAAGGTCATTTGATGATATGTCTCTGTCTGTATTAAAAAATCGTCTTTTACTACTACTACTGCTGCTTACTTATGAAATGACATGACTTTTTGGTAGCTGCTCAATGATGCAATGACCATTCATGGGACTCCGAACTTGCCAGTCTTTAAATGGTTGCTCAATTTCATTTTATGATAAATCTTGTAATCGCTTCTTTTGTGTGACGATGGACGATGAAATGTCATTGTTGTGCTTTACGTATAAAAACAATGAATGACTCTGAAAAGACATTTTTCTTGTGTGCCTTCTCTTTACTTCTCTTTCTTGAAAATTGATGCGTTTTTACTTGTCCTATTAAATTGAAAGAAACAAAAAAATATATGGATATGTACAATGTATTTACACACAGGTTGAGGTTGAAATTGTAAAACATAAGATGCAACAATATGCAACATTTCACGATAGTGAATGTTTTTTTAGGGGATGGGCCATGGGCTATAAGCAACCGTATATCCCAGGGTCAATTTGGCAATTTCGTGTGATATCTGCATACAATCACGATCATATTCTCCGGATGAGAACCAAGAAGAACCAAACCAGTTAAGTTGGATTTGATTTGGATAATGTGAGTCAATGTGGTAGGGTGGTAGTGAGCGGTCAGGCCAGAGTCAGACATGGCAAATAAATACACAGTGTGTTGCGTTCGAATTGCTATAGTCAGTCTTTTAATTAACTTGCTACTTTGGTGGAATGGAATGGAACGACAAAACAAACACAAAATCCAGATAACATCACATAACATGGCGAAATCCAATTGAGTTGAATATTATGTTCCGTCGTCATCATCATCATCAGCCAACAAAAACTTGCACATCTCATTTAATTTTCAACATGTGCAAAGTCATCCCGTGATGACAATAGTGGACATGGGACATTGCCATATTAACTCCATCTTACAACCTCATCATCACTGCGCTGCACTGTCGTGTCATTATGCTTTCTAATCTTTGTATTTATATAACAAACTTGGATGAATGGTTAAAAATACTAGAGACAAAAAGTTTGCAATCAAAAGATGAATCTTAGAAGTAACACTGAATAATAGTTGATCTGAATGAAAAGACAAAAAGCAAGTGTACGAGGGAGATACTTTAATTCTATTCTATATAATATATATAATACATAATATTTCATGTACTTCCCTTTCATACTTAATGCACATAAATTCAGTTGAGAGGGAGTGCCCCCCTTTCCTCGCCTTTGTCCTTTTGTAAATACCTAAATTACGTGAGATGCAAGACAAAACAGAGATTACATTCTTACATATTATATTAGTTAATCAAGCGTACTATATAAAATACTAATGCAGCATCAGCCAAAGCCAAACAACCATCAATCCCATCTCTTTTGAGTTATTTATGAAAGGGACAAGAAAAATGGGGGTAGAATGCAATTTTAAGTCAAGTCATCGCATCATCGTCGTCGTTGTCCATCGTCATCAAATTTTTTTTTATCTCATCGTCTTCTAATCAGATATAGGCCGCATAATAAAGTGTACTAATGTAATGCAACCCTGTGTCAACTTTTGATTTTGATTCTGTTCTGGCTATTGCTTTTTGGCTACCAAACCAAATATTCAAACATCTAACAAACGACTATCAAATGTCACGACAGACAACTCACACAACATGGTACTGATCTCCCCTACTGAATAATCGCATTTTGTAAATAAAATAAATTTATCTAATTCACATTGACCAATAACGGATAGCAGAGCAAGAGGGGAGTATATGCAAATGAAATGGAAGATATTATGTGATGTGATCTGATCTGATGAGCATCAAGAACATTTTGTCTAAGCGTTTAAACTTTAGGCTGGGACAGGTTGGTATTGGTAGGTAGTAGGTGTATACGGCGTAAAGTGGAATAGAACCTCGATATTCCTCTCATCCTCATCTCTCTTTCTTTATTGTTGTCCACCTGTCGTCGTGTCGTGTGGGTGGATTAGATAATAGTGCACATTACATAAAGGCAAAGGCAAGCCCGCTAACTAACAACCAGCAAGAGAACGTTTTTGGCCATTAATACATCATTAACAGGACCATTCTCGCTTTTTTTGCTCCCAGCGCAGCCTTATATAATGATGATCTGTTGAAGCGCATTTGCACAAAAAGGCTGTGAAAGAGGCAAGCTCGGATTTGTGCAATAACAATAACGTGGACATTAAACTATTTTAAAAGGGAATTATATAGCATTGTAAAAAAATTGTAAAATGGAAAAGGTTGTAATAAAAAGAAGGACGAACATGTAAACAAAGCGTGACCACACCAAGCCACAGGAGCTATAAAGACAACAAGTAACATCATCATCATCATCATTGAATTACATGAAAAAGGGACCGCTCTCTTGATCGTGTTGACAGATTTGTGACAAATGGATCACAATTATTGTCATCTAACTGTACTGTAATGCCTCTTGCTCTTGCTTAATGTAATGCGCTCCTAATTTACTCCAACTTCATTGTCACATTTACCGTTTGTCACTTGCTTGTTGCAAAAATCGATTGCATTACTTACACTACAGTCAACAGTTACAGCGAAAACTGGTAGAGTCAGATAGGATCTAAAATTTTGCAATTAAAGGCAGTCCAATGCAACAGCAACATCATGACTTCCAAAGTGACAAAATAAATATATGTATGAAATGAAGTTAGAATTAGGTATATGAATTTATTTAGCTCACTTCTTGCTGTGCATGAATGATGAAAACTAATTGTGAGTCAACAACAACCAACACCGTAAATTGACACAGATTGATCCAATTTGTGATTTCTCTTAATTAATCGGAATGGTCAATGGTGTGGTGTGGGCAACACCAAATACATATGTAGATGCAGAGGGGTCAACATCAATATCAACACCAAATGTACTTGTCAATTTCCATTAAGGTTCGGCTGCTGCACATTCGTAGATGACAAAGCAAGGAAATGATTGTAGTTGGCAATGTAATTTCAATCAGTTCCTTTTTTATTTAGCAATATAATAGTTAATGAAGCAGTAGGTGTATATTTTATGAAGATGTCAATAATACAATTTTTTTCCAACGCCATGCCATTATTTCGGACCAGTATTGGCACAATTTTGACTTTATGGCACATAATAATATGTAACCCGGAAGGGTGACTGGCTTGATTACTGTATTAGGAGATTTTTTCAGACATATTTTTTTGTTTTTGCAATGCATATTTTATCAGTCCGTTCGTTGTTCAAGGCTCATATAAATTGGGTTCCTTATCTGATCTTGGGCTTGGAAAGTCCTTCGCGAGTTGAGTTCGCAAATAGAATTTTAAACAGGAGCAGGCAGCCAAGCCAAGCCAAGCCAGTCAACCCTCAGCAGCAGTAACCTATGTGAAAAACTTCCGTGAAGATAAAACAGAAGCCTTTTTAAATGAAACGGTAATCTAAATTGCTTTGTGAAATCATGATGATACGAGCTTCTCCCTTGTTTTAAAAAGTCATGTCGGTCGAAAATATTCCGAAAGCTTATGAGTTTAAGTTGGCTTACAATTTCATTTTAAAATAGGATTTATGTATATATACATGCTCATTCATAGTTCTAAACAGTTTTTTTGTAAAAAAAATGTACGTTTGTTTTACTCAAGCGTTTCCATTCCACTCAAATATAAATTCATCCGGTCATTAAAATTTTAAGTTAAGTGTATAGGTATTTGCTTTTGTATTCCCGTTGAGTTTTCTTCCGGTACTTTCATGATCCCAACGGAAAATGAAAGCTTTCATTAACAATACACGAATAATATATTGCTTCCGAAATACGGTATAATATTAGCAAACTGTCATAATCTAATCCTAATTTTGTAAATATATGTAAATAAAATACACACAACACAGCGTATAGCGTATCTATACTCTAGCACCCTTGAGAGCTTTATTTTGATAATTGTATAAAATTGTAGGGAGCATGCAACATAAAAAATTATTACGATTGCGATTACTGCTGTAAATCAAATACTTTTATATATTGATATCATCATGATCTGCATTCATTTTGCAACCTGCAACCCATGGAGCCACATTTAACATTAAGTATTCGGCAACAATGAGATAAAATATGTACCATGATAGCGCATAGCGTAAGCTCAGGAGGAAAATGAAAGCAATTTTCTAACACGGTCGAGTTATCAATATGAAGTTCCCATTTTGAAAAATGCGAGGAAGTTAAAAAAACATGGCTAAAAGTAGTTGAGATAACATAATATTTCATTTCATGGGGCATTTCTTTTGGTTTTCATTCTCCTTTTTATGTAACAGCAACAATCAACCAGCCTTTGAGTTATAGCGCATGTGCTATGTGCTCTACAAAAATTCCACTCACTCATTCACTCTCATCATTAAATCGTGCCTGCGCGTCCGCGCTTTCCTGTGTGTGAACAAATTTTCTTTATCCACTCCACTTCTTCGCTCTTCTCTCTAAGAAATAGGAGTCATGGTGGAAAACAACCCGCATTATAACTACTTGTTTTTCTGTTGTTGCATGCCTGATCAAATTGATAATGATAACCACACTGATTAAATAATAAGTTGCTACTGTTGCATCTATCTTTATAATCTCAGACTACTTCTTACATCGTTCAATAATATCATCAGGCAGAAAATGTTTTCAAGTCGTGTTATAAAACTTATATAGCGCATATGGTAAGCGTATGATTTGCTAACTACTTAACTCACACACCATACGCATACCACCACCACCACCACTACAGGGACAGATTACATTTTTGTTTGTGTGAGCATTTTAGCATATCGTGACATATCATCTTCCTCATCGCTCAACATCCACATCACATCATCATCATCACCACCAACTTGCTTTTCTTTCTGCAGGATTTGCGATGTAATCCAATTGATAATTTATCTTAGCTCACATTCAAAAAAGCTTCGTGTCTGTACTTAAGCTATAATTTGTTTGGCATGGTGCTACTACTCTTACCCATCGTGTTGTGATTAGAACAAAGTTAAACTCAATTCTAGACAGACTTTGACTGACTGACGTAAAAAGGGGCATGATGATAATGATGATGTGCACATTTCATTTCATATCAGATCAGATCAGATACATACGTTTTGTATACAAATCACAAAACTCTTCATCAGGCTTAAAAGTACATGTGAAACAAAAATACAATCATTGTTTTCCATCAGCATTCAAAACACAACAACGGAGACAAAGCTCAATGTTTCAATCAATGGAATAATGGAATGACATTACTCAAGGAGGAAGTAGGCATTTCTAAATGAATATACATATATTTGCACAACAGTTTATAAATGTTTAAAATAAGATGTACAGCCAGTGGAGTGAAGAGATCCTTATCTAAAAACACATTTTCTCTGTTATGGCTTTTGATGACGATAATTTTGAGTGGCTGATGATGAGCTTTCGCATCATAATATCAGCATGATCATTATCATTACGAGTGCTTAAATAGGCTTGTAAAAGTTGTAAATAACAACCAAGTAGTAAAGAGTGAGGAAAACAGTTTTTCTCCGTTGCTTTTTTTTATGATGACCTGATGCTGATTGTCATTTAGAAACATTCATGTCATTTTTGTTTTGTTTTGCATTTACATTGTATTACTACTAGCACGCCATATTATGCATGTATATGTATGCATATCATGTGTAAGTGAGATAATAATAATAATATTATGTGAAAATATTTTCAGCAAACATCATATCATTCATTGCATTCAGCTAGTGTAGTAGTATTATATTATTGTGTGTGTTTATGTGGATTTATTGTCAAGACATGATGTTATTCCCAAAAATGATGATGATAATAATGCTCATGGTTGGTTTAACATGGGCTCCCTGCTGTGATTATTACTCCACGCGTTTTGTCGTTGCAAATCATCTTCTTCAAACGAACAAATGCGTATGGGGTACGCGCTTCATCTTTAACCAACCATTTTGCATTTATTTTTGAGATTCTAAATTTTTGTGTGCACAGAAGAAAAAAAGTTGCTAATATGATGTTACAAAAAGGTAAACAATATATCCCATTACTAGCTGCTCGTTGTTTGCTCATTATTGTCCATCATTTAAGGAAAAGCAACAGGAACAAGAAGAAGCGCAATGAATATATTTTGAGGGAATTACTATAAAAAAGTGACTTACGACTTTACGAGCCTCATATTGAGTAAAGTAGTATAATTTATCTCTCCTCAGGGTTAGCTAAGCGCACGCTGATGCTAAAAGGGGAAGCAAATGAAAAGGAATTTACATAAATAAAATGTGAAGCACTCAAACTCTTCATATCTTAATGCACGATACAGTGAACAAAAAGGAAATTAGGAAGAGAGCTGACGATATATATGAGAGCAGTGAGCAGTCAAGCTATTGATACTAATACTAATGAATATATCCTTATTTGAGAGACATTTTTAGGGTATATGCGTGATTGCTCATGCAACTGAATACAAAATGGTAGTTTCTTTTTCAACATGATTTAAATAAACCCGACAGATCGAGATGTAATGATGTACCTTTAAAATTTCCCAATTCTCCCTCCCCTTCTGAGTGATCCCCACCTCTAGAATTTATTTTATTTTAATAAGGTCAACGGTCACACTGGGGTTACCTAAGAATTTGGGAGCCCCATTAATGAACTTTTCTCTCCAGTAGCTTCATTTTGATGCATCATCTTAATCCATACCTTAGTATTACAAAAAATATTTGACCTTATCATGGTCATAGGTCACGTTGGGGTTATCAAAAACTTTCAAAAATACCAACACTGATCTAGTCTCACCAGGACCTTCATTTTGATGTATCACAACCTATACCTTAATATTCAAAAAAATTGACCTGACCTTTGAACTAGTAGTTCCCCTGAACCGATATGACCCATCTTCGAACTCGATCTTTCGTTTGACCTAAGATTTCGATTAGTGAAAACAGAATTCAAAAAAGTGAAACCGTATTTGAGTTATCGTGTACACAGACGGACGACAGCCTGAGTGTTTTCAATATATACCTAAAGGTACATAATAAGATTGTTGACTGACGATGCAATGTGATACAAATTTTTATCTCATTTTTTCTTCCAGCGTCACCAAACTCTTTTTACTTCTCTTTTACGAAATGAGAGACTTATATAGTAATATAGTTACTTATCGTTAGTTTCAAACAGAGATGTAAATATATCTAATCAGAAAAGTTACGTGTGATGTGATGAGGAGTAATTTGTCACAAAGAAGGATATTTCTTCTCACGCACGACATGAACAATTTTGTTCTATACACACATTAAGTACACGCATATTATGCTTTCGAGTGTGTATGTTTGTCTTGAGTGTGTGCAATAGACATATTAGTACATGAATGAACCTTGCAAAAGCCATTACTGTGACAAATGAACTGATTACTTTAAGTCTGTCTGAATTGAATTTACTCTCGCATCGCATCGTATCGCATCAAATGAAAAGCAGGAAGGGGTATTTTCTACTTACTTTGCATTTTTTATTTATAGGCACACATCCCATCATAATATCCTAGTGATTATGATTACTTATGTGTGTGTTTGCGCAGTTTCTTTCAAACTTTTTTTTCTTCATTGCATCAGGTTTCAAGACGATGCGATGCCATAATATTCCATTTCTCACAATTTATCATTTGTATCGTATCAGACTAGCATTTATCCTTAATTTAGTCATTTTTATTGGGTAACCACGAACCATTAATCATACAACGTGCACTTGGTATTATATACATAGTGTTATTTATTACGTACGCTATATAAACTTCTTGTAGTTTCTACGATTGGGAAATAAATAACAATAATAATAACAACAATGACAAATAGTTTTTGCATTAGGGAATACACACAGCTTACTTATGATCAGGATTCCCACCAATTAAAGTCCACCCACAGGCACAATATAAATGTGCAGCTGTATTGTATATCTTTAATTTAGCTTGTGTGCATTTCAGAACGTGAACTTTATCGATCACCTTGTCCATAGCTAATGACGTACAGCGTGTGCCTGCCTTGCTGTGAGACAGAGGTTATTGGAAGAAGTACTCATTAGCTATTTTTGATTATAGAGATAAATTGGCAGTATGAAAAGAGATAGGGTTGCATGCTGCAAGCTAGTATTATTAAACGGGAACATGCATGATGGCCACAATTAAATATGCGTGCTCAATGAAAAAAAAACTTTTTATTATTTTTCCATCAGAGAAATCAAACAATGAGTGATATGATGATGATGATGATGATCATCATCATCAGTATAATCATCGACAACTTTGTAGGAAGGAGGAGGAGACGTCACTATTACAAAAGTTTGATTGAAATTGAAATTAACATCGTTTATACTATGGTGGCGGTGGTTGAGTCAAGAAAAATATATTGTGCTAATATACTCTGACGTGGATATACTGACTCAAAACTGATTTACATATTATGCATATGCATTTATCCTACATTTGGGATAATAATTATGAATTAGGTAGTTTCCCTGAAAATTAAATAAAAAAAATGCAAAGAAGGTTGACTGGTTGCCAATACATGAGTGTTATTAATAACCACCTGATGCTTAACTAAACTGTCCTCCTTCTCATTTTTCAGTGAAGTTTACTAAAAACCATAATTCAAGTTGTCATTTTCCTCTGCTCTCAGCTCATGCACGCATTGGCGCATCCACATTCATGGATACAAACAAGTTGCATTTTAATGATGAAAACGAAAAAGCATAAGCGACAAAGACAATTAACAAAAATCATTGATTGGTGTGCTTGTAGATAATGAATGATGGAATCCCGAAATGAAGTGAATAAATGCAAATTCATCATGATGCTTTTTATGCTTTCATGCTCACATCAATACACGCCAAATTATATGACTAAACTTTTTTTTTTAGAAAAACGATCAAGACTAGTTGTACAAGGAGGAGGGTTCTTTTATCCTATTTTACGAAACCTATTTACTACACACATACGAGTCTACATGGATCTCCAATCAACATAAAAATATATTCCCTCTAGTACATTGAAGGGAGAAGAAGGACAACAGGGCACTGAGTAAGTAGAATGACGTTTTTATTCAATTGTCACACAAAAACCTTTTAATCTGAAAAATTTACATATGTAATCCCAAAGATAATATTTGCATTGAAATGAAATGGAACGGAGATTGGAGACCAAGAGAATTATTGTCGATTGTGATTGTTAAATTGAATGTAATTAATTTTTCATTCATTTGCTTGTGCGCGCCAAGATAAAATTATATAATAGTGAGTGAGATGTTTGTGCTAGATAGAAAATATACTATCTATTCAATATCATCATCATCACAGCTTTATGGTCAACTTGGCCGTGGTGGTTGAGCAATTATTCACAACAATTAATTGCTCATTTTCCTTTTCTATTAAACAACACTCTCCATAGATATACTGACGCTAAGAGAAATAGGTTCCCTAATTAATCAAAACCATTTTTGTAGCATTGCAATTGCAATCCCATTTCAATAATAATACAATAACAGAGTAGTGTAACTATAAAATGTGATATGATACGATAGGACGATAGGAGAATGGTTCGAAAAATGGGCGAGTCGAGCTCAATAAAAAAGCAAGATATAAATGTAATTAAGTCTTCTATTAAATGCGCTTTTGTTATGAAATGGCAATGAAAAAATGATTAGTAGAAGAGAGAAATACATAAAAACCGCAGCCTCTCTAATGTTCATTTCAAACATGAATTGCATATGTGTAAATACAAGTGTACAAGTGTACAAGTTCAATTCTAATCCCGTTTCAAAATGCAAGGGAACAAGTAAGTAGAAGCGTGTGGTCGTCGTCGTCGTGCTGTAGCTCAAGGTGTGTTACGCTATCAATCAAAACGCACGTTACAAATTATAATTTACAATCCACAACAATATAAATAAATATACACAATCTTTTTTATGTGAGCAAATATCATCATCGTCTGTGATCAGCGACTTAAACTCGTAAACAAGAGTTAATTGAAGACTTGAACGTTTTTTCTTATAACGTATAATAATAATGTTATGTAATGTCATATAAAGTGCGTAAGCATTTTGTAGTTTTTATACAATCAGAAAATGATTCAATGGAAATGGAGAATTGAGCAGTTAAGAACAATATATGCTCATCATGAACTATTCTCCATCTTCTCACCAGGCGAGAGATGCTGACGTGAAATAGCTTCAACTTCAACAACCTTATTGTAACGAAATGAATTTATTTCTGTCCCAGCAGCTATTTGGCTTTATCACAGCCTTCTCGTATCCTAAAATCAAATCCAACAAGAATTATTGTAAGGTTCTTTTTATTGTATTTGGGTGCGTACTTTCAGCATAAAAAAATCAAAATCTCGATCGTTTATGAAATGGCAAGCCGGCATTTTTTATGATCGTGATTCAAGTCAGGCATATTATATTTTGCCACAGGAAAAGTTTAGAGAGAATGTGCAAAGTCAATTGGGAGAATGGAGGAAATTGAAAAATTATTTAAACAGGAAGCAACTGCAACAACTTCGGCATCTACAGACGTACTAAAGGGAGGATAGGTCTTTAATGAATTATTATTGACAGATTTCCATTAACGGATGATTGAGAAAAATGATGTAAAACTTAAATCTTAAAACGTTGAACGTGTCTTATTACTGCCCGTCATCTTCATCATCTTCATCGTCTTCTCTCTGCCTTTTTGAAGTTACTCAAGCTATCATCGTCGTCACCAAAGCACAATGCAGTTGGCAAATGAAATGGAAAACTAAAGTGAAGCTGAGCTGAGGGCTCGAGGGCTAACAAAAATGTTTTGCAAAAATGTCGATGTCGAAGACAAGCTTGAATTCATAAATATGGGGTATGGGATGATGTCGATAGTCGATGATGATGATGTTTCGCTATATTACAAAAGCTTCAGTCAGACGGGCAGGCAGGTGAGGTGAGGTGATCGACAATCGAGCGCTTACACTTTTCACAGTGGATTCAAAATTCATTCCATTCTCATCCTCATCTTTATATCTCAACGCTACCACCGCACCACCGAGATTTTCAGATGCTGATGTGATAACAACACAACAACCACACGAGATTGCAATCACAATTCACAATCATTTGCTGCTGGTAGAAAAAAAAGATTCCCTCTTTTCTTCACTACTTGTTGCATAACTCTCATTATCATCTACACACCTCTAGGGAGAAAAAATAATGGATGGTGATATGATGGTGTAGAGTGTAGACAACGGAAGCTGTGTGCACGCTTTTTTGTTTCTTTAATACTTACAATCTCATATTCTGCTCAATTCAATTGAGGGAAAAGAAATGTAGAGGAAGATGACAGGGATTCCAAGAAGAATGATTTACTGATTTAGCTTCGATGTACATAGCAAAATCAACAGTATTAACCTTAAGGCCACGCCATACCATCATTATCATCACTAAAAAGAAAAAAATAATTAACTGTCTTGTTTTCACGTCTCTTAAAAATCTGCTAAAATTCAAATACCATAATGTATTACACAAGTCAAGTCAGCTTGATAAACTCTTATCGTATGTTGTATACATACGAACATATATCGAGTTCCATTGTGATTTTTTCTTGTGTTAGCTTCTCCAAAAAATATATTTGACGTTGACTGCTGCTGACAAATCCCTGTTCTATTGATGAAAGGTAAGTCAACAAGAGAGCTCTGTCGGGACTAACCAAACCACATTCAGTTGTATTTTATATTGAATAAAAATTTATGAATAGCAACATATTCCGTGATTATCTCCCATTTTCTATTTACCATTTAAAATAATTTGAAATTTGCAACCAAAAACCGGTGTCGTCGTCGTCGTCGTCTCATGTCATCCTGTCGTCCTCTTATGTAGTTGCGGTTACGCAACACAATTATTCTCTAAGGAATTTTCTTTTGTTTGCAGGGATAAAGAGGAGATACACGTATACGTATCTATTCAAAGGAGTCACTCCTTGACAAGCAAACAAGGAGGCTTTTTCTATTCATTCATGGACTTGTCCCATTTATTTCAGCTTGCCAATTTTTAGTTTTTTGTACCCCTTTTCTTAATATAGAAATGGGATGAAATGAAATCCTGAGGTGATGATGATAAGCGCAGTTGCCGTTTTGTGAATGAAGCAATGTGGTAAAAATAAGTAATGTGTAATTTTTCAAGTTCTGAATTATTTGTTTCATTCTCTTCAATATCCAAAAATGATAATGGATGAGATGATCATGCATGAGGTTTTTTTTCTTAGGGAGAGATGAGATGAGAGGAGAGATCATGGTGTTTTAGTTACAAAAAAGGGAGCCATGCCATACCACATGAATGGGGATTTACAACGGTAATGATAAACAATTTAAAGAGCAATGTAAATTCTTTCACACACTTTTATAATCAAAGAAGATAGGAATGCCATTTATATAATATATTATGTAAGTATAAAGTGTGCTAAAAAGAACTTGAGCATCATACACTCACTCACTCAATAATACCTTTGTATCTGTCATCATCGGAAGAATGGGAAAGCTATATAATATAGCTGTCCCTCAGTTTTAGTTATTCGTGCGTACACATTCAATTGGATTACCTTAAAAAATAAAATTACGGCCAGGGTAGAGAGTAAGTGGTAGATAGATGAAATGCTAGAATATGCGCACAATCACGCGTGTATGTGTGTATTTGCTTGCAATTTTTGCAACAACAAAAAAATGATAGTTGATTCTGATTCCAATTTTCATTTCATTTTGTTGCTCTCTGCGCGTACTTTCTTTAGGCGGACGGGGATCCATTGTTTCGTTGAGGATAACTAACTGTTATACTATATATCCTCTCTTGTTGAAAGTTTTATAGTCGTGCCGTGTAGTTATGTTATGTTGTGTGCTCTGCTAAACTTGTTATGTAACTATAACTGAAAAGAATGAGCCCATCCGTCTCCCTTCAACTGCGTATTTTCATTCAGTCTTTCATTTATTACCTAATCGTTTACATTCTTAACTTGATTACTGACCGGCTCTTCTTAGCAGCAGAGTAGAGCTATATTATACTCACTTTAAAAAAGAGATGAAAAGGTGCCAAACGGCTGCGGCTTGCTCCCAACTCTTCTAAATATCCATTCAAACTATCTCTTATGGTATGCCTACATTACACTGAGCTAAATTTTTTTTTTTACATTTTCTTGAAATGGCATATTTATTGTCATTATTGAAATATTGAAATAAATGAATATTGGATCAGTCATCTACGAAAAGTCAGTCAAAGCATATAAAAATGCATGAGGATAATGATGAAGACATGATCACAAAAGCTGAGTGCATAAAGTGCAATGAGCCAGAAGCACATCCTAAGTGCACACACGTTTGCTCACGCAACGAAAAACCTCATCATTTTAGCTCAGCCTAATTTACGACCATGTAATATGTTATGTAGCACTCGTCTTATGGGACCTGCTCATCCATAAATATTAAAATATGAAGAACGTGTTCATGTATAAGTCGTACTACTCCTCTAATCATATTTACAATTGCAAATTGCAAAAAAATGCGTCTATGGATTTTACTAATATTATATTTGAGATGCAAAAAATGAAAACTCCCAAATTGACAACTTTACCCCATTTAGCTTAAATGGTTATTGCATTATCATATTTTCTCATACCTACCCTATACTTTAATTTAATCTTCAATTATTCTCCAATCCAAATCCAACTTCAACATTTTTTTTCAAATGGGAAAACGATCCCCCTTTTCACAACTCTAATAATCTAATCCCTAAATGTTTATAGATGTAATTTTTGATTGGCATAATTTTCCCATCATCATCATCATCGTAATCGTAATCGTATCCTGACCTACAAATTCTTTTTACATATTATTTATCCGCCACAATATAATTCCATTCCATTATTATTGCATTGGTTTATGTAATTATTGTGTCATCGTATTCGCATCGAATATTATATATCTAATCATGTCCTTCCTTCATTTTCATCCTTAACACTTACATTGTGAACTTGCCTTAAGGTCTTTCCTGACCGTAGGCATTCGAATTGGGTAGGTAGGGGATCTCCCCCAGTCTGCCATGTGTATTTAGAATAAATGGACCATACACGGTTAATAAGCGCCATCACCGCTATAGATGGCCAAAGTTTGTGTCATTTTTATAGGAAATTAAAGTAGATGTGCCAAACATGGACCAAGCATTTTATTATTGCATTGCAATACACATTATCCTTCTACAATTCCCAAAGCATGACTCACTGTGTGATGTAAAACATGTATGGGCCAAGATTGGTAATTGATTTTTATGAACGACGTTGCTTAGGTTATTGCAACAAAGAAGCATTGAGCTATATATGCAGCGCCAAATTTGAATCAGATCAGGCCTCATGCAGAAGAGCGAGCTAGATCATTTCAATCCTGTTGACTTGATTTGTTTATTCTCAGTTCTATTTAAAGTTAACGAATCATAAACTTGTGCAGTAAGAGTCCTTGGCCAAGAATTTCAAAAATGGACAAGTTTGATTTTGCCATTGTTGAGTTTCCCAAAGAAAATGGTTTTGGTTAGAATTTGGAACTCAAAGGAACGGAGGTTCTCCACTTCGTTTGGCTTTAGCGAGATCTGGAACTCACAGCAACGGAGGTTCTCCACTTCATTTTGCTTTAGCAAGATCTGGAACTCACAGCAACGGAGGATCGCGTTTGGGTTTGGCTCCAAGATCTCAGGGGAACGGAGGCTCTACGTTTAACTTGGCGACAGAATCTCAGAGGAAAGGAAGCTCCTCGTTTGGCTTGGCTCCAAGATCTCAGGGGAACGGAGGCTCCACGTTTAACTTGGCTCCAAGATCTCAGGGGAACGGAGACTCCTCGTTTAATTTGAATCCAGCATCTCAGGGGAAAGGGGGCCCTTCCTTTGGCTTGGCACCGGGATCTGGAACTCAGGGTGTCGCAGGATCTCCATATGGTTTGGCTTCACGTGAGTCCATAGCTCACGAAATTGATGTTACACTGACAGGTAATTTTTAAATTACACGTCTCCTAAACAGCTGTATTTTTGAATTTGAGTCATAATATACTTTCTGTCATTTTCTCCAGCATTTCAGAGGACGGTTCTGCGTGGAATTAGCGTGATTGAGGAAGACATTAAGCAGCTTTACAAATTGTATCAAACACTTCTGACCTCAGATCTGAAAAGCCCTGAACCCACTTTGCCCGTGACATTTCCGGTGTCATCAATAGCAGACTTCTATCGCCTTAACGAATGGTTGACGGAAAAACTGAATTTTGATTTACTAGTAAGTTTTATTTATTTTCAAATAAATAATGTAATATGTAATAATTAAATATTTCACAAGTGTGTTTTCAATTTCAGACGCAACAGCTTAGGCTCGTCGGTGGGGAAATTGTCAAATAGTTGAGAATGTGCTGACTCGACTACTTGGACCCGGGTTATGCCAAGACCTCAATTTCACTGGAAAATTTCAACGGTGCAAATTAAAAGGGACAAATGCTCATGCCCTCATCATCAGTAATAAGAGATAAAGTGCTTGTATACTCAAACTATTATGAAATATTAGCTTGTACTTTGTAACTGGTTTTCATTTATTCAGAAACCATCCGCTCTACTAATATTGGAAAAGATGCTACGGATCACTACGTTGACAAGATAACAATGAAATGGCTGAACGGGAAAGGTGACAGAGATGGTGGACGCCAGAGAAGATACAACTTCAACAAGAACAATTAAGAAATCAGCAGCAGCAGGAAGACGCTCAAACTAATCAAGAATGAAGTCATCTAGAACCCAACGTCGCCGTGTTCAAAAGCGGTTTCAAGCATATGTTAATGAAGTCAAAAATCAACCTCGTCTTAGTCCACACGTTATAGCTTTACCTAGTGTAAATTCGGTTAGTGCCGATTTTAGTAATCAAAATGTTATACATTGTCACGAGTCAAGTAACTTTACACATCAATTAGCTTGTCAAACCCATAGAACTAGTTGGTATCAACAAAATAATGTCCCACACTCTACAGATCATCACACTGGTGTCTCTCCATTGTCCGTATTAAAGTTAGATTTAGTATTCCAGGTGCCTTTAGATTATATGCACCTCGTGTGTCTTGGTGTCATGAGAAAGTTACTATATAAGTGGGTGTTTGGTAAAGTCCCGTTTAAATGGAATGCAGCTAAAACTCTTGAGGTGACTCGTAAACTTATAACTTTAAAGCCATATATTCCAGTAGAATTTTCCCGAAAATGTAGACCATTGCGAGAGTTGAAACATTACAAAGCGACGAATATCGTCTTTTTTTAATTTATACAGGACTTGTTGTGCTCAAAAATACAATTTCCGATTTAGAATACGCTATATATTTACGACTAAATTGTGCAATGTTTATATTACTTTCTAACAATGCCTCAAACTTTGAATGGAATCGGTATGCTTCAAAACTGCTCGATGAGTTTGTACATATGTCAAAAGAGTTACATGGTGTAGAATTTATAGTGTATAACGTTCACAATTTAATCCATTTGGCTGATGACTCGTTATTGTACGGCTCACTTGACAATTGTAGCGCTTTCCCTTTTGAAAATCATATGCAGATTTTAAAAAGTATGATAAGGAAACACCACCAGCAGGTAAACATAGTTTTAGTAAAGAAAATTGTCCATCACAGTGATCCTTCTTTGTCTACATTTGTATGTACTAATTTAGTTAAAAGAAATCTTACAGGTTATGTTTGCTTAAGCTATAAATTAGGAATATATTTAATTGAAAACCTCCACTCTGATGATATTAATGATGGGATTATTAATTTGGCTGATCTGTACTCGAAATGTGTGTTATTACCTTATAATAATGTTTACTTATGTATACCATTTACAAAACCAATCGAATAAAACACTAATAAACAATAATTTGGTAATTTTGTATATGCTGTTGTTACGTATTATTACTAGCATCATTATTATATGAATTACTGAGTCATCCGCAAGTCTCATATCATGTATGGCAAATAACTGACAGTCCGTGTATTTTATAAACTAATTGTTACTCGGCAAATGCATGGCCCATACTCGCCATCTTCGGCATGCTTGGGGAATGTTTGTCCTTTTGGCCAAAAAGGTGTATGGGCCGAGTATCATGAAATGTATGGGCCAAGCATCAGCCTTATAACTTGGCAGATTGGGATTCGTAATCCCTTAGGGAAAAGATTAAAGAACGCGGATCGACTTCACATAGTTACTTTGTATTGTCATTTAAATAGGACGCTTTGTAAACACAAATAATGATCAACATTCCTCTTCCACAATGATTTAATAGCTTCCATGATTCAATGGTATGCGGTATTTTTTTGGGAATTTCAAGTGAAGAATGTTTATGAAACTTGATTTATTCCAGAGAAGAGGAATTATGAGTGGAGAATGTGGACACCTACAATTTTTACAGCGTCCCATAGGCATTCCTTTATGACGACTCTTTCTCATCAGAAGCCAAAGCCGAGCCCAAGTCGGATGGGATAGGATAGGATAGAATTACTTCGTGGTAGGTAAAAGTATTACAAAGAATTAGAGAATCAAGGGGAAAATTTCTTTTGAGAAGTTTCTTCCATGTCCTTTAAAACAAATTTGATTCATGATTTCATTTTTCATTGACGCTTTCTGTTTACAGCTCGTTCTCGCAAAGAAGATTTTAGTAGTGCTGTGACTTTTGCTTTCATGGGACGCTGTTCAAAATAATATCCATATAATATGCAGATTTGCTTCTAGCATGGTAATAAGTTATACGGTTGTCCGCTGCGCATATTAAATTAGCCGTTGCACACGAAAACAAATCTGCTTGTATGTATATAAATTTGTAATCTTACTGGACTGGATTGTGCATACACATTTGGAAATCCTAATCATAAATGATTTCTTTCGTGTGAAGCCAGAGAAGGTGAAGTGCAAAGAAACTCTTTTCTCTTGTCTAGCGGCTCGGTACTCGGTGGTTTCCCGTTTAATCTCATCAATTTATAACAGCTACCCATCCCATGCCTAATTCTTATAGCCTCTCTCTCTCTTAAATACCTGCTTCAATAAAAGAAGACGAAAAAAAGTTGCATTTTTAATCTCAAACAAGCATGACAAGTCATGTTTGAACTTATAAAAGCTAGCTATCTGTGCGGCATTCTTACTTCTTAGCATTTTTACAATTTGATCGTAAAACAGGACAATCATCTTTTTTATTCATCCGACCTTTTCGGCTCAATTTTATTACACTCCAAAGCAAATTAATCTTCATTCAAATTTGTCATTTTTTGTCTCCTCGTCGGTGGTGGCCATGTCCAAATACATAGAATAGAATAGAATTTAGCGTGTTGAGCCAATATCAATTTGTTGTGCACCAGATTATTTCTGTTCTAGTTGACAATCAAAGGAATAATGGATGCTATTAATACTTTTCAATATCTTTGGAAAAATCACATGTATTTTCTCACCATTACTTTTGTATTATGTAATACATCGTTAATACTAATTGTTAGAGGAGAAAGGATCAATTAAAATGAGTCATCTAAAAATAAGAACAATGGAAACGTCTCTACAGCATTACTAAATTACTAATGACAAAGGAGAATAAGTTGAACTTTTTCCACAGTTTTTTTTATTAGTGATCGAATCAGGGCAATTAGTAATGGACATTCATTCACAAATGCCCATTGGACAAGAATATTATTGAGAACTTCAAATTATATGCAAATTAGTGCAAATATTGGTAAATGTACGTAATTGGGCTTTGCTTTAATGGTGTTTTATTTTATCAGGAACATTAAATTCCCTTGCCTTCATTTTTTTACAAAATTAATAACGTGCTTTATAATTTCTTGTTGTGTACTTAAGATTTACATTAATAATAAGTCCCTTGCTAGGTACTTCAGATTTACATTAATAATAAGTCCCTTGCTAGGTACTTTTCACCAATCAAATTCACTAAGCACTATAGTAGATTATTTATGATAATTATTAAAAGATTGTGAATCAAGATAGACGAGGAACATATTATGCATCATATCATGATAGCAAACTAGGTGATCCAGTTTTTTTGTTTTGTTTTGAAACACTTTGGGTGATTGTAATTGCTATTGATGGCCCATTAGATGGTCTTGATTTGACAAACTTCTCACAATTAGCATTTGCCTTTGATAAGAGATGAGATGCGGGAATCAAATCAGCTCATTCATACTTATATTGTGTGTCCAAGTCACAATATATTACGATAAAACATGGGGACCACTTTTTAGCATATCATTAGCATTCAGCTAATAGCTCCCGGACATAATATTCCATTTTGTATTTGTGTGATTGTCGATGGTGTAAGTATAATAAGGCTATCGTTAGGTTACTGTCAAGGAGTGATAATATAGCAGAAGAGGTAGTAGTATTTGTCGATAAGTGAAACATTCACTCGTATTGATAGTCATAATCATAATCACAAAGGTATAAGTTTTATTCTTGCAATATGCAAACAATCAAAATGAAGAATAAGGGCATGGCTATTGAATCTAAATCAAAAATCTGTCGAAAACGAGTTTTTTCTACCGCATTTTAGGTTGACCTTTGGCTCACTCAAAGTACGAAACCACACCACACACAAATACATATATGCATATATTTGTAGTAATAGTAATCCACTAGAATGTCTAGAATGAATGGTGTTCATCGTTTCTCTGATATTTTTTTTCTCTAATAATAATAGCTGCTTTGGTGGTAGCAATAATGCAAATAAGGCGAGGTTATTAAGGACCTAGCCCATTATGTCTATACGTCCTGGCTGGTGGCTTTTGGTTTTGGCTACTTACAAAAATATATTATACATACAACCAATACCAAACCACAAAAATCAAATGGGAACACAGTTGCTGACGTCCATCGTAACATGATATGAGCCGTATCATTTCACTCATCTGAAAGTCTAGAGCATCATCATCATCGTCAGATCTGAAACCCACCAAAAAAGTAAATCTGAAAGAAGAATGAAATTGATATGGCACGCATTGACCACCTGAATATATAATCGAACATGACATTGGGTTAGAAATATTAGAATTGAATGGGATACGGGACAGAGTTTGATGGACAGCGTTGGAATTGAAGTGGCTTCCTCTTTTGTCATTTTCAAATGGCTAGTAGCAGTCATCTCTCTTCGTTTTTGCTCAAATTGAAATTATACCTGTTATAAATTTGCATATTATGCTAAATGATTTTTTTTACAAATGTCAGATAATTATTTTATGTTGAACGTGTGTTGCTACATGTGTCTTGTCGGCGTTACAAATCTTGAGCCTGTCGCGCTTAACAAATATCTTTATCCTTTTTGCAGACAATAAAATTATTATTCTCGGGTTGAATTTGAATTGATTGTGCTCTCGAAATGTCGACAATTGTGTATGTTTGGTTGATTGGTAAAACTGGCGTGGCAAACATTATAATGACATTTGACGCACATATACATTTTTCAGTTGAGATTGAGAAGTAGCCTGACCGGAATATAGAGACGACGCTCCTTTAACTCCTGTTTATCTACTAATGTAAAGTAAAATAGCAGATTCAAATAGTTAATAACCTGAGAAAATTAGAGCAAACTTTTTTGGTTTGTCTTAAACTTTAAATTTTGAAATGCCTATACATCTTAGAAGGATCGTAGTTTAAGGTACATTTTTGTTATACAACATAAATAATACAAGGTTTAAACAAGAAAAAATACAAGAGGTACGAATTCGCATAACGATGGAGGTCTTTTAAAGGATTAAATTACATTTCATCGTCTCATGAAGCGTAATAAGTGCTATTTTTGCATATTAATTCTGTGCTGCATAATCTGGTCTGGTACTGGGTGCTCCGTTGGATGAATGAGTGTATTTTTTTAGATTTCAGATTTCATTTCACAGATAAAAGTCTAAAGTGGTGGGTGACGTAACCTAATCATGAATGGAAAATATTTACCTTCATCAAATTGCTCTGTTGACCAGTTATGGATATTCACAATCTGGCAACAAGCAGTCTGGCTTAGCTTGACTTGCCTTGCTCTGCGACTAACGAGATATGAAAACAAGTTATATACACAGATATACAGAATCTGACAGATATCTGTATAATATATATGACACATACATTATGCACAAACATGTTGTGCACCAGCACCATTGACCATAATATAATTATTTCAAATGCAATATAAGTTATATTCTGAAAAGGCAAAATGAATAAAGAACAATTCTTCTCCACACCCAGCACGAACGAATTCAATGACAAGAGAAAATGCAAAACATATTGTAACATAATCCCTACGTGATATCTCCTGCACCATGTACACTCTATAACTATGTATATATATCTATGTATGTGTTCTTCTCTCACACATTTCCATAAATGCCATCAGCTCTAACTCGCCTGTGGGATCCAGCCAAACAAGACAAGACACCGGAGAGGCATATGGCAAACATGATTTTTATGATGTACATTGTATTGTACATATCGTATGTATATATATAAAAATATATCTGCACTTTTGGCAACTAGGAATAAAAATAAATTTGTTTTGCATTTTTACTTGGAATTACAAATATCATTGTGCATTTGGCTTTGGTGAAATATTGGTTGGAGTTAATGTTTATTTCATAAGAAGAAACTCCCTCCTGCGTTCTTCTCCACCAGGTTACCAACTCCAACTTAATGTCTCATATTCCAAGAAAAAACACAATATTTTATCAGCAGTTCTAATTTTACATCTGAAACCTGAAACTATTCCCCAGCAGCACTATGCTAGTAGTTTGTGTAGGTCCAGACCATGCCATTTAACCAAAACCAAGTTAAAAGGTCATTTGTAATCAAGCAAGAAGATATGTAACCAATCCGGATTCCACGAAATGCATAAATGGAGAAATTAAGATATAAACTTATGAAATTAAGATAGGCTGGGCGGATGAATGGATGACTGAATGTCTAAACTGAGAATCATAACTCAACTGCTCGCGTTTACTACAAAACTTTTGCAATTGCAAAAGTTTTCCATGCATTAATGCATGGAAAAAACTTGGGTCTGTCTTTTATTAGCTAACATAACAGTGATTCATCAGATCAGCTCAATCCTCTTTCTGCAAGGTTAAGTAATATGAATTTGCTTGAATCCAACGTAAGTGTGCATTTTTTATTTTTCTAAAAATAGCCGTCCCTTTCTTCCATGCAATGCTTTATATCGCATTATGGTTTGTAGCAAAAAAATGTGCAAAGTACGTTAAAACTCACTTGTTTCTTGTCAAACTTCAATTTCCGAATGACTTAAGATATTATGAAGTGAAGAAGACAGGATAGCATGAAGGAAGAAAAGTTTAGTGTATTACGAGAGAAAAAAAACAGGACAAAAAGGAACCGAAAAACTGCATTAGGAATGCGGAACAGGATGGAAAGTTGTAAAGCTTTTCGTTGATTTCAAGCTGTCAGCAACCAGAAACGGAAAGCATTTTAAGAGGAAACGAGGGATAAAGTGCAGAGCAGAGCAACTCGCCAACTACTTAGCAAATATCATGTTACTAGAGAATTTGAAATGCGCAAAAAAGTAAAATGAACCGACAACCGACCTGACGACACGACATGCCCAACAAAATTTGTAGGAATCACTCAAACATCATTCTCCATTCCAATTCCAAGAAAGAAAGATACGATGCACAATATATGCGTTCCAAACTCAAAGCAAACCACGCAATCATATATAAAGTTACTTTTAATGCGTCGTAATTCACTAGTCAGTCAGCAAACAAAAAAGGGACTCCCTCACAATTCCGACGAACAAAACTTACTCGCATGCTTTCTGTCATTGTGGTGCGTTTGCCAAAAAAAAAACTTAAAAGAAAATGACAAAAAGGAGCAATTATGTAGTACATTTTTGTCATTTTATTGCACACATAATGTTTCCTCATCCATCCATTCATTCATGAGCTTCGCCTATTTCAGTCACTCAAAAAGAATATATACGAATTAAACATTCATTCATCCATCCGTACATCCATATCCACCAAGCCCTTGTTAATCACAGAAGAAAATGCTTTATTGTTTCACATTTATGTACTATTACAAAACATTATGATACTTAAATGCATATACATATTACATTAGGTATTAGTTAGAATAAGAATTTTGAGGATAAAATTTTTGCAGATTCATGTAATGATACACGCCTCAATCACTGTCATCGCTCCATTAACTTAATAGCTTGCTGACTGCTGACTCGCTTTCCATTCTCATTCTCAAATGCTATGCGGATTTTTACAAAGGATCATCCTCCAAAATTATATACGTTGGTTATTAGAATGTGTGTGCTCTTTATAAATTTTGCAATGATTTTTCATAAAAGTGGACATTTGCAACACATTATTGTAAATTGTAATGACCAAATAAGAGGATTTTTTTTGGGTAAAATTGGTAAAATTATTTTCATCAATGTCCACATTGTCCACAGTAATAAAAATGCATAATTTATGTGGTATAACAAGATGATAGTTAATTCAACATCGTCAATAATGATAATGATGAGATTTCGGAACATTTTTTTGTTGGTAATTTTTAGCCTAATTTTAAATGAGCCGTAATGAAATAAAGGGTAGGTTTGTGTGCACAGCAAATTGTGTCACGTGGGTGAGATTTTAAAAAGACTTAATTACAGGAGTGCAGGTGCTCAATGAATGCCCATTCTTTTTAGTGTGCTCACCTATGGGTACGTCCCTTTAATAACTACTTTTATATAATATGTATCGTTGCATAACTTTTTCAATTAGTGTGTTTCAGTATCAGTACTTTTGAGTTTGAGCAGGATCATTCATAGAGCCAGCTTGGCGTTTGTTGCGTATTTAAAAAAATTGCAAAGGGAGATCCCTTTTTATAATCTTTGAGCAAAGCAACTGTAATTTGCTGTTGGCGGTGTTGGAGGTATTTGCTCAATTAATTCATTGCTCATTCATCGATGGCCAAGAAAGAAGAAAACAAGGAGGCGTGTATAAATATATATGCATACATCTGCTATGCTTTATAAAAACTGAATGGTTTCTTGTCTTCTGTTGCACTTTAACGCAACGCAGTTTACAAATATGCATATTATGCTTACTACAGTTCTACCATACAACGTCTAAAACTCATTGGTTTTGGATGCATGCAAAATGCAAATGCAAGTCAAGCCAAGCCAGCAAGTTAAAAAAAATAAACTTTTATTTTCATTTGACTCGACTATTTCAATATAATACAAATTAATACAATACAAAACATTGTTTTATAATGATATGAGCAGCTGAATGGAAATAGTAAAGAAAGAAACAAAGGGAGAGACAGATCAATTTGCATTTTCCTTCACTCTGTCTTTAAAGCTGCAAGTCAAACCAAAGCTAAAGCCAATCTGCACAGCAGTACTCCTATTCGTATCCAGCCAGGGTGAACTCATCCATCGTGTACATGCTTCACTACTTCTTTTTTAAATTGATGTTTGCCACTGCTGACTGCTACTGCAATATTTAAATGCAATCAAGATAAAGTTACCTACCTGAGAATACCAAATAAATGTGCATAGATTTATATACATGGCATATTGTATTAGAGCGTGTAAAGATCAAGAAACTGAAAGAGCCATCGTAAATCAATTGATTGACTTTCGACCTCCTTTTCCTTCATATACTGCTGATGAATGTATAAATTCTTACATAATCATATCATGAGTCACATTATATCATGAGCTTTTATATTTACAATATTTATATGTGATGTGGCCGCATGCAATAGTTTTGTCGTGTATCTTTTGTGATACATGAATACATCACCTTAAATTCAATTCTCCTCAATAAATGGCTATTTTATGTTTTATACGAATTTGAGCTTATTACAATCCCATTATCATTAGTTCATTATTCTTTGCCTGAGGAAAACCTGAATGATTTTCTCAAAAAGATTGAGTAAGGTTATTGGAAAAAAGAACAAGCACAAAATATATTTCGCTGATAGAACTTTTGATGTTTCTCCATCTCCTTTCGTACCCTACACCCTACCTACTAAGCAAATGGGTTGGTTTTGGCTACACATTTATAAAACAACATATCATGTTACTTGTTCTATCATCAAGGATTTTTAATTCAGAAAAAAATAAATATCCAAATGAATTATGAATGTGGACAACATTATATACCTACACCTAGTTTTGTGGAAATCTCCAAATAAATTTATGACATTTTCCGCATCAAAATCATGAATATTCACACACAAATTTTGTCATTTTATTAAATTCAGCTTTTTGGGTTGAAGCTTGAAAGACTCACACGTCACACGTAAGAGAGTCCATACTGTGTCTCCATGAATTATGCAGTGTTTCTTGTGGTTTCTATCAGAAAACGTTTATAAAACACGGTTCGATATAGCTGTGGTGTGGTGTGGTATAGCAGCAATTACTCTTGCTTCAATATGTGAAATTCAAAAATACTATGGAAGAGACTTTGTTTTTTGGCCTAAGCTAAGTACCGCCGCCAAGACCATCCAACCATATTATACATGATTACAAGGCTTTCTGAAACAAAAGCACAGCTAATTCATCATTGCGAAAGGTGCTTTTGTCTCTTACAAAAAAACTCACACCTCCATAATATGTATGTATATTTTTTTTGATTCGTTAAACCCTAAAAATTGTAAATAAATTATCCATGAAATAGGCATAAAACCTACCGTCTTTTTACTAGCAATTTCTTTTGTCCTTTGCTGAGAAATAATGCATGAGGCTGCAAAAACGGATGGCACCAATTGAGTTCCACATATCAACTTGACTTAAGTTGTAAGTCATAGTTCATATCAATTGTCAGCAGCAGCAGAATCAATCAGGTTGAATATTTAACAACGCATCGAAAAGGAAATCAGCGCTGTAATAATATAACGTCGTATAAATATTCTTTACATGATAAAATAATCATGGCGTCGCATGTGAAGTTAACTGGCACAATACTACAGTGAGTGAGCCCGCAAAAAGCGAATTAAAGTGTTATAATGTCACAAAAGGCCGTGCACCACTTGCTTCCATTTCGATGGTTGATTAGGTGTAAATAATGCTGGTGCTGCTGGTGAGAATCGAAATATTATGCTTCGTCGTCGTGACATAGCATGCCATGCATGCTATCATGTATCAAAGTCAGTGATGGTGACTCATTTTTGTTTTCATCAGATAAAAATTGTAGCAAAGGCCCTATTTATTTGCTAATCATGTGTGTCTGATTTATATAGGGAGTGAGATGGAAGGTCTTATAGAAAAGTAAAACTGATTCACTTATGCAGACACACGAATGCAATTTTATTGTGTGCTTACTTACACACATACCTTCTTGGTGTATATAGGAATAGGCATGAATTGCAACAAGAAAATTGGCAGATTTGTATGCATGCAAGAATAATAGGAAGCACAAAAAAGAAAAATGATATCTAGGTCAAATATCATATCACATGTGTGTGTGTGTGTTTCTGTCTTTCTCCATTTTGCCGCAGTCCGCAATTTAGACTCACCTTTTGGTTGCTCCTTGTCTAAGTCCAATCAATGTAAAAACCCTGTTGCAATTCATTTCTGCGGTTTTTCATATATTTTCGATTAACTCTAGTGTTAATTTCAGTTTCAAACCACAATCTGACATCTCATATTGTGAAAGAATAGGACAATCGAAAGTAATGAACTTAAAAAGAGGTCGGGCAAGCGCTAAGTTCGGACCCTTTGAAATTGAAACTGATTGAGAATTGCATGTATTAATGAAAACCAACAAGAGTAGTTGTTGATCAAGGTCATCTAACACCAAAAACATATATATTGTTATCACAACATATTTATAGATTTATATATTATTAAGTCTTGGTGTATGCAATCATGTACACTTTTAACGCCAATGATGCAAATGGCAGGAAAAGGTCGGGTTGGCCGGAGGAGGTTTGTGTGTGATTGGAAATGATGCGTGTCATTCCTAGCATTGGATTGCTCAGCGGAGGTAAAAGCATGATATTTCATAATTGTTACTTCAAGAATGATGATGATCATGCCGTTTGCGAAAAGGAAGGGAGAGTATAAAAAAATATCAATCAATCAATTATTCCCAATGTCATGTCAATATCCGTATCATGAGCTATTGGACATGTAGCTTTGTAATGAGCTAAATTGAAGCGCGGCTTCATTTCATTGCATTCGACCTCAGGAGAACCCCAGCAGGCACGCCATGTTCTAATGTAACACAAATAACAAAATTATGATCATTAAATGATTTCCTACGTCGAGCATTCATTCCTTGTGGATCTCGAACTCGAGCCAACGTACGTTTGCTCGTTCAGCACAGCTTGCTTCACAAATCTTTCTTCTAACCTAACGCTAAATGGTCAACATTAAGCAGTCAGGTTTTCATTTGAATTTAAATCATGTTAACAGCCTTGTCAACTGAGGAATAAAATATTATGTATCATTTCATTTTTTCCTTCTCAAGATATCTTGTGTCCTGTCCATCCGCCGTTCAGTTCTTTTCTTGTTTATAGCCTAATAAAAATGGAATGATATTATACTGACTAACTGACTGTGGCCAATTTTATTCTATTCTCTGAGTGACACTCATTCTTTGATAATTTTGAGAATGTTTATAACGATAACCAAAACCAATCTCGTGTTTGTTTGAGAGTCAAAAGGAGTTCGTTTCTATGTTTGTCGTTGTCCATGTCTTGCGCAGTTGTATTTGCAAATAAGTATTGAGATTGAGAGTGCAAGTGATGAAGGAAGATAAGATATGTAGAATCGCCTTGTCTTGTGCCCTCTGTCGACGATGTGATCTGCTGCTGATGATCTGATAGAATATATTATTAAGTATTTGCACATAAATAGAGATGCAATCACACGACATCACAGCTCACAGTATGTATGTATGTACTTAATTACATCTGTATTATGTATATCTTATCGGTTGACCTGAAATAATTGCATTACTCATGTCATATCTCTTCTCGTCTCCTTCTTCTAGGTCTAGCCTCACTTTCTTTGAGTCTGCTTCGTTTTTAAATCGTATTTGCTCGTGCTAAGACACGCTTTGCGTTTTTCCATGCTTGTTTAACTGGCTCAATTATTACTGACCACAACACAACACAATAACAACATTAACATTGGTTTGCATGACAAATAACAAGAATCGTGTGCAGTAATATCAACAACACCAATGTTTCTCTGAACCAATAATATCAAATCTACTAAAATAATAATTTTACATTGACATAATGTACACGTCGTCTTTGTGTTCAACAGGATCCTTGTTTGAGCCTTGTAAAAGTTTATATAATATGGAAAGAATCACGAACTACATAATATTTTCGCTCGTTAAAATATTTGTCTTCTTTTATATTTCAACCATGGTAAATTAAATCAGTTTATGAGTATAAGTTGAACATAACATGAGCATTAAGATTTTTTGCCGTGTTCGTGCGTCCTAGCACAATCATCTTTAATTTTTGTTTTTCAAATGAAGGACAGTATTAGTATAAATATCAGTTGTCGCTTTCTGTATCAAATAAAGACTTTATATATAATCTTATCATGTAAAATAATAGAATGTTTTTAAATGGAAAGTGCTAATGTAAACACAAAACTGTTGACATTACATTATACATTATAATATAATCAATGTTACGAAATGTAATTTCAATGAGAAACTCTATGCTATTATCTCACTCAGATGAGATTATCTTTTTTAGTAGTTGATACATACAAATCACATGAAAAGGAAAGCAAAAATTCTGTGAAACCAATTGCAATTTTAAAATGGAACTTTTTCTGGTCATGTTTATTTGAAGAAACTGAGAACTGAGTTAAGCAAAGCAAGGTACCATACGACCATACCAGAATTTCTTTGATGCTAATGTTATATATTTACATTAGTATTAAATGTAGTTACACTTAAGCTACATCATCACAAATTAGTTTGAATTCATCCACTCTTGAAATTCATCACAGTAGTTTTTTATGTCTGTTGTGTTGGTCATTCTGTTGCTTACAGAATTTGTGAGAGATTTTGTAAATTTATTATATTACAGTTTACATTAGCTCTTTTCTATCCTTAAGGCTTAAGGATAACAAAAAAATGTAGCTAAAACGTGTCAAGTAAAGATGCAAAGCTTGAGCACGCATGCATATGTGAGTGAAGGTATGAAAAGCGTATTACATCAACAACACACACAACAGCATTATATTTACATGTAAAACCGCAAAAAGGGTTTGCTCTCTTTTTTATCATCACCAGCATAGTATATGTGTGTTGTTATAAAAAAAATTTATTCATGTCTCACTTTTTCTGTTTTTTATTGTCTGATTGATTTTTGTGGGTTTTCAGGCGAGATAATAGGAAAATAAGGTATAATAGCATTTCAAATATGCAAAAGCTCTCGTGTTTCGTTGCATTGATGCTGATGTATGATTTTTTTCTCACATTGTTAAACAGCAAATAGGTTTATTTACCTTGATTTGATTAGGTATTTGAATAAAGAATAAAGACACGTTGGGAGAATCAGAATATATGATGCAAACATGCTATGTTTGAATGACATTGCTTGCGCTTAGCTTATTAGAATAAAAACTAACAATGTATATATGTATGTATATATATGCACATTTGGTTGTTTGTGTTTGTTGTGCTAAAGTCTGTACTTTGAATTGAGTTCCCTTGTCGGTCATTCAATTGTTATGGTTTACTTGTGAACGCCTCGTATTGAACTTTTAATATAATTAGCTCACAGCTAAGCCTATTATATATACATATTATACGAAAGTATATACACATTATATATCTCGGCAGTTGATTTTGATTCTGTCCGCATTTTTTACCATCAAAACCATCATCCTTGCCTTGCACTCTATTTGATGATTACCGAGTTTTTACATTGTAAATATTTCACTTTTCAATTCAATTTCACTGTCGATCAATTTCGCTAACTTTGAAAAGTAGCAAACTATAGCAGCATTGTTATGTCGTCAATTTGAGTGGAAAAGGAGACAGCATAGTTAGAGTAGAAGAAGCATATAGTATATTCATTGAATCCTCAATATAGGAATACCTTGCAAATTAAATGTCCTCATTTTAATCTAAGGATGCTCATTTTTTATTCACAGTGCTTTTGCACTGATCTCATCCTTAGTAGATTTTTTTATAGATTCCGTAAAATACTGGCAAGGTAGTCTGTATCAAGGACAAATAGATTTTCTATACACCCATTAATTTATAAAAACTTTGACAAATTATACGCATAGATTTGCCATGAAGACACGCCCATCCTAATAATTCATTTTTATCTCAATACGTATTTAAAAAATGGAATCTTTACTCCCGGATTTAATGCAAGCAATGTCTACTGGTTGATCTAGAATACCAGATGACAAATGAAAATCATATGAAACATGAAGTGAACAAACATAAATATTCTTGCACTTTAAAACTTTCTCTTGAAATGTACGTAAAGTGCTGCTGAAAACATTAAGCAACTGAAATTCTTCAAATTAGTCATTAACTCTTAAAGACTCACGAGGCAAGTAGAAGTTGGGAAAAGTAATGTAATTTGCCAGTCTTCAAACGACAGACAGACCTCTGTCTCTTGTATATGCTCAACTTTATAATTACCATTTGCAGTTTTCTTATGCTCGCCACAAATCAAACATCTCTTCCTAAAAAAATATTACGACGTTGTATAAATGACAAAACCACCACATATATGTACCAGAAACCACGAAGGTAATTCTAATCTGCCGCCCGCTCCAACGCTCGCCTTGCTTCCCATCTCCCATGTTAATTAGCACAGCTTTAAATTCTTCAGTGGTCTGGCTCTGGTGTGGTGATGAAGGCACAAGCACAAACTCTTTAAAAAACGACCCATGTTAAATCAGGTGAGAACAAAAAGATGTGACAGGTTGTGAAATACCTTCTCACTTTTTTAGTGTTTAGACGCAATCACTCAATTTTCGGTTACAGTGACATATGCATAATATAATATGCGTATGTGTTGTGTTCACACAATTTGCACACGTTAGAGTTAGGATGAAGGTATTCGATACCAAAATGAATGATGATTCCTTACATATAGTAAATACCATTGTATTGTATTGTAGCAAGAGCATCTCTAACTGAAAGCGTATTTTCAACATCATCATCATATCAGAAGAAATGAGAAAAGTGTGTGTATCATTTCAACTTGGTAATTGCTTTTCTTGCCTCTCTGCTTCCCATCATCATCCCTTCTTTTTGTGTCCTTCTGTAAAGGATTCTCATACATGCATTTTTTAAACTCGGTGAGACGAGTAAAAACGACAGGGGGATTACGACACATTGTGCCCCAGCAAAAAAATATTTTTTTTGAATGAAAATGAAAATTCGAACATTCTGTCGCAATATTGTATTGCAACAGTGAACTTTTTTTTCACAAATGTGGTAAAAACAAAAATCCTTGGTCTCGTCTGGTCGTCCCTCCTGAAAAAGTGCGTTTCAAGTAAGATCCTGTCATGCGAATTGTCACCATTTGTCCGCTACAGATTTTTTCGTTGAAAAAAATTATCTACAAAATAATGACGATGATGATGATGACTGATGACTTATACAGTAAAGAAATCTATTCAAGTTAAAGTTCCTTGACCACTACATTTCAAATTTATTGCTATACTGCACTCCTGCTATAACTGTTGATTGTGTCGTTGGTTGTCTTTTCGCTAGCTCAAAATCTGAAACTGAAATGATATGGGTTGCTTGCAGGCATTAAAATCGAACGTTATTGTTAGGCATGCCATGCCAGTGCCATGCCGCAGCGGTTCATTTTTTCTTCAATCTCGTTTGTATCACTATCACTTGATGATGATACCGTAATTGTGGATGAGAGGAAAACTTCTATTTTTGGTATGTTGATGATGACGAGATGATGTTATGGTCCCATGCTGTGGGCTGAGAAAATTAATGGTAGCAAATGAAAAGAGGCGAGATATTATAATAATTAAAGTGAAATGAATCCGACTGCCGGGCGTTGATCATTTTATATATTTCCATCTCATTTGGCGTGGTTGGTTGCGGTGAACATTGCATTGCAGTTTGGGATGAGCAAAAGAAAGGCTCTCTCGTCTCATTTCATTTTCATACCTTATCGCAACCAATTATTATTCCCAGTTGTAGGACGATGATGATGATGGGATGCGATGTACGTAATCTTTCATCCGTGTCCATTCCATAATACTTGATTGTCCATACAAAAGGACATGACAATTGTCTCGTAAGCCAAGAAGTGGACATTGCTTTTGTTGCGCGTCGTTTTCTGCATTTCGTTTTTTGGAGTATAGGATGTGATGTGATATTATGTTGCGTTGCGATGACTTTGACCATGTCTTTTCTTGTAGAGGCATACTACATCACCTGCATTATTCATTTTCATCTTCTCCTTTCTTGGAATATCAGCTCATTATTTAATAAAAAAGGGAGATAGATTAGAAAGATGTGGTAGCAGGCAAAGTAAAATAGTTCCTGGTTATTAAACAGCGATGAAGTTACACTTGCAGAATTTACATGTCCAGAAATTTACGGCAGCAATAGAAGCACAAATTTGGTAATACTTATGTGATGATGAGGGTGGAGGACTCTTTTTGTGATATTTCAAAAGAAAGCACACAAATTAACAACTGCCTCGGTTTTCTGAGCTTGAGTTTTGATTGTATTCAGCCGTTGGAGTTTGGAAGTGCTGATAAAAAAATTGTTATCAACGTGAAGGGTAAAAAGGAGCATTTTCAATTTTATAGGTACATCCTCGTTGAGTTGATAGTTAGAAAACCCTGCTTTTGGTCTTGATACACATCCCCTTTGCCGCCAAGAAGCAGGAAGAGACAAGTGATCCATCGATTGGTTTTGGTTTCGTATTGCCTATCAAAATCAAGCTGGATTTTTTTGTTGTTGTAAAGTACCAATTATCGTTGCAGAAAAGACTCAATCTATCTATTGTAACGATCTAATGCACAAGGTTTGAATTAGAGGATACAGCCTTTATTTGGAAATTCGAAGAAAATGAAGCTTTCAAAAGAAGGCGAGAAAATGATCGTCCAGCATAACAGCTTTAAGCAACGCTCGTGCTATCAGATCAGCCAATAAGATAATTGATAAAATATTGACAACATATGGCAGACATATCCAAATATCAGCTCTCCAGCGAGAGACAGCAGAAGGGTTTCTTGCTGATTACAAAATTACAAATACTCACATAGTAGCCATGCATTGCATAATATAATGCCATGCCAAACCCGAGCTAATCACTGGACAGATTGCGTAGTTGAGGGGTAATTGAGGTAATTCATCTCGAGATTGAAAGCCAAAGCCAAGTGACAAGAAGGAAGGGTCAATAAGCTGGTTTGGTTTGTGTATACAAACACAAAAAAGAGTAGTCTCGTCAAATTATCAAATTCAAGCAAGCCTTCAATCTGTTCTTTCCATTATACTACTTTTGTGTACGTGTGAGGGCGTCATGTGTTAAAACAAGATTTTGAGTGCTGCAACAAGAAGGCAAGGCATATGTCTTCAGACGCTAGGCTTCTCAGAGAGGGAACAAGCAAAGTAGTTTAGCTGCTGTTGCAGGGCAAGGTGCATAAAGCCCAAAGCTGTTGCAGTATAACTATGATTTTTCTTAGTTGCTCAATATCAACGCCGCACCACAGCACAGCACAACTTTTAGCTTCCATTGCATTAGGTACATTTTAGTATAAGAATACAATCATACAATGTCAGTCAACACATGTTATGCACATCGTACATACTCTTTGACTACAGCTTTTACTACTCTGCGTAACATCCACTCCGCCAGTCTCGTTTTGAGCATTGAAGAGAGCAGAGCGTTGCTGTTACTCGTTTGACCATTTTGCATGAGTTTTTCATGTTTCTATCATTTCATGATATTCATGCCGGGAGTTGATTCTATTCACCTGTGTTTTTGACTTATCTCAACGTCAACGTCCCTTTTACTCAATAATAGAGGAACCTTGCCTAGTGTTTTAAATTATAAAATATTGAATTGAACTTGTATCTTGCACAAATTTTTTGCTGAACTGAGAAGTCGTGCGTAAAGTGTATAATAATAATAAATACGCTTATTGTTTGCCAACAAAACTATGGTTTGCGTTTGAATTGAAAGCGCGTGTGGATGTAATCTATATTGAGCAATCAGTGACTAAGCTACAGGAGAAGGTTGTTTTATTATTGTCAAAGTGCTCCTCCAGTGCCGCCTGAAAAAGAGATTGTTTACACACTGCTAAAACACAATTCATTATTACATTCATTGACCAATCTTTGTAGTAGTACGTAGGCATCAATTGTTATTATCATCGTCATTATTGCTGTTGATTGAATATTTGTCTTGGTTCTGCGCCATTGTCTCATTGTGCTGAGCCGAGTAGGATTATTGCAAATGCTTGGAAACAAAGTGAATTGACTCTGTGGTATTAATATTACACGTTTTCTCCCCCGTTGCTCCTCTCTTGCAAATGGCAATTGACCTAAAGAGGAATTGACATTTTGGCCATTGGACCGACCAACAAGCGTCTTCATCGCCTTTGTACTCTGTACACCATTCCTCAATTAAGAAGCTTTTAGCAGTTTTCACATGTTCAAGAGAAGCACCAACTTAGCTGCCAGTCTGAGTATATCACATGAAGCGTGTTCACAATTAACATCATCATAACTTTTGTTCGTGAATGATTTTGTAATAATTATTATTTTACTTCGAGTGCGCAACACCACCACTGACTACTAAACTATAGTGAATAATAAATAAGATGTTTGCATGTGCTGCTAAACTCTATGCAAATCCCTGCAAGTAAAAGTGCAACTGATACGTAATCTTTTTGTTGTAATGCAATGCGGGACCATCATATCAGCATTCTCAAAGATGATGATGAGCCTCTCAATAATTGTCCGGCCATTGTTCTCTGCGTGAAATGAAACGTGTCAGGAATTGCTCACGCGTGTCATAAGAAACTCATTCATTAATGTGTAATATTATTGGCGTTTATAAAAAAAATAAACTGTTTTTGTCTTGTCTTTTCGACCAAGTGAGCTCTGAGTAACCCTTCTGAGCAGAATATTATTACGGCGTCAAGCTTATAGCCAAACCAAAAAGCCACCCACACCAAAATATAAAAAACACCTATATCTTATTTTCTTTGTAAATTCTGGTTGGGACGACTGCCTGCCTGATTTGGACAAAGTAAATAAATTTTTGTTGACCGACCGAAGATACATTATCTTCTTCATTTCGCATGCAGAGCAAAGTGCGTTTTTGCCCACACTAGAAGAACAAGTTCTTTACGATATTGTCAACTTTATACCAAAGGAACGAAACATTGAATTTGTTTTGGTCCTACTTCTTACAATTTACATGGTTGTAATTTGTTGTCGTTTTGTGTGTGTGTGTTTGAGTGTCTGCTTGCCTGCCAGATTGCATCAATAAATTGAATGAAACACACTGTGCAAAATTAAGCTAACAATGCGTAACAATATAAGGTTTTCTGTTTGCTATTGTAATTGAGAAGGTTTTTTTTTGTCTGTGGAGTGGACTAGTCTCTCTCTCTCTATGATTATTAATGATCGGAGACAAATGCCATGCCACACTTTTTCAAAGGACATCAGATTATATTTATGCAGCATATCTTCAAATTTTCAAAGAGTGGACATTGTGGAGTGTACATGTTTGTGGTTGTTTTTGTAAAATGCTTACAACATCTGGCTAATCATCTAAGCACATAATTCCTCATTTAAGAGAAGCATTTTACAGTAGTGTGGCAGCAGCCGCAGCATCATCATCATCATCAACAACAACAAGTTTTTTATTCCGAAGAAATTAAATATTCACCAGGACATAAAGAAGAAAGCAAATTTTTTATGGCTTGATGTGCGTGACAATCTTTGGCTTGATGGGATAATATGCAAAACTGCTCTAAATGAGGACGACGCAAAACGAAGATATGTTTTTTGTTGTTGGCTAGTTTCTCAAGATGATAACATTCGCCTCCGCACCATACCATCGTCAGTGATTTAAAGCTTGGGGAATTAGGCTTGATTTGAATTGACTGCATTTCATGGCTCGGTCGACGCTCCGTTCTAAACCATAAATCCAGCTTTAAATAGTTTGATGTCAACTCCAATATCAAGAGGGAATTTCATTGAACAATTTTAAAGTATTACAATAACTTATATTTATCCAATAAAAAGTTCTTTGACTGCAATTTTAATTGCTCACTGAAAACTGTTGTCCGTTCCATTTTAAAAAATACAAATTCGAATCGGATATTCGTAAAAAAAAATTAGTGCCCTAAGCTATACCAACTAACCATCAATCTTTAAGAGGATATATTATATTCGATTTCAAAAAACACTTTCCATTTCTACAACTGCCATCAAAAACTATAATTCGTATGTACGGTTGGCATTACATGATATTCTGACGATAAAAGACTATCATTTTGTAATCCCTTTGAGCAAAGACGAAGACGACTCAAGCCAAAGCCGAGCCCACTTATGTACCGTTTAAAGTGTAAACGGACATTGGAATAAAGAAGGACTGGCTCAGTGACACATAATTTCTTCTTCAAAGGTGAATGATAATTCTTAAGGGAAAGGAACTAATCGAAAAAAATAATAGTATTTAACTGATGAGGGTGCATAGGTGTAATTATTGTCAGTTAATCAATCACACTGAATCATTCCCATTTATGCGACTAGTATAAGGAAGAAACATCCTAAATATTTATAATTTTCCCATTTGATACAGTCGCATTTGCTTACCTATTGTAAATGTAAGTAATACTTTACAAGTTCCGTCGTTCTAGCTTTCCCTTTCTTCTAGGAAAAGACGTTAAGAGTGGAGTATGTGTAGCTCGTCATTTAAGTATTAGTAAAGGAGTGATTAAAAGGATTAAAAAACTTTTTTTTCTCTTGTCTCGAATTGAGGAGTGGACTTTTGCTTTTCAGTTTCACTACAGACTTTATACCAAAAAAAACTAATTTACTTTTAGAGAAGCTATACATCTCGCAATATTATAATACAAAGCCAGATTGCATTGGCTCGTTTGGTCGGAAACTTGGACTGAATGAGGATTTGATGAGATTGGAATGAAATGACAGGTGAGTGGCAAATTTCTTTAATAATCTGAGCAAAAAACAATGTATTTTGTTTGTGTGTTGTATGTATATGTATGTATGTATATATTATATATGCTTTTCCCTTTTTGCCATGCCTAATTGCTTCATACCTTTAAAGATACTTTGTCTCATCCTCCGAAGCGAATGAATCTCGGTTTCATTTCGTATAGGAGCTGCTTTCTAGTCAAGGATAAAAAGCAAATTCATCTTTGTATCATATCAATGACGATATTAAAATGGAAGAATGAATACTTACATGAATGACCTACAGATTCTCTATGTTACTGTCAGATCAAATGTTGATGAGGTCAAAGGCGAGTTTAATAAGCTGTGAACAGCGTGAAACATTCTCATATTTTTATTTCATTCCTTTACATTCAAACTTTGTTTACTTAAGCTTCATTTCTTCTACCTGTAAATTACTATGATTATACCTTGCAGGCGGGAAAACGACCCTTGAAGCGATTTGGCTGGTGCTGGTTGTAATAATGACAATTTTTAACAACAATTTTTTTCCTTGACTTAAAAAAATATGTGAAATTAAAATTTTAAAATGGGAGGAAAAGGAAATTCCAAAATATTCTTGAGGAAATCTCTTGTAAGTTAAAGATTACATTTTAAATTTATAACGCATTCAAGGATGATAGCTAAGCCCTTCCGGGCTTCTTATTTTCCCAAACAAAAACAAAAGAGATGAAGGAAAGGAATAGTATGACAGATGAGATTATGAATGCCATAATAATAATGGCGGCGCTAATGGGTTTATGTCTTATCTTATATGAATGTGCTCTTCCTCTTCGTAGCTCTTCCCTCCACGCATTCATTTAAATTGCAAAAGGTAAACTCATAAAGATGAATAAAAACCGTTTAGTTACGCATCACTAGACTTTGCTAATAGGATACGCATCTCTAATGAAAATAAACTATTAGCTTGGAAAATGAAGATGATGAGGAAAAAGAAGCTTGCTTATTGGGATGTTTTCCCGTGGTAAAAATCTTGAATTCTCAGATTTTTTTTTAAAATCTTTAAATCTTTCACGCACAAGCAACACGCAATTCCGCATTTCATTACGAGCACACTCGAAATTTCCACTAGAAATTCTCTCATCTTCTTTTAATTTTTTCCTTAATATTTTCCATTCTGTTCATATAGTTCATGTGTGTCTAAGTCTAATATTCCATTGCTGGTAAAAAACTTACAATGAATGGCTTTTTGAACTTTTCATATGAGAGGTTTGAGCATGTTCCAAAAAATGAAGATTAAAAAGGGAATGAATGACCTAAAATCCTTTTATTTTTTGCATGTTCCTCTCTACTACATCCATTCTCCGTTCTTAATCGCTCTTTTCAGACATATTGCTTCATAGAAAATGGTTTTGGCTTGCCCTGGCCCGTCTGCTTAATGGATGGATACATTTATGGGGGGCAGAAGAAACACATAATATCATCTTCATATCATCTTCATATCATCGTCCTTTTTATGATTATTATTATAACCAACAGTGTAATTCCTTCTCTCATAAATCAGTTTCACCGTGTGTGCCACCAAAAAAAAACTCTCTGGTGGTGGAGCTGCTATAGGTGTAGAACGACGCAACGATATGCTTTGGCTGAGGTGAAAAGCAGTATTATCGGAGACAAGGAGCTTGCAAGTAGTTTCTTCTGATCTTCTTCTTCTTCACTAGATAATTTTTTTTGTAGGTGATGATGATGATGATACATGGTAAATGAGTGCATAGGTTACTATACCTGCTTTCTTTTTTTCCCCACATTGGGCACACACATTAGGCTTCTTAAAGGTCATGGGTTAATGCTCATCTGATCTGACCTGCTCACTCGTCTCCCTGTGTGTTCTAATCAAATGAAGGGAAAAAATGAAAGAGTGTCTAACATTTTCCACTGGCATTTCTGCGTTAATCCACCATACCACAAAAAGAGAAGAATTTTTCAAAGGAGAGACCGAAAAAGCCAATAACACTGGATAATAATCATAAATAATAGAAGGGAAGTCAAATCCAAACCAGCATACCTTCATACTTCATACCAAGCAAAGCTAAAGCAACCAATTCCTTAGCATAATATTTTTTTCATGAATTTACAAGTATGCATATACATGCACATTAGCTGTGTGAGTTGAGCACATTACACCGCTTGAATTTTGAAGCCCTAATACATCGCTGCCCGCTTCACTTCTAATTCATGAGTTTTTGTGTTTGTGAAAGTATCAAGAGAACATTATATCCATCCATTCCAGTGCATAAGTGATCATCCTACATAAATAATCGGGCGTTGCCTAAGGCTGGAACAGGTAAAGGGTGGTGGTGGTGTTATGCATGCATATGCAGCCAAACTTAAAGAATGTAATATTAGTTGGCCTGGCGTGCTATCAAAACTGTTCGTAGCATTAAGCAGTAATAATGTAGAAACGCTCAAGAAAGTGGATATGGGTAATTTACGAGAAAGACCAAACAGAACACCCTTAATGAGCTTTGCATTTTGGGATTTTTGGGAGCACACGAATAATAATATCGTGTGGCTGGTGGTCGTAGTCCTTTTCCAAAAAACCGTAAGTAAACCGTTCACCCTTTCTTCCAGGCGGAGGTAATTACATTATTATTATAAAATTATGTTGTGAAGCATCATCCATCCCATCATCTTGAGACTTCAAATTTGGCTGGATGATACGGACCAGTAATAATAATGATGGGCCTAATAATAATGTCAAACTGTTTGGTTGTGACTATCATAAAAAACATGAGAAGAACAAAAGAACATTTTCACCTGCTCATCTATTTATATTGCCAGTCATTTCCCTACAATGCGAGGCAAGGGTGATCGTCCGTTGTGCTTGTTAAATACAGCCTAGAGCTGGAAATATCATATTTTAATGGTGTACTGCACTTTAATTTTAATGCGGATGGTATATACATCGCCTTACCAATACTACTTAACTACTTGTACCATTTTTTGTGTGATTATAGTTTTATTCTCTGTAAAAACCCGCCCAACTTAACATTAGATTAGTAAAGAACTTTGAGAAAAGTGATAATGATATAGAAAGGAACAGTCCAAATCCACTTCATATGATCTAACTGACAGAGTGAACTCTTGGCCACATAAGAAAAGAGTTACATCCTCTCTGGACTTTTTGTCTGGGAAAATGAGACTAATCTAATCATATCTTTTGAACAAGGGAAACACTCATTTCCTACAAACCCAAACCTCGGTTTTATATTACTTTGGTTGACTGATGATGGGAAAAAGGAGTAGCTGAGCAGGGAAAAGTACTATATTTTAAATATTACGTACATACATTCAACATTGTCTTACTTATCATCATCATTAGGGAGTTTTGATTTTGATATGAAATAGAAATAGACGTCGTTGCTGGAATAACTATTACCCACCTCTCGTTTATATGCCTAAATGCACTTATATATCGTAATATTATATCTATGTATAAGTACATATTCTTAGTTTGCATAAGGCGTTTTATTTTTTTCAAAACAATTCTTCTTTGGTGGCTTCCACTTTCTTGTTTCAAGACTAAATCTCATGTTTTTCTGAAATTTGAGATGTAGTTTTTCCCATTTTTCTAAACTTAAAATTACCATAACCAGCTTATAGCTTATATATGCTTATGGGTATGGTATTAGTGTTCCTCAAGTCTCAAATTTATATTCGGAAAATATATATATATGCATCCACAATTTTCAAATACATGACCATCGCTCTCCGCAGCAGTCGTAATGGATATATCATCATCAACCAGCATGTTGCACCAGCACCAGCAAGCAAGCAAGTAGTAATCGAAATAGTAAAAGAGCTGCAATTACGCTTGTCTTCAACATATTAATTTCTCTCCAATAATATTCAATACTTCCATTCCCATTCTATTTTTCTTTTACCAATTCAATGAACTTTTCATACATATACAATTCCAATTTGTGTGGGCAGGAAAAAATGGCTTAAAGAAAATGACATGCGGATATTTTACATCAATTTGGATGTGAATCCAATGCAATATTGATAATTTGAGTTCACCACTTCGGTTTTCAAAGTAATTACGATAGGATATACGAGTATAGATATAGGTGGTAAGTAACATCGCATCGGACTGGTTCCCACTGGGCATCAGAATAATTGCAGACGTAATGATAATAATATCAGTGCAATGCACCTTTCGTTCCTGTGGCTTCCTTTTCCAGTTTCATCCAAGTGAAAATTCTAATTGCGAGAAAAACCATTTGCACACTATTTCTAAGCCTCATCCTATCACATCACCAACTAAATGTAATTGTTTGATGAATGCTAATTACAGTGTGGCTAGCACAAAGCTTTCTAACAAGCATATAAGATTGAGAGCTATATAGTTACGTTAAAAATATTATTTAATCGGTGATAAACCACAGATGTTCTTCATATTTATCCAGCAGTACATCTAAGTATAGTTGCTTGACCTTTTCTGCGTTTATTAAATGTGATTGACCTCATAAGCTTGCAAAACGAAATAAAAATAATAATTTTCGTTAAACAAAATCAACTTTAAAGTAGGATTGATTTTGATGTTTGCTAGTGATTTGATGATTTGTGATTTTATGCTTTCATCCACACATTTTTTTGGCCAGAAAGCCACAGGAGCCAAATCATATATAGCGTGTACGTACGACAACTTCAAACTTACTCGTTTTTTATGCCGGTTTTTAGTTTTGTGGTGGTGGTAAAACTACAATCGCTGAAAATGGGAGCTGATTGCTTACAACGCTTATAACCAGTAGCAATTTTTATTGCAAATAGTAAGACATTCATCATATTGCACAACCACCACAACGCAACGCTGTAATGTAAGAAAGACAAGGGAGCGAGTCTCCAATAAGTTTTCATAAATAAGTGGTCAAGTAGGAAGCGAAAGGATGAAACTGTTGAAGAAGTCGTAGCGCTAGTACCAGTAGCACTCATTTTTTGGCCTGTCTCTTCTCCCGACAAGCAAGTTATTCTTGAAGAGGATGCACAAGAGGTCAAGCGGACATCAAAAAATGCAGTGTAGTTTGTAGTGTTTTATGGCAAGTGATTAGTTACAGAACCTCTCTGCATTTGACTGAAGTGCTAATAGGCTAGTGGAGTGACTGCCACAAACAATTAGTTTTTTTTGAGATCTCATATTTTTGTAGGAAAATATAAAATGTTTTAAAAGCATCTTCTAACTTGACTTGTTTTTTAATATATGTTAGCCATTTAGCTTGAGCAAATGTAATATTCATATATCACTTTTGAATTAGGTGAGACATCGTAAAATAAAGGTTATCTTGCATTTTTAATGTGCAGTCAAAGATCCCATTTCTACGTCATGTGGAAAATATAATTCGACATTTTTTCTATTTCTGACTCATAAAGCTGAGCTGAACTGGAGCTGGAAGTAAGACTTATCTAATGACTCAAAGGCTTCATATGTTCACATTGTAGTCATTAGAATACACACGTTTTTTTAAACTTCTTTCCTTGCTTCTTTTCTCCTTGGCAAGAGAAGCATTTGAAATGTCAGATGACCGGCTATTGCGAGCAAGTATCATGTGCTTTAATTACAATTCGTGTAATATAAGCATTAGCCTTATTAAATGTGATTCTGATCTGATAGCTGCCATTTGCAATTGTCAACTAATCTCTTGTAATGAGCATGGGGGGTTTCAATGAGTGACAAGGAATTTAAGCGTATGTAGTATGTAGCCACAAGAATGCAATAAAAATAAAGATCCCTGGTGACCCAAATGAAAAGAGCATGAAAAAGGAGCACCTCTTATTCTTGTTTTAATTCTTCTGTGACTGGCCTGCTTCCCCCAAAACATGTACTTTGTAATGTAATATTCGTAACAATAAAGATTATGTACTGTATGAGTTTGTACCTTATACCCATTTGTTCATGTTATGCAGTTGTGGTGTGTCTCTTACTAAACATGCTCATCCATTACTTAAATGACCCCGGTCATCATCCCATCATCCTTTTGTTCATAAAAGTGCACCTAAGTAAACATAAATTTTTGGTATGTGGCTTATGCCACGTTTATTGTTCTTAAATGGAAGAAACACTTCTACTTCTTGCATTCTCCCTCCTCATTATTCTATAATTTCTGCTCGTCTCCAAATAAGCTTAAGAAGGATTAGCTGCGACTTAACATCTTATCCTTTTCCTCTCCGACTCCAGCGCAGCGGTACATATATTTATTGGTCTCTAACCAAAACCAAGTTTCATACCAAAATTAAAAGCCCGAGGTGGTTCACTTTTAAACATCTTTCGCAGCTCAATTTTATTAATATGAAATGAAGACATACATGTTCGTGTCCAGTAAGAATAAGAGTTCGTCCCTTTGGGAGCCAGTGTACCTGTCAACTCAATGAGACATTAGGATAACAATGTTGTACTGACAGCCCCATATATTTCTCAAGTCAAGTCAAGTGTACTGAACTCTCCAAGAAAATGAAGCAACATACAAAATAACACTGTATATTTATTGTTGCTCAGGCGCTTGCCTAATATATCTTTTCAAGATTTCAAGGGTATGATATCGCCATCCCTCATCGTGCAGTTCAATGCAGCACAGCAACAGCATCGTGTCGTCTTTCTTATGTCCATCCACATCCACATCCACCCTCACAAAGAATCATTTCTTACCTTTTATCGTCTATTCTCATTTCAATTGCTCAGCAGCATACATACATACATACATACAAACAGCTCAAAGGAAACTGAAGCTTTATGCAACATCATTTGTGCGTTTACGTTCTAATACACCATCTATACAACCATAAGTGTGGTAGTGGATGCGGATGGTGCAGAACTATTACACAATTTTTTTTTTATATTTTTACAATCCATGCCCATGTAACTCATTCCCTGTTCTCTCAAAAGCTTTATCTGACGGCGAGAAAAGTCGTGATACTGGAATTGTTATGCGTGGGACTTCACCTGGTCTTCGACATGTACTCGAGTCGAGTCCAGCTTCCCACTGTAAAACTTGATTCCAAAAACACTTGTTGAGGTTCTTGCTCATTTTATCATTTTTCTACTATATATATACTTGATTATATATATACTAAATGTATCCAACGCTGTATGATAGAAGTTTGCTGTAAGCAAGAAATCTGTAGTTCATTGCTTCCAGAGTTGCATTATATTATAAAAACACATTGTGATTATTATGCATGTAGTCTTCTTTTTTATTTATTGTGAGACAAGCAAAGGCTGCAGGTAGAAAATAAACACACCGAGGAAGGAAAAGGCACAGACCGGCAATGAAATATATGCATTATTGTTAGCTTGTAGTGTAGCTTGAGGGAATTTCGGTTCTATTCTTGTACGTTATTATTACATTGATATTATGTGGCTATTGGCTTTATATAATGCGTCTTCCCTTTCCTCTCCTACTTAATGTAATTGAGCACAAAAAACACAACGCAACCATAAGTCTAGAAAATGTTATATTTATTATGCACAAACAACTTATTTGTATTTTTCTTGAAGCTGCATGAGAGCAAGGTACAATATGAAAACATTTTTTAACCCTTAGTAAATACAAGGGAGGTATCTAGAGGTAAGAAGAATGACAAGAAAAAGTACCCAGCTACCTCCCTTCCTTGCCTATTGTTTTTCTTCGTTTGAGACGTGTTTTAACAAAAGTCACTTTAGGATTAACATCTTTTACTTTGGTACGTACATTTGAGTTGGAAATGATAATAAAAAAAAGTAAATCCATTTTCTCTTCTCCGGAGGTGAGTAGTGAGTTGTGAGTTCAACATAAAATGGGATGCCGTGATGTGATGATCATGATGTGCAACAGGTACACAAAATAAGAGAATTAAGGACCCTTCAGTTCGTTTTCCTCTTATTTTTGTTTGTTTGGCCACGTACAAAGTACAACACGCTTGTGATGATGAAAATGAGAGGGTTAAATAAACCTTCTGCATTTTATTTTATACATAGGTTTTCCAGCTCTAACATTCACAATCAACCTGTTTTTATTATTCATTAAATTACTTTTCAGGTACGAACGATCTATCTTTCTCTCTCAACTGTTCATCTTAAATATTATCTTATATCTTACGCAATATCTCGCCAATGAGTACTTAACCACTTTTCTAAAAGCATATTTGCATTTTAATAAGCAAAAGTGGTATGGTGTGGTGGTGGCCCACAAATAGACATTCATGATTTAATTCTTTCAAAACCTTGCCTGCTCATCCTCTCGCCTGCAGTCATCTCCAAAATGTATGATGATGATAAGTTTGTACTACTTACTTGCATCATGCGAATAAGACGGATGATGTACATGTTCGAAAGAGTACTCAAAGTATTTACTACGCTGGAAGCTAAACACGTCTTTTTGTGATGTACTGGCACTGGCATGGCTTAATGCCCATCAGGCAAGAATGCCGAATGTCTAGTCATGCTCATACTATACTCATATGATGATCAAAATTCTGCTCACATGTATCTTTTAACATTTTAAATAGCAAGTAATAGGCCAGTGTATTAATCCTATTTATCGCCCTTTCCTCTCGGCTAATTACAATGGAGAAAAATTTAATCATTATTAAGGGACCCAATCCTATGTATTATATTCATTTTGTACCCATTATTCAACATCATCCTTCTAAACAATGAATTCTTTTAAACTCGGGAAGATATGCTGCTGGGCTTGGACTTGTATACTGAATGAAATTCATCTTCAGCAGTTCAGACTTATACAAAGTTAAAGATGGGATATCTTCTTTGCCGATAATGAAATGAAATAGTACAGCATAATACAATATTCATGACTCACAAGAGCTCAGGAGTCATTATCATTTTCATTCTATTATGCATGCACTCATATGCACTGGATCCTCTTTCATTTCTGCATCATTATATTATATTACATTACATAATATATAAATTGTGTAGAAATTGCAGGGCATCTTCTTCATCCTCTTCATCATCACACTTGTATAATCCCTTAGGTAATATAATGCTGCGGCAGGACGCAGGATATTAATTTTTATCAAAGGACTCTCCTTCTCTCATAAAGTGAGTAACACTGTTACCAAACCAAGGGAAGCTAGCATTGTATTATATTATATTATTATCATGTGAACAAAAATCAAGTATAAGTATGTACTTTACACTTGTATTGTATGCAAGTATTTATGCATGTCGAATGAAATGCAATCACAATCACTCTCGAAACATTTAGCTGCAGATATCATCAAGCTTATATAATACCAGCTAGTGTCTCTCAAATGACTTATCCATGTTGAGATAAGATTTTAAAAGATCATCACATAAAATATTGTTGTTTTCTTCATACAAAAATTATAATACGTGAAGTAATGATGATGCATGGTTGATGGTATAGTGAAGTAAATTGTAATGCAAAGATAATGATTTTTTATCATAGTAAAGTACATGAAAATGTGATACTTGCTGACTTGGCTTAGCACATGAATATATATGATATAGGATGATATTGCAAAGATGTAATACTACCTACTTGCAATTGCAATAGGAGGAGGAGAAGTGGTGGATGGATACATGGTTAAAATTACCGAGCCTTTTGTGAGGATCCGCTTGAATGCAAATTCATTTTTCATTTCATTTGAGAAGAAAGCGCTTTTCATCCCCTTTTATAATGTTTGTTGCAATGCATACTAGACACTTTTCTTTTCAGTAATGGATCATCATCAGCAGCAGCAGCAACATCACAAAAAAGTATCACGCTAGATATGCAAAAAAAAGTGCCATAGTCATATTCGTAGAGACATGCTTATGATGATGCAAGAGCAACATAGTTAGCGGCAGTGGGCTTTTGATGCATTGCTTTTCATTTCATATTTTAATTGCTCCTTCACACTTGCTTCAGGCGTAATTTTTAATGTATCTAATATTATTACGTTATGTTATGAGCACAACAAAAGGCAAGGAAAAATTGGTATCTGTAATTCTCTACATAAATAAATGAAAGGGAGACCTGCAAAATATTATATTATTTTATAAAATAGAGATTGGATGGGATGATGAGTATTACAATTTCGGAAACTTTGTTCAAGTAGCAAAAATGAAATAATTACTAATTTCCCCCCTAAAGATTTTAGCATTAACGCCCACGCTAACTGTTTTACCCGACCAAATAAGTCATCCCAAAGCAATATACACTCAAAAATGGATATCACAAAGGGGTTATTAAAATGCCCATAAAATTTTCTATTTTCGGTCAAAGAAAGTAGGAAAGCGTGCAGCAACAAGCCCAGTTTACAAAATGGAAAACGTTCCCAATTTTAAAATTTCAAGCTGTGACAAAATACTCTCCTAACTATCTATGAAGATGGATAGCTGATGACTTCACAGAAGAGGGCAAAGTCAAAGTCATTTCCTCTGTTGATAGTTGGTAGACCGAAACGGTGAGGATACTGATATGATGATGAGGGTTTAAGATGGAAAACACATAAACGCTTTCATCCCTAAATGATTTTGTTGATAGGTGCATAGAATGGACCATCCAGTACAAAATATTACTTGATAAATTTTACATCTGTAGGATAAATTTAGAATGAGAATACGGGAAGGTAAAAGGTAGAGATTCACCAGAAACTTTAATGAGTTTCACTGACAAACAGAAGGCAAAGAGGATGTGGGATCAAAAATGGGTTGAGAATAATGGTCCACTCCACTCCACCGTCCCTTATTTCTTCCTTCAAGCTTCAGCAGTTTGTTAGGGTAGTACAAGTCAATATGACTATGTATGTTGCAGTGACTACTGCTGCTTCTTTCTTTTTTTGTATTCATTCTTTTCTGGAAAGGAAAAACGAGGGAGCAAAAAAGACAAAGTTTTTATTTATTTCTTCTTCTCTTAATTTTTTCTAGTCTACCCTCCGTATCCTTTTTCTTTTCCCCTAACACTATTTACTTGCAACAGTCAATTTGGGTTTTGACTATTGAGGTTTTGCTTCCTTTCGTACACGCCTGTTTGTAAATGCTATAAGGATTTGGTTGAACTGTGGACACTCCTTTAATACAGACATTTTACACTTTAAAAGTTAACACTCAAAATAAACAGAGGATCTGTTAGAATATCACATCAGGTGAATATTGATGACAATGGCTGTGTTTGGGATGAGCATATATTTTGAAAGGGAAGACGAACAAGTGCATTGGGAATTGAACTGGGGCTGCAAAATGATGTGGGGTAGGTTGTTGTTGTTAGGTTGTAAATACGAGTGAACATTTTAAAGATACAAAAAACGCTTGATTGTGATCATTATAATGTTGAACCTGGCATAGTTTAACGGTTTTGAATATGTACATGGTTTGATGGTGAATAGATCAAATCACAAATGGTCTCGCTCGGAGTTCATGGTTCAACTTTGTAATAAAAGGCTGGTCTATACTACACGACTTTTAGAAAAAAGTATCTTGATTATCTATCACCATCGGTCGGTTTTTGTAGGGGATGATATTTTACAGATGATTTGGTTTTGACTGGGGTCAGGAAAAAGTGTTAGACATTTTGTTGGTTATAATACATTTTATGCATGCTCATATCATGTTGCATGTAGTATATTGTATGTATATATGTATGTGGTGTGCTTGAGTTTGAGACTGAAAAGTAGCCTTGGAGGAGCCAAACCCATCTTCAACACGATCATCATCATCATCTAAGAGGGTCATCTTCCAACGCAATAATGTGTCAGTCAGTCAGTCTCTCTTGGTCTTTGAAAGTTTGAATGCGATACACACGCAACACGATCATCGTTTTGCCAGATTTGCGTAGCCAGGAGCGAGCTTCATGTTCATGATGATCATGATGGGATGTGGACAAACATAAAACATGCACAACTCACTAGCCCTTCTTCAGTTTTCAGTTTTAGTTATTAAAGAGTGAGAGAGGGGAAAAAAGGAAAATGATGCTTAATGTTGTTGTTTTTGGTGTGGTATTAAGTCGTGGAAAGCCAAAAGCCAAGCCAAGCCAAACCAAGAGTCACAATAAGACAAAGATGAATAGCGAGGGAAAATGTTTGAATTTGAATGTTGTGAATGTGAAAGAAAAAGTAATTTCTTGTATTTTCCTACTTTAGAAATGCTCACACTCCATTTTGGTTTAGTTTTGATGACCCGCTTTTAAATCCTAGAGTTTTGACACCTATCTCATCGCATCTTTACTCATTTTTCACACTTGTGCACTTGTTCGGTGTACATTTATTAGCATGAATTCTTGATAATATCGTATAATATGATGATGATGATGATGATTCAAACTACATAAAAAATTGACCCCATAAAATCTAACTGGCTGCAAACAAGAATAGCACCATGTTTACCCCTGACCTTTGTAACATTTTAACCCCATTCATTCATACATTTCATCACCAAGTTTGTTCATGAATTCTTTCGCATTTTCAACACATAAACACATTTTAATGTGATTTATGGAAAATCACGAGCATTACAATCCATCCGCTCCCTGCCTTTCCACAATCTTAAACGGCTCCTTTTATGAAATTAATGACTATGACTTACAACTTTGGCGTTGTTTATTTCCTTCAAAGTTTGAAATTCGAGATGCAAGCTTGATGATATGATACTTTGTTGCATTTGCATTTCAATGATTGAGCAGTATTAACCAAAAGAATCACAAACGTCATATTTGGGTTCTTTGAAATAGTCATGTTCATACTAATCGTTACATTACAAGATATAAACATATATATATCCTATTAACAAGTTTCTCTTCGTTACTTTTTCATCCCTTTCCCCTGGTTGCTCTTCTTCATTTAATCACGAATATTATGCCCAGAAGAGGAAAGAAAAGGTTATTAATGTGCAAAAATTTTAAATTCTGTTGCTCAACTTGAGCTGATGATTAGTTGAGTTGTTGGTACACTTGTACGCGTTATTAATTATTCAAGCTCTCTTATAAAAGCTCACGTTGAAAATGGATATGAGTATATGACTGGGGTTGCCTGTTTTGAGGGTAGCTCAATTGAATTTATGATTATTATTACCGGTTGCACACAAAAGTTCAACGTGAACTTCGGCTTCATCCAAATACTTAATAATGCTGTGTGAGTAAAACTCTTCACAGTGCCTGTTTGACTGACAGAGACAGAAAAGCTAATAATGTTGCAAGAAGTTAAAGAGGAACAAGAATGTAAGAAGCCCGTTATCAAAAGTTATTGTTAACATGTTAACAAACTTTTTTTTTCTTGCTGAATATACTGACTGAAGCAAAACTTCTGAGGAATTATTAATATGTCCTGTCCCAGTAAAGTGTGGTGGCGTTGATGTGATGTGATGCGATGATGATGATATTTTGCTCTCATGATATGAATGCATATTGCACTTGTTATTCAATTCAACCCATATCACGTCTATCAACAATAGTGGAGTCAAGAGTGCATAAGAACAACGTGTAAGTGTAATGCAATTCAATGCACACCTGTTCTGTTGTGGTTGCTTCCCGATTTTAATGGTAATCTTGAACTTGCGCATCTCGCCTCTGGCTAACTAAGACTAGCAAACTAACATGTGAATGATCACTTATACTCTGATTTGGTTAACTACTCTTCTCTTCTTCATTCAGCTCAGGATTGACAGTCTTGTATATTGTGTTTTATTATGAATTTGCACTTATGATCCCTTCTAGAAAGTCGGAGTGGAGGAGTGAGTCGAGTCCCAGATGTATGTATGTAGCTTCTGGTGCTTATTTAACGTTGTCTATAATTACCATTTGAAAATTTTCTACTGAAACCTGCCCTGTCACTCTTTTGTCTTCCTGACACACTGTACAGGTACACCATAACAAAAATCTTTCAGACAATAATAAATGAAATAGAATAATTAAAAAAAGTAGAAGCAAAAGAAAATGAGAAAAAAACACAAATTGCCTTAAAACTTCCTTTTTTAATAATATAAACCGTCCAACTGTACATTCTTGTAGGGAATTGAATAGAGCCTTGTAAATTATACAAGTTTCAGTTTAATCGAATCCAATTAACCTAGACAAATGCGTGTCTTGGGCCAGTAATAGTAATGATAATGACAACCCCGTAATAAGTGAAGTAGTGAGGTCGTATTCTACAGCAATCCCCCATAATATACCATTATTATCACGGCTAAAACATGGCTACTGTTCTGCTTGCTAACTTTTAATTGCCCTCTTGACTCTTTTTCTTTCTTTCTTGATTTCAAACTGACATGACATTTGTCTTGTCTTGTCGGCTAACATTTGGTCCTGTATAAAAATTATATTATGGCGTCGGTTGACTTTGGCTGGTACTCTTTTTGCCAAAAAAAAATACGTGCTTAATTTTGATTTAGAACCGACCGTGTAAAAATCACGGGACTTAAATGCAATATGATACCAGAATTTTATTTCTTTTATTATTATGAATACGATGATTTAGCTCATGGTCGTCATCATAAAGCTAGATTTTATTGTGCTGCTGCTGGGCCATTTTATACGGTACTACTGAGACTGAGGGAAATGAAGTCAATGGCATAAATCGTAGTCCGTCATACGCTTCTCATCTCAAGAGACATCTTGAACATAATCAAGCACACTTTCTTTCACACAAAAGTAAGTGACATTGGCATTTACTGCTGCTGCAATTATGATCTTGCCACCTGTTGCTTCAGGATGGCTTGTAGTCATAGTCATGCACAATTTCTGTGGAGGAGTTGAAACTTGAAACAGCAGTGAGAGAAAATGGGGCATTACGTGCAACATGAGCTCCTTGTTGGCTCAAACTCAAAAATAGGAATGAGAATTGGGACTGACACTGACTGGTGACGAGGATGCTCCGGGGGTCAAATTAAAATCAGTGTTTCAGCAGGGTAGATACACACACATTCATACAAACTTATCAACATATTATCGTCGTTCCATCAAACTTGAAATAAAAATTATGCGTGCCAAACGCAACTTCCCATCAAGACAAGATTTGCCTCAGCCCATAGCCGCACAATATAACATTTAATATCAGTTGGCATTTTAGCTTGTTGTTTGAAGCATTATATCTCAGCTCTCCCCTCTATTTAATTTATATTCTCAGGAACATGCCCCTTCTTGTTTTTTGATGTTGCGCCCTAAAAATGACGTACTTCCTGTCGCTTTTTATATTTATCCAGTCAGTTGATTCCACCTTCAAGCAACGGACGACCGGTACTGTGAGAACTTAAAAATCTCTTGTAGAATAGCGATAGCAGTCGCTGAGTTTTTTTTCAATCTGTTTTTTAACAGACAACAGAAAGTTCATGGCAAGACATTGAAGACATAAGGAAGCAACGATATAGTAAGCATTATTAGTTAAAAGAAACCCAAAATCTAATACTAATGACTACTTTTGTATACCTTCCCTGGTTGAAAACACATTATATATCTATCTAGCAAAGAGTCACAAAGGTGTACATAATGTTTGTACTGTTGACTGTACTAAAATAAAAAGTTGGTTTCCTCGTGATGTGAAGGAAAGATGGATGTGATGTATTTATTGTGTATAGTTGTAGTTAGAAACAGCTTGCCTAATTGCATTTTCATGGGGGTGTACATTAGATGGATAAACACGACCCAGAAGACCGTCTGTCAGTCAGTCAGTCTGGTTGTCTAAAAGGAAGAAAGCTCACATAAACAGAATCATCATCACATCAGCAACACAATACAATGCGTAATTTTATGCACGTCTTCGTAAAATGTAGTAACATACATACATATAAACGTACTATCATCAACACATTTTGTTTTCTATATTACTCTCTGCGACATATGTGAAACGTAAACTGGCCTGGTCTACTGAAGAAGCTACTCTTAGCACCTACCTCCCGGTTCCAAAACGCTTCGGCTATGATACCATTTTTTATTTTTCTTTGGCAGCTGCTTGAACTTATCGTTAGTTTATTTTTTATATTTTTATAACATTGAACTAAGCTACTCTTTTCCATTCTATAACGTTGATGATGTGATTACAGAACTCAACTCATACAGTATAATTTTATTCCTGCTCTGGACTTAATTTTAGACTCTTCAGTTGAATAATCAGCTCTCTCAATCCAAGAATTAATAACTCCTTCGTCAGACTAACAACGGAAATGAAAGTGTATATTACATTAAAGAAGCCTCTAAACCACTCTCTCATATCCTATTGTGTATTTCTTAGCTCATTAAAAAAATCAAAACTAAAAAGCTAAGCCAGAAGGGCACACCTGTTTCAACAAGTTGGGGGTATGTTTTTTAACAAAAAAATTTGAATCATGATTTTATTTCAAGTGATGATGTATACTCAGTCACGATGATTTTTATAGAGCTATAAAATTTGTCTCGACAATACACTAAACTTTCATCTGGAGTACTTATAAATTTACTGACCAATCACGAAATTGTCAGGAAGTTTACAACAACGCTGCCAAACAATAATGATGAGTAATCCTTAGGTTTAAAAAAGCGAAACAAAAAAGAATTTTGGCATCACGCTTGAGTAGATACACATCCAATCTTGTTTTTCTTTTTTCAACTCCAGCAGTTTCGCGTAACCTTACAAGCTTGCCGACCGTGGCTTTTCGTGTCAGCTCATGCGGACAAGCTACATTGTTCATTTATCCAGGAAACAACTTTTGACAAGGTGGTGCAAAGAGATTTAACCAAACCAAAACCACCGACCAAGCTAGACAAACGATTGCAAGAATTGCAGCAGTCGAACGAAATCATATGCCAAATCATTAAGGCAAAAGGGCCCTTTTGTATTAAGGTAGCAGCTTTTAGTAGATAGCTACACCCTTTTTTCATTGTCTAATTTCGCATCAATCATCTCGATGATCATACGTAATCTCTTTTATGTGAGAGAATTATTGAGTCATGCTTAAATTACATTTCTTTCATGTGATTCTGCATAACATCAATTTTTATAGTCTATTACTCCACTCCAATCCACTCCACACATTCAACATTTGATTGTTGAAGGAAAAAGGAAATACTTTTGCCCAAATCCTCAAGCAAACCTAAACCAAACCACAAAATGCTCTTGTCTTTTCTTTATGAGTTAAGCCCTGCTGTGCAAAATACTACACATTTTTTCTGCCAACTTTAAGACTTTAACCACATTTGCATTCGGTATAGAGACAGTGCAAAGAAACACTGAAGGAAGAAAAGGATGTTTTGTTACGATTAGAAAAGAATCAGTGTAAGAGGTTGTGGCTGGTACCTGTTTAGCTTTAAATGTGCTTTTGCTATCTGAGAGACGAGACTGGCATGGCTTCTTTGGCTTACTGTGACATGACTCATAATGATTCAAAATCCAACTGTTGCTCTCCTACATCACATCAATGAGCAATAGGAGCAATGCAATGTGTGTGTGTATATAGATGTGTTGCTCACCTGTCTGACACTCTTTATGATACAATTCTCCTCTGAGGTCCAACTTTGAAAGATCATGCCGCTCCCACATCACATAGCAATTCGCATTCATTCACTCTTTTCTCAAGTTGCAATGAACCTCCATGTAGTTAAGCCATTCACTCATCCGTTTCTTTTGAAAAAACGATATCATGAATATTCACACGTATAGAAAGACACACTAAAGTTGTTTTTAGTTCAATGCATATATGTATACGCCTGTAGTAATAATCATACTAATTTATTTATCTCGATCGACCAAAGATTTTCTTGAAATGCGTAGCCAACGTCCACTTATTACATTGCATTCTTACGTGTGATATAATAATATTCAAAAGCTTTTGGTGATTACGTATTCAAACGCAATATTTTTTAGTTCATAGAGACATCATAATCATCATCATCAGTTACGGAGTTTTTAGTACATGTGGGTTGCTTCAGTTTTTAAAAAGGGTGATTATTTACAACCTCATCTCATTAATTACTGTTTTAAGGATTATTTTGTGCCGGGCCGGTCGGAATGGCTCTTTCAAAATGGTCCTCTTACAGGGCGGTTTGGTACGCACCCACTAACACCAACCAAGTGAATAAAGTCAACCGATTAGCTCGTTCTGTTTTTTTGCATTATTAGCAGAACAGCATAATATCCTACTTTTCAAATAATCTTTATACATCATGATGTGATGTGAGCAAGCACAATTTTTGTCAATTTTTTAGGGAGTTTCGTTGTAAATATACAGGATCGTTTATAAACGCACACACATAGTTCAGTTCTGTACCTGTACCTACACAAACTTGTCCACTTAAGTTTGGATTTACAATCCCAAAACGTCATGCCGCACCGCATGCAACAACGCCAAGACCAAGAAGTCTGAGAAGAGTTGCTCAGGGCTTCACACGTATTCATACGTAACCAAACCAAACCACCGAGCAAATCATCAAATTTTTAAAATGTTAAATTGTAATGCTTGCATTATCATACGAAGCAGTGATTTTTACATTATTTTGTAGGTCTCCCCTCCGCTCCACTACCTACTTTTTCAAGTTGATTCAAATCGTCATAGTCATATCATCATCATGATGATGATAGTTAGTAGTTGGTGGTAGTACCGGTTTGTGCAAATCTGTTTTGTGCCAGCTGCGGAGGTACTTGATATTTGTTTAAGCTAAAGCATCATCACATCACACACCATCATTATGAAATGAGGAGGAAGAAAATATATCGCCGGAATGGTTACTTTATGTGTTTTTTGGGGGTTTATGTAGCTAGAGAAAAGAGATATTATATGAGCTGCTGCTGGTTTGGTTGACCAAAATAATGTTTATACTACTAACATTTTGGCTTGTTGTTGCTTCATTCATGGGTTGATATGTGACAGGTTCGACGTGTGCTTCTATCGTTTTATATATACAAATTACTTTTATCTATGCCATGCCACCACTTCTTTTCATGTTATCCATTCTAGTTCTAAGGTGAAGCAGCTATACCATGCCAGACAACTGCCTTTGGCTAACAAAAATAGCAAAAGAACAAACTTGGGTTTTTAAACTTTATAGCCAATAATTTAGTCATTTAGACAAAAAACCAAACGACTCCTCACCACCACAAAGTACACCTTACTATATACACAACAGTAACACCAACGATAAGCAGATTTGTCTACTTTCCATTTTTGTACAAAACTACTTATCCACCAATTATTGCTATCGAGTGTCATATAAGACGGATACAATATGGGATTTCGGTACGTGCGCACGCATGCTGTGAAATTGAGAATGTGTACTTAGGAATGAAAATGATTCCTTATTATTTAACAATTATTATTCATGGAAGTAGGCTGCTGCTATATTTATCTGAAAATTATCACAAGAGTAATTCTATTTCCACCACCCACGCACGCACGCTAATACGCACATGCCATTTTTTGTGATGCAAATATTGTCTAAAATTTTCCCTACTTTATCCACGCTTGAGGTCAAGCTGGAGGGAAACTTTGTTTATTTAATTAGAACATTGTTTGTCTTATTAATGGACTGGTAGGGTGTTACGGTGTTATCTAATGCAAGCAAATGAGCAAATCCCTATAACCATAAAAACCAAACCACATAACAAACAATGGAATATGGTCGCGCAAGCTAACATTAAGCTCGTCTCCTCTCTCTCCCCTTTCTACAAAAAAAAACCATCATCAGTAAAAATTGAGCAAAGTAAAAGGATTTTTGACATGCGTAAATGCACTTAATCCATTTTGTTGATTGCTTCAACTTTTTTTAAAACAAACTTGGCTACCTAAACTAGATCAGGCGTGTCTGCCCTTTTGCATTTTACTAAAAGGATTGTAATAGGGAACATCAAACATCATTCATAGCAGTGAGTGTGCTAATAAAACAAAACTTCCTTCAATAAAAACGAGATTGTTCTTTTTACGATGTTTACTTGCTCTCACAAGCTCACAACCAGACAAACTTATTCTTCTCATATTTTGCAGGTATACAGACATTTGAGTGTTACAAATGAATTGGAGGAGACATCTAATTGCTACCAAACCAAAATACCAAACCAAAATATTTGACACAGTTAAACATGCAGAGTGCAATAGTATCTTCCAAGAAAAAAAATGTGCATGAATGAAAATGAACCAACCTGCATACTTTCAAAGGTATCATCATCATCATCCAACATGTTTAACAATCGTAAGGGCGTTAGCACACAAAAAAGGCTAAGAAAAACATGATCTCCCGTGATGTGATGAAAAAAACATACATTGCATTGGTTTGGTTTGGTTAGAAGCCCAATTAGATTGGCTTGTTGTCGATACCGTCACCATCACCGTGTAAAAAATAAATGTATGTATGTGTGACCACTTAAATTTTTATGGTGTTTTGTAACAAGATAGGAAGACAATTATTTTGTTGAACTGAGCGGGTTAGACGTCGACCAGTGGAATTGAATGGTATGAAAACCTCTTTTTGCGTGGAAGCGATTATCGTCTAGGGTAAAAGAGTAAATCCCTTGTTTAGTGCAAGCGTGGGCGCTGATATTATATTGACTTAAGAGTAGTGTCCACGTCGATCCACAGTGTATTTGCTTAAAAGCTTTATTTCGGTGGGGTGTTGATGATGGTGTGGTGGGTTTGTATTTTGTATGAAAAAACAATGCAAACAGGCATCTTCCTCCGTTCATTTTTATTATTATTGTTTGTTCTGGAAAAGGAAGTGAATACAATATCCTCTCCTCTTTCAACAATGATTGTTCAATCTGCTTTGTTTGGGATTTTTACATATTTTGCATGATAATATAATGTAATCTTGTTTTACCCGATGGATTTATTACCTGTCCTCTCCTTACTTTTACCATCGTCCAACCAAACCAAAACCAAGTTTCCACATATTGTATTTTAAATGGATGACTCATTCCTGTGCGTAGCATCATTACTTTAGGAGATAGCCTTAATACAAAATGATTTCGGACGTAATTTATTTCAATTACCTTTTTCAATTACGGAGCCTCCTTATTTTTCATTTCTCATTATTAGTAAAATCTATGGAGTCTCATGAAAAACAATATTTGTGATGATCCACAAAAAAAGTGTGGGTGCGGGCTAAAAAATGTGGCAGTTAATGTAAATACTTTGATCAACGATGAATATAAACCAGCAATATAAAAGCGAAAAAAAATTATTGTTAATTTCATATTTTTGGCAAAATATCACTATCATATCACTGCTCACCTTGTGCCGCACTTACCTAGAAAATGACAGTAATGCAATGATAATAATTATTAGTAGTACTCAACAGATTCTCCAAACTCACAACTCATCTTCTGGCGGAGATAATCACAGTGATAATTGAAAGATGAACATGGCAATTATTTGATGATGTGCAGCAGTAGTGTAGTCAGTTATGTTGTGCGACGCCTAAAACGCAACATTAATTTCCTGCTGAGTCGTGATGATGGTAAAATACTACTGCCATTATTGCCATTATACAAAAAGGCAGCTCTTTGCTTTGTCAAGGCTCATAATGCAATAAAGTAATCAAGAGCGAAAGTAAGCTGATGAGTGATGTTGAGTGCGTATTATTTTATTAGTTTTGCCTTCCAACCAGAGATGATCTTGTAACTGATAGATGATGATAGACAAGATTTACACCCAAGTTTGTGTTATGCATGGGCATGTTCAATTATATAACATAACATCTAACATTTTTGTAGATAAAGGACACAAAAGTTGAAGAAAGGGAACTGAAAGTGTGATGCTTCTTTATTATTAATATACTTATGCATATCTTCCATTAAATCTTTCTAATCATTTTTGCAATCTCAAAAATGTCCACAAATTGTTCAGTGTGTCAGCGCAACGCCGAAAAGATAATATATCTAACTTATGTTTTTTTGGATGTCAGGCCTTTTATTTCCTTTCTGGTTGCTCATGGTCGAGCGTTTTAAAGACCGAGCCTACGTACGTGAATAAACTCTAAGAAGCATGTATCCACATCACAGCAAATAAGAGTGTTTAGCAAAGTATAGTACCACAATCCATAAAGATGCCAGGTGCCAGAATGGTTAAATTATGTGCCATCGTAGACAACCAAAAACTAAACGAATTCGAGGCCGAGGTTAGGACAATTTCATATATTTTTTTAGTTTGTAACCGTTGTAAATTCTGGAGTAAGAAACATACAGAAGTCAAGATAGATGTTATATGATGAAAACGAAATGAACATATCACATTGCCATGTTGTATTAAATATAATGTGGAGTCCGTGCGTTGCGTTCTTGTCTGTTGCGGTCTTGATATAAAAAAGCACGACTTGAATAAAAAAAATATCATGAAAAAAAGCTTGAATTGCAAGGGCTCATCCCAACTTATAACATTAAACATAACACTTGGGCTTTTATAATATTATATTGACAGCGTGTCGAGATCGAGAAGCCTATCGTCATCATGATACGATGCTGTAGATAATGACTTGAAATATAAAGTCATGATGTGTTTGCTCTCTTGCCTTTCTCAATTTATTGCTCTGCTGCGTCTATTGACACTTCTGGATAAATTTGCCAACACCAACACATGCCACATAAATTGCAATCAGAAAATTAGCTTGCTTGCTTAGGCATATGTTAAGCTCTATGCTTACGCATGCAGCCGTGACCAGCTTCTTCTATTTGGTTCTTTGTTCTCACTACTCAACTGAATGCTTTATTGCTAGCGTTCAATATCGCCAACGTACGTTAATATAATAATAAATGCTTTCATATTAATACATATATATGTATATGTGTATATATGTACGCCACACAAGCAAAGTCAACTGATTTCGATAAAAATGATCTTATTGTATCGTTAATTAAATGAATTTATTTATTTTGATTACTTACAGAAAATCATGGACATTTCATCATCATTTGAAATCAACAATTTCTACTCCTAAAAAGGAAACAAAATACAAATCATTGGACAGGACGAAACGAAAGGACACCACAAAATTGGTTTCTTCTCAAATTGGTCCTTATTCCATTTTCTTGCTGAAAGTCAAAGTAAAAATAGGGAAATAAATATAATGAAGCAATTAATCCAACTTCTCCTCTTCGGGTTGGCCCTGGGAGCGTGGCAGGATGGAGCTGAAATTAAATCCCATTTCAAACAAGGTAAAAATAAATTCAACATAAATATATCTCATTTAAAACATTATGTATGCTTTGCTTTTTGTCATCTTCAGAATTTATATGCCAGGCTAGACCATTAAGGAGGTATGTAAAGTACAGACATACATACTTGGGATTGCAAAATATTTTTTAAATATTTTTCATTTCACGATTAATAACAAATGACCAGGGACGCGAGAGAGAAATTAAATTGTAGACAAAATATGGATTCTAGCCTAGCCCATCTTGACGTATAGAATATGAATATGCTATATTATTACTGCAATTGCAACCTATGCTTTGCAAATATGATATTTAAAAGATAGAATGAAATAGAAAATAACGTAAATTATATAATTATTCAATTCATGCTCACTTGTGTCAAGTACAAAAACATTACGAATCACACCTCTCATAGCAGAATGGTCAACATTGATCATATCATATCATATCAACAACAAAAATCATGCATATTATTGTGCGTAATGTTTCAACTTCACAACTAATATTTTTCCTCCACCAAAACCCACTCAGAAAAGAAAAACATATTATTGAATCAAGGAAATTACGTGGACAAATGTGTTACCTACAACCTAGTTTTTTTTTTCATAAAAAAATTTCAAGTCTCTCTTTTGACGTAAGACAAGGCAAAAGAGTATGAAGGAATGTAAATATTGTAAAATGATCCGTCAGGTGTACACAAAATGTAGTACACTATGAGAAATGATACAAGTCATTAGAGTCAGGGCTCGAGTGGTTCCTCCACTTTTTATGTTTCACTTTTCTTCCTTCTTCTTTAGCTAAGGTATTATTAAACAACATGTTAGAAACTTACTGTGACTGTGCACAATATTTCTTGTCAATGTAACTGGTTATCATCATATCATGTCTTCTAATATGATGAAAATGGTTGTGCTAGACACTAGAGGAGGTGAGCAGTGAGCACTTCTTATGCAACTTATATTGTGGTAGTAGTAGTAGAGAGGTGTAAAAAATGCACAAAATCGCACTTTTTATCTTGTTTATTGGTAAGCCATGGAATGTAATGTGCAACATCCAACCAAAAATCTATCTTGTACCCACTTGACTTGAATAATGATAGCTTTTGCCCAATTTTTTTCACAAAATGCCAATTATGCACTTTACCTATATAAAAAACCAGACGATCTACACCTTCAACAAAGTTAGGTGGACTTGTACCTACATACATAGATTTGCATACACATATGCATGCAAAAACATTTTTGCATGAGCTGGAATTGTCAATTCCTATTGACAGTTAAGAATTTGTTCGAATGTTCACACTAATTTTCGCCATTATAGTATTACTAATATTCATACTGTCCCAATTGATGATGATGATGTAAACGTATCTTAAGCTATTAGGCAATAGAGTTCTCTTTCATTTCTGCACATTTATCTTTTCGCATACTCTCATCGTTTCTGTCAAAAACATCACGAAGTACCGATCACATAAATGGGAACCGATGGATAATGATAGGCCTTTTGCAAAAGAAAATAATACATATCAAATTCAATTAAATGTCTAAATGATATAGTATGGCAAGTGTACTGGTAATGTGCCCTCACTAAATTTATTTTTTGAAAAAATAAATGTAGTCAATATTTAAGAGCATTGACGTACATATAAACGATACTAATATTAATTTTAAATATTTTTTAAATATACGAAATCTGGTAATATGTATGCAGTCTCATAAAATGTGTCGTGTCTTGAATTTTTTAGAAGAAAAGTATGAAGTTATTTTAGTTTCCATTCCAAAAAACAAACTAGCATTTTTTAATGCTATTTGTAGGCGGATTTCCTCTTCCATTTTTTTTTCATTTCAATAGAAAAAGTGAATGAGTGATTGAAGAGGTCTACTTTTCATATTATTTAGTCGTAAGAAGGGGCGGCTTTGGTACACATCAAAGAGACTGATTGAATAAGTTGTAAAAGATATTTTGCTTTGAAGCATCTTGAATTGCTTAATTGGCTTAGATTCGCAAGATTGATGGTAACAGTTGTTTGGTCATCTTCACTCAAACCGACAGTGCTCACAAAAAAGAATTTCTTAATTCAGCCAATGATGAGGCTGGTGATGTGACGATTTTCATTATGTATATTAAAGAAGTTGTTTTTATAATGAAATTTAACGAATGAAGCTGTTCACAGCTTTTATTAAAGCATTTATTTTTCATAGAAAATAGTTTCATTTAAAATTTAACTAAATTTCCTTCAATTTAGTGAAATTTATGACTAATATGTATGTTGTAAACAGCTTTAGATTACTACTTAAACTTGGTCCAGGTCCAGGCCAGGCTACACACAAAAACCAAATCCAACTGCAAAATTTCATCTTATCTTTGTAATAGCATGACGTCCTTGGCTAATTGTGTACTCATGCCTAAATCCTGCTGAATCATCATATCATCTTGTAGCTCATCTCTTAAAGTCCATAAAAATTGTAACATAAATTTGAAAACTGGCAAAGTAAAAAAACCACAATTAAGTATATCATGAAAACACTCAACAGTTTGTTCCTCACTTCTTTCTTTAACAACTTGAAATAAAATGGATTATAATATTATGGTGATGCTATGTGGTAATATGTAATGGTTATACACTTGTTTACGTATAAAATACTGAAGCAAGCACTCAACTGAGTCAAACTTCAGCATCTTCATCTCTGCAAAGCTATACTTAATAATGAAAATGAAATGGCGATTTCATACTAAACCACATACTTTATTTCATCATTCATCACATACATCATATGAGTTATACAACTAGGTATATATTTTTTGTTAAATTGAAGTGTGTAGACAGCTGTGGCCCGCTCTTGTCTAACAAAAAGGAGCGTATAAAATATCTTATCATCTTTGCTATCTTCTTTGCAACTTGTAATTATCCTGTACGTTTAATAAGGTTGAGGTAATCCACTACATATTATTATTATTACTGAACAAAAATTCTGAAGATATCGCATCGCATCACATCCTCATCTCTCACTCTTCCTTATGTCTTATGGGCTTGTAATCTAATACGCTTGACGTTAACTTTCTCTTTGTTGCTCCCAAAAGCTAAGTCTTGCTTGACTTTGAGTTGAACTCAAACCCAAGCAACCCAAGGACACCTTGACTTGACTCACTCCATACTCCATCCTGTATCCTACTTAATCTATTTTCGTTTTCCATATTATAAAATCCTTTAAACCATGTCATAGTCAAGATGAGGATGAAACTAAAAGTTTATACGAGGTTGCTAGCCCGTATCATGTGTTGATCTCAAGATGACCCTGAAGATCATATCCTGTAGCAGCATTTCGTTTCTGGACAGCTATTCTCATAGCACTGTACAAATAAACAAAAAGTGAAACCAAGATTTTATCTGGGTAATGTAATGTAATATTTCACGAACCTCGTCAAAAGTGGTAAAAAAACAGCGAAACTTTTGTATGTAATTTTTTTCTGTGGAAATTTTTGCAAAACCTAATATTTTATGACTCACAAAAATCTTAAAGTTTTACCAGACGGGGATGTTTCCTTTAGCTATTTAGTCCTCACGGTTTTGACCTTGTGAGAACTGCTGGCCTGGCATATGTAATATTATTGAAGAAATTGAAAGATATTTTCTTAACGAACATCCACATCCAAATTTCCATGAATCATTCATTGTCCATTTTTTTACTTTTCTCCAATTTCTTATTGTTACTTTTTAACAATGTATTGATCACCTATACATGAACATGTGTTATTCTTATGAGGAAAGAAAATCAGTGCGAAAAGCAAAAGTCTTTGCTACCAACCGACCTTTCTTTGTTGGCTCTCTTGAAGTCCTGCGTTGTGATGTGATGATGATACTCCATGATGTGCTATTGTTACTAGATTATTGTGATTTATGCAAGTCATACAAAGCAACAAACTTGGTTTTATTTGTGAGGAATAAAAAGGGCTTTGTTCTGTTGTGAAAAAAGGATATATAGTCTTTCTTCCCCTTTGGTTTGGTTCATTTCTTTTCATTCGTTTGCGTCCATCTTTTTTAACTCACAATCACAATCAGTTTTGCATTATAAATGAGAGTATGATGCGATAACATAGCGATAAGATTAGAATTATTGTGAGAGCACGCTGCACGATTTTTGCTTGTACTCTGACTTGAAGAAATTCACAACATTCAGTTCCATAATAAATGTAGGGGGAATATCGCTGGATCTCTGACAAAAAATGCAATGGTCATGAAAATGAAACATGAAATGAAAAAAGCTTTCAACGTGCATCAAACAAATGCAACTAATGTTTATCTTTTGACTATACATACAAGCAAGATCCTTCCGTAAGATAAGTGTCGTCCCTAAAATCATTAGTGTGTGTGGGCAATAACCTTTTTCAGCTAAAAATGAGAGTGTACGTACGTACAAGCAGAAGACAGTGCAAACATTCTAGACTCATAACTTCCAAATTTGCAAGTTGTAACTCTTTTCCGCCACATGAGAAATTGTTGGTGTTTGGAAATCGCTTTCTTCCCCTTACAACTTTTAGGCTCTGGATGAAACCAATCAGATAAGATACATACACCTGTGTACAAGTACAATGACTAATGTCACTAAAAAACTCATTTTTGGAGGGTACAAAATACTTGTTTCCTGTGAACTCACTTGTTAGGTGAAACAGCCCCTTGACAGGATGTAACAAGTGGCTACATTAAAACGTTGCACACTAAATTAAGCTTTTATGTTTGATGTTACGTTCCTACCTGTAACGGTGTCCTACCATTCTCTTTACCCTCAAAAAAGGAAACAGACTACATAACAACTTGACGTGAGCCCCAACGGCCAACAAATATCAACATGTATTATGGAATACATTTAAAAAAAGTTACTTTATTATTAAGAAGCCTTTTACACTTTCCCACGACACTGTAAGCTTTAGAAAACGTCAAACATGTGGTTTCTTTAATGCGTAGACAATACTACAACAAAAATACCCCTGCTTTTTAACAAGTAATTTCTCTTGTAGAACAGAGAACAGCCATCACACCACAACGACGTTGAGCAAGCGTCAAAGGGTTAACTTAACCTACCTACTTAAGAAATTTACATTGATTTGATAAAGCAAAGAAAGAAAAGGGAGATGAATAAATTTCAATTCTCAAAAAATATAAAGTAAAGGCAGACAAGAAGATGGATTACACTGCTGACTTGACTGTAATACTATTATTATTACTAGCAAAGATGAGTCTCCTCCTATATAAGTTGACTTGCAAGAGCAAGAAGTGTGCAATCAAGTTCCCATGATATGATTTGTAATTAACATGATGTGTCTATTCATTATAAAAATGAAAATAAAAACCAGTGGTGGACGTTGGACGTGGACAACAATGAACATGAGTGAGCACTGGTATCTATCTACAAGAATGTTTCTGATAACAGAGAATAATGTTGAATGTATGGATGAGATTTGATTTACAATTTACAAGTGATGGTGATTGTGGAGTGGAAAAGGAAACTTGATGGATGATGGATTCCCATCACTTTCTGCATCCCAGAAAAAGAACCCATCAATTAAATCTCATTAATAAAAATAAATTCCCCCAACTTTTAATCAGATTCCATATCGTGTGCAACCGCAACCCCTTTCATTATTAATTTATAAGTAAAAGTAGTTAGTTAGTCATAAAGTATCAATATGTAAAATGTAAACAACATGCAATGTAAAACGCAAACGACATGATACATCATCATACACACACACACACACACGCTTGAATTATCAATGCAAATCAGTTTAATTGGCTTGGCCTGGCCATATAGCTAAACCACTTAGCACAGAAAAACAAAGCATCTCTGATTCTTTTGCAGTATGCACGTAACCTAACTTCTTAGAAAACCAAACCACATGTCCTCATAAGACAGACGTCAATTAAGAGATTTGCAAGTTTGGAGACGACAAAAAAGGAGAAAATGTTGTTGATCCCTACCGATTAGCGGATCAAGAAATCAATGTCCATTTGACAGGTTACAACAACTGATACAACATATTGTTCATTGCAAATTGCAACTACAACTAAAAGAGACAATAAAAACCGCATAAGTACAACATGGCATCATCATCATCATCATATCATATAGGATAATCGTACTTTTTGCTACACGTCGTCATTGTCATGCTGTGGGCAATTATCATTCTGAGCCTTGTTATTTTCATTCTGGTATGATGATGACGACGACGACGACTATGAAGATGAGATGATGATGATGACACAATTCTTACAAAGTTACTTATTTAATCGTCAACCAAGTTTGAAATTCTCAACTTTCATCGTTTCATCACATCATCATCACCATCTTCCCATCTCATAACATGTTTCATTCAGTCATTCGTTCATTCATTGAAATTCCTTTTGCAAAACCATCGTTGGCACGGGATGAGGGAAGACAAGCAAGGGAATGAGAGTTTCGTATATTCGTACTTACAAGGGATGATGATAATTATATTTGTTTTCTTAGATTGCGTGAAAGGAAGAAGACTCTTTTGTCTTTGCTATGCCAAGCACATTATATATATTTTATCCCATTACACATTACCTTCTTTTTAGTTAAATGAGCGAATAAACTGCTGTGATTTCTCTCCCCTTCTCAAAGTCATCCTTATTTCATATATTATGTTATGCTGTATGTTGAAATGCTATTTTAATTTTTTTTAAAAGCACACCAGCTGATTTCCGCATGCTCTCACATCATTCTTTTCTTACTTCCTTTTGTTTAACTTTTCCAAGTGTGTAATCACAATCACAATTGGATACTTATACGCATACCATCATCACATCATATTACATTACCGTTAGTTTTTTTAAAGGAGGAAATAATTCACTTAGCACATGTTTGACGTCGTTAATCTATAATAATACTACGGATGACGACGAGTTCGTCAGTTGACAAAGGAGGTGGGGAAGACTGAGACACAGACGAAGAGACGAGCTAATTTCTTTTCCCAAATCGTATATAACTTAACCCAGTGCTTGTGTACAGTGTACAGATTGTAAGTACACATTATGATAATGCATTTGTAATTACATGCCTTCTTTGTTTTGTGATACATTAAGTTACGTTACGTTATATGTTATGTGGATCAAAAACTATATACATACGTTTCTCTTTTTCACGTCGTTTGATTTTTCTTTTAAAAAATAACAAAACAATACCAAGTCACGTTTGACATTTAGAAAAAATTAAAAATGTAATTTTGAGCTATGCACTTAAACACATAAACTGCAAGAGGAGGCAGGAAGAAAGTGTTACTACTTTATTACCAATGCTAGGATTACTTAATGAAAAAGTACAAGGAATGTTTTCGCTACTGTAAAAAATGATGAGGACCACACGCAAAGCACTTTACGTGAAAACAATGACCTTTTCCAATTTTATTGTGAAGAAGAATGCGGATGGCAATAATGCAATGGTCAGCTCAAATGTGAGCCGAAGCCAAGCTAAAAGCTAACAACTGTATTTTTTTATCCAGCTTTTGTCTTGCGGATCAAAACAAAACAATGGAGGCTTAATTTCAGGGAAGCTTTAAATTTCCCTCCGTAAAGTCAAAGTTATCATCCTTTGTTTTTGCGAGTCGGAGTCGAAACTCATCACTTTAATTAGTCCAACGATTTCCATTGATGCTCACGAAACTGTGCTAATGTACATACGTACCACATCACATCAATGATTGACCAACTAACTGCGTGTTCTGCATCCATTTTTGTCCGTGACACTCGCTGTGAATAGAAGAGATTCATTTAATCGTTCGTTTTTGTTCATGAGGAGAAAATTTTTGTGTCGATGTCGATGATGATGAGATGCCTTATTGTCTACCGTTCTTTGTAGATGGACGAATGTATGGCAGTTGGTCCACGATTGCTAGTAAATGTGTATACTTTACAATTAAGCACATACATTATAAAGCTACTTTTTGTGAGCTGCTTGATGAGTGACAGACAATTTCATTAGCCTCATTTGCTTGGAGTCTACCATTAAAAGAGCTTTGTCTTATTTTTGGCATAGGTAGTAGTAGCAGGTAGGTACTACCTATCTATTTTTATCGACTACCACATTTAATAGAAAAGCCAGTCACTCAATTCCTTCATTCATGATTTTTTTTCTATTGAGGATACTACTTTAGTTAGATGGATAAAATAATGAAATCAAGGCTAACTCGGGAACTTGTCTATTAAAAATGTGGCCGCGACTTTCTTTTCTTGTGAATAATCCACACAATAACATATGCTTTTGCAAATGTTCAGAGATAGGATATCTAATCATCGACAGCTTCTTCTTTGTTCCACTGATCGACAAGTAGACAAGAGAACGAGAGAGAAGGCTTTTGTCCATTGTCATGTCTTTCTGCTCATTCTACTGTTCTCAAGCCAAGCCAAGCCAGGCAACAGATATTATTGGCACAGGAACCAAACTGACAGTTACAAGTTACAACGGATGTGAGTGGATATCGGTTAGCTAGCAAAAATTGATTTGTTGTCTTCAGAATTCAGATAAAACAAGCAAGCGGTGTTAGCGTTGTTACAATGAAATGCATCGCATCGCTCTCACACGCATGGCCTCCACTTTCACATCGGTAAACGTCATATCATCATCACATCACCTCACAGTGAAAATGTTTTTTCTTCTTTAATCTTCTCTCTCACTCACACACATTTACATATCCGCCCCAGTGAACTTGTGCATAATTGAAATCCTGTACAAGCGTCTGTCTTTTTAACCTAACAATTTTAATAGAGTCATACTAAAGAAATCGCGTACTTCATACTTATGAGTGATGGTGATGATAACGCAAAATATGTATTAATGTGGTGACCGGGTAACTGCACATTTTCTTCGTCATTCTTTGCCATCATCATCGTCAGTCACATCACATTATTTTATTCACCTCCCTCCTCCTTGTTCACTTTGACGTGGTTTTGGTTTGGTGTACCATACCAATAGCAAGCCAAGCCACGGCTTGGTTTTGTCATCTTTTGCTCATCATATATATTCATAGTGTAATAATATCATGTGCATTGAGATGTCAAGTTGGAATATTTTAAGCGACAAGCAAATTTTTTTTATATGATGAGAATAAAAAAAGAAGATGGTAAAATTGCTTGGTAGAGCTAGAGCTTAAGATGTGAATATATAGACATGCGTAAAATTATATTTAACAGGATCTCCTCACAACGGAATCAGAAAAAAAAATGAACAAAAGAAAAGACATGTGCTAAACTTCCTCCATTGTTGTGGACGAGTCGCAACAAGTTATAGTTGATGATGATGATTATGCTAATGTGCAAAAATATGTACTTTTATTATAATGTGGTTGGGTTTGGAGTTGGATTGGAGTATATGGTGGTTTTGTTGGCAACATGGGTGACGGTGACATGGATTCTGTTTTTATTACCGGGAACCCGCTATGTATGTACTATAAGGATTATCTTGGATTGGATGAAACTATGAAACATGAGTCTTGTATAAACATTAACACAAAACACAACTTCATTTTCTTCTGGCAATTAGGCATGTGAACATGTATGTCTCATGTCATCATAGATGATGGTCGTGTTAGTGGTGCTGGTGCTCCAAAACAAAACAAGGCCCCTTTTCCTACCCATCCCATTAGTCAGTGTTTTCATATTATTTTATGCTGATCATCTGACGGTTTTTGGTTTTGGTATGTCATCATCTGTCACATCAAATTCCTTTGCACTTTTTTTAACTGTTGTGTTTTGTTGAAGCGGAATTTAATGGAATGAGAGAGACACCCCCTTATTACTGCTTTTTTTCTATTTGCTCCTTAATGCTTTGAATGCCCAGTTATTTTTGTTGTGTTGTGTTGTGACTGATTCTTTTGTATGAATGGAGGAGCAGTCCCAATCGAATCATCAAGCAAGTAGTGTCAGTTTTAGATAAAAGTCAGCAGTTGAGCGGTTCTAGTAGTCTTTTGATACGGGATATAAAAACTGAGCAAGATGATGATGATGACAATGACATTTCCTTTCAGTTACAAACAAAGCTGGTTTTTCTCGCTCCGTATCTCAGTTGCTCATCACATGACTTATGGATTTTATTATGTGCGTATTCCCTTCTTATCAGGGAACAAAAACAAATTTGCTTTTGAGCTCCCCTGACATTGCAGTATTTTGCATCCGTTTACAAATAATACTAAACTAAATGCTGGGGGTACAGATATATAATTCTTATGCCAAGGGTAAATACGGTTATTGGCCTAGAAGAAGAAGGAATAATAGAAAAAAAGAAACAGCTTCATTCTGAATTCTGATTAGTTGTAAGCAATTTGTCATCGTAATTTGGAGATGTTGATCCCCTGTCATAACATTTGTAAGAGGCATGCATGAATTATTTTGCCAAACCTATATTATCATCCTCCATTTGTATAAAATTTTCTTTGTTAAAAGTGCCAGAAGGAAGGCAGGCGGAAGGAACGAGTTGTTTTTGTTTGCCATGTTTCTCAGTGCGTCGTGGTCGTCCGATTTGTCAATGATAAAACGTTAAATACTCACATTAAAACGGAGTAGGAATTAGTGAAATGAATGAAACCAAGAATCGTGCCTTCATTTCAATTCAAATAAGAAATCTCTTCCTTTTCAACACTTATAAATAATATGTTGAGCAGCTAGTAATTACTGCTTGTATATTAATTAAATTTACTTGCGGGAATGAACTGATTTTATTTCCACTCTCTAAAACCGTTATGGACGCCTTAATACTGTAATGTTTGTTGTGATATCTTCACTCATCATCATATCAGATCATTGCATGTATCTTCTTCAGCCTTGCCACAAGGCATGAGTCAAAAAATCTTTGAATGTCATTTTTTTTGGCAATTGAAGAACAAATACAAAATAGGATGAGTGAATACGAATTGCACAGTTCAAGGGATTTATACCTGTCACTTTTCATATCAATCTCATTCATTTCATATCTATAATGTACAACAAAAGATGATGCTAGTTATGATTCGAAAAAATTTCCTCATCTTCATGATCCTTCGAGTTCACATAGCAAAGATTCTTGACAACGATCATCAAAGCCGACCGTTCATCGAAACATCTCAATAATAATTCATCACACACATACAAAATATATGTTAGTGTAAAAAATAGTTTAGAAAACTACAAACAACAACGGCTCTCTTTCATCTTTTCACTGTCCATCAAAATCACGTCACCATCGTGTTGTCAACATACATATATCATTTTCTTTTGGGATCACTACACCTGTCATGTAAACAAGCTTCGCATCATCGCTTTCCTTGGTTTTTAGTTTCCTTCTGCGTTTGATTAAGATTGGGATGCCTCCAGAAAGATTTGACAAGTGGAAATAAATAATATGAATATGAGCTTCATTTTTTTGTTTGCATGCAAACCACGAACACTAATTTCTACATGAGTATTATAGTCCACTTCAATTCAAAGAGCATAATAATATGTTGACCTTTTAACTTTGATTTTGTTTGATACGCACATTCTTCATGTGATGTGCCCTCTTTCGTATCCTTCAGTCATTCAAAAAGAAAGAGATAAGGTGGGTGACAAAGAATGTGTTCAAATGCCAGGGATAACATCATCTTTTAAAATGGAATGATTGACTTGTTCTTGTTACGGTTTCGTAACTGGCTATGGTGCTTTAAAAAAATGTTTATAGCGTGCGTGGGCTAGGCTAGTCCTAGTCGGCTAGTGTTTATGTTTTGCAAACCTGAATGAAGACAAAGATACAGCTCAGAAGAAGATTAACAAGAGTTCAAGTCGAATTCGAGAGAGAAATATAATTACTCATTTGCCTAGACACCGGTCTGTCTTTGTAGACAATAATATTTGGTGTATGTTTCCTTTACTATTCTTAATCTCAGCTAGCCAAACTTACAATTTTTGCGTAGTCTATTCTTGAAAATTTTAGTGATATGATGACGATGACGCATGTTTGGCAAGGATGTAGAAGGAACTAGCGTTGCCGGTTTATTACGTGTGTACCATATGCCATTTGGAGTCATTGTGTTGTCAGATTGTTTAAAGCGTAATGTGTATGCATAAGAGAAGAAAGAAGGAGAGGGGACAAGTGAATTGAGTTTGAGTCGGTATTTTACAAGGAGCAGGCACAAGCCAAGCCATCGCCAAACCATGCCGTAAAATTTATGAGCAAAGTGACAGGTGGAATTAGCGACAAGATAGGTGAACAACGGAATTGGACAGATTATCCTGGCATTCTTCAAATTTTAAATGATGATGATGATGATAATGATAAACACGATGTTGTTCTTCATAAATACATGAGGACGAGGAGGCTGCTTAGGTTTTTGGTTGATGATGTGGAGTGGACACATTAGAATTGAACGTTGGTTTAAAGAAATGATGAATGGCAACACGCAACGCAACAGGATCATCTTTTTTCATCATCTTCAACATATGCATAACCAAAACCAAGTGCACGCACATTTAATGCATTTAACTCTTTAAAAATAACGAATGTGTAGGAAATTGGAAAAATGTATTTCACCACCAAGATCAGTGCCAAGTGCATTGCATTGGTGATTATTATTCCGTTGAGTAGGAGGCATTCTCAAGAAATAGCAATAAACTGATTCGGCCTCTAAATTTTATCACGGATGTTTGCCATTTTGGCCGAGCACCTTTAAGTTTTGGAAGGTCATTATCAACATTTCATCATCATCATCATCACTTGATCACGCAAAAGTGATCCTGAAACTGAAGAAAATATAACCAAAAAACAACCAAACCAGAGCCAAGCCATAACGGAATAAATAAATTGGCTGCACTTGAAAACAAAACACAAGGCACAAACATATATTCAATAATACATACATCAACCATAATAATCGGTTTATGAAAAATACACACAAGAAAAAGTCTACAAAAAATGTTTATCGATGGTTGGTTAGGTACAATTACCTATTTGGGACGTGCTTTTGTAGCAAAGACAACAAAACATAGCAGCGCAGAAGCAGCATAACATAGTTTACGCTGAGAAATGCTTCATTAAACGGAGTGACGACGTTGAAGTCTTGAAGTTGTAGGTAGAGTAAACGAGGAAAATGGGCCTGCGCCACGATAACTTTTGCCTTTCATCGTCCACCATCATCATATCAACATGATGGTAAGCGGGAGATGTAATGATGGATAGAGACTGCTTCTCTTTGCTTTGTATGAAATATGTTTCGGCGTTCTATATAGCTCTGCCTTCCCTTTACAAAATTACAACTGTAGTAGTAAAAATGAAGAAAAAATGTTGAATTATGATTGCACTCTCAGTAATTGCAGATTTAAAGTTTAGCATTAGAGACGAAGAAGCAACCATCGAGTACGCACGAGATCAGCAGTCAGTCAAGAATGCAGTTAGTTATTTAGTTGAGCAAGGACTCTAACATTTTTTTAATCTTTGGCCATCATACATATGTACATCTTGAAGATGATCATCATCATCATATCAAATCATCCATTTAGAAACATTTACATTATGGCTAGTAAAACTAGAACCGGGAGTAAAGTAAAAATATTTTAGAGTTGCACCAAAATGACCAGTGCCAAGTTATTGCTCTGGTTATGCTCAAATGTCAAAACCGGATCAAAGTCTGAAGTTATACTTTTTGCAAAAAAATGCTATTGAAATATGTACCTAAAAATTTATCTTCTACGCCAATATTTCATTTGCAAAAAAGTATGAGCTGTCTTTAGCAGAGTAGCAGCATAGCATATGTACGACGGTAATAATTATTCTATGCTCCAAATTTTACATCAGCTTTCATTTAAAAAGGATGAAGGAGTTATAAATTAAATACTGACTGAGAGTTTCTTCCGTTATCAGTCTTCAAGACGCAATTTTTTTCAAAAACAAAGTGCCAGGTGAGATAAACAGTGAGCTATACGTCAAAATAACTATAAACAATGAGGTAATGAGTAGAAATAAAAGCAAGTAGCTTTATCTTCCTTTTTTTTCATTGCAAAAAAACTTGTACTGAGCGTTGTATACATTCAATATTTTCCATTTAAAAAAGAGATCCCAATGAAATCAGTTGGATGTGCCAAGAACATTCCTCATTCCTTCCGCTCCTCCTGTTTACTTTTTCCTTTCATTTCATTTTTAAACAGATACATTTCATGTGCAATAATTTTTCTTAAGGATGAGTTATTACATATTATATATTAAAGCATGTATGGATGAGTTACACAGATTTTATTGAGGTTTCCCTAATAACACAACACAACACCATCCCATTAACTACATCTTTTGCTGCTTACATTCAACATTATTGTTGTTTTAGTATTAGTGATGGATCATCACATCAGATCACCCTGTTGGTTATGTCCGTGACCAATAAAATCCAGTTTTTGTACACATCCTAAAAAGTTTGATTTGTGTTGTGAATACATAAACATATTATTTCACTTCCTCTTCTCTTCTCGCGAAGAATCATTGTCTGGCGTACAATTCATGATACAAGATTGTTAAGTAATGGGGAATATTACGAATCATAACGTTTTCACCATTTCAACGGGCTCAACTTAAAAAATGGAAAAAAATCTGTAAAAATGAAAGAAGATGGTTTTTACATGTCTGACTTGACATGACCTTTTACGTGAGTCGTGGTATATCATCATGAGCATTCCAAATAAATTGTCTCAACCATGCTGCACCGCAACAGTAGTCAGTCACAACGTTTGCCACTTTTTAACGAAGTCTCACACGAAGCGACTATCATCGTTTGCATTAACGGATTCTTCAATTCAGGAGGCCCGTTATTCTCGTGTTTTGAAAGACAAATAAGATTTTTTTTTGCTATTTTATTCTCAAAACATGATAATATATTATTATTATACATTATGGTTTCTTCCTCAGGCCTTAAGATGACGCTTTTAACATTAAAAGTTTAAACTAACAAGTTTAATTATCATTAAAATTACAATTACCCGAAATTCCATCAACTTGTTGTTACAAATTAAATGTGTCGAATGATTTCATGCTCTTTCTAGTGACGGAAATGAGGTTGTAACAACTGCCCTACTTATTTTCAAAGATAAAAAAAATACAACATCTTTGGCTGTTTCATTTAAAGTGTTTTATTATATCAGAAAGCGCGAAAATTGAAAGCGTTTTTTTTTTGCATTTTACAATTTTCTTTTTTCCACGTTGCCAGTTTTTAATTCTAAGAGACCATCAGGCATTTTATCACACACAGGAATATTAGGATGAGCTTTCGAAAGTGTGAGGAAGTCTTTTTGTCTCTTAAAAAGTATTTTTGCTCTTGAGCAATTTGTACATGACACACATGACGATGATGACGAGAAGGAAAACACATGTCATTCACGTTTTATATTGACGAGAGAGTGAGTAGCTTACAAAGCAAAAGATCTTAATTTAAAACAAAAGATGAACATAACATAAATCATGATGTAGTGAAAAGTGTGATGCCACCCAGATTGTCAACTTTTGCTTCAAGGAAATCCCTTTTGGCAGGAGAGCATTTCAATTATAATTATATCAGCATAGCTTTACAATTGGGCTCCTCTCCTGTGTGACAATTTCCCCCAACTTTCAACCGTAAACGGTTTTTCTCATATTAAAGTGACACAAACCAATAACGTGTCATAAAAACATAAGTTTAGCAATTTTGGAAGGAAAACGAAAGAGTATGGTCTTTGAGTCTTAGTGATCAGAAAAAGAAAGCAAGAAGGGAAACTTGAGTAAGATATAAGAATTACGGAATCATCATCATCTCTACTTTTTTATCCTTCTGCTTTTGTTCCGTTTTTTTGCTACAAAAAGTCAATGCGTAATAATATGCGGAACGAAAACATCTTTACAAAAAATAAAATACAACCGTATTTTCCAAACAGACCTTACTTTCACAGTGGAATTCTCAATCTTTTTGTAATGCTCTATATGCTGCTCCATTGTCAGAGTGCGGAAAGGAAACTGAAGGTAGAGAAATTCCTAACTATCATTTCCGTTCTTTTCTGCTGTATTTTTGTTTTTGGGATGTACTTTTTGAAGATCTCTCCATGCACGATAACATATGCCATGCTTGTACATTCAGTAAAAACTCTCGGTGAATTACAACGACCTTTACAAAATGATTTACTAAACTAGGGTGCTCAAAGTCATACAAATTCAAAGCACATAAATATGTTTCACATTCACTTATCACATCTTTATATGTTAGTTTCTAAAAGGGTTAATATTTATTTCCGTCTTTTTCTATTCCTCTCATCATCTTCTTCTTGCTTCTAGCCCCTACTTTGTTGAGTGAATTTAACGTGGAAATAATTTGGTAAATGATCATGACTAACGCAGCAATAGAATCGTGATTAATGAAATCACATCTCTCTCTTTCTCTAAAAATTTCCTTAGCTGCGTAGAGAAAATACAAACAAAAGAACTGAGAATCATACATCATAATATTATGTATTCTAAACATTTACCACACCACAAATTTCATGATCATCGTAAAAGTATTTTTTTATTATGAGAAAAAGCAAAGAAACGCTACATTTTAAAATGTCCATAATTACAGTAAGAGCAAAAGACTAATCAAGGGCATAATGGGTTAAAAAAGAGGTAGGTACTATATAAGTACGAGAAAAGTAGACATTAATGACAGAGACATTAGTTCCTTCACAGAAAAAAAAACTTTCTTGTTTGCTAATATGTTCTTCTCATAAAATTACTTATTTTTCACATGTTGTAGGTAGAATAATAGAGGCAGGCACATGTTCACAACCATCTCATTTACATACACATTATTATTATGTCCTGTGACGTGGTAAAGTGAAGCGAGTACGAGTGGAGAATCAAAATAAAAAATGCGGACTGCGGATGTTCGTGCAGAGATAAATATTGATAATGAGGGATATGATGGTTGAACAGAGGGGCGAAACATTATTTTAACGCGATGATATTATTGTATACTATTGACTATATACCATATAATGATGGCTGGCTGTCATGTATACTTTGAAGAATTGGGCATTTTATATTTAATAAATAAATGCCTTTGTTTTAATGTAATGTTCACGACACTCATCTCATCTTCTCTCCTGATCTTATAAATCTTGATCTTTCCCTTGCTCTCGACATGGGGCACACTTAATGCAGTACGGAGTTTGGCAGGTCAGGTTTTTATTTTATTTTGAGAAGGGTATTTATTAGTTGACCTCATAAATCCACTCAACTCAAGTCTCAGAAAGAACACACATGCCACATTATCATTTTACTCTTGTAATTTTATCTTCAATTTTTATTGTTCTGTAATGATACTACTACACTAATATAACATGTCATGTCATATATATACTAACGTCGCTTGAAAGAACTTTCTTCAAATTGTAGTAAAATGCGAATCTAGTTCGCAAAAGTGAATACTATCAACTATCATATAAATATAGCAGAGATTATTATTACAGCCTCATTCTTTCAGCTTTCGGTTTTTCTAATGACAGCAAACAATTCGAATGTTCAAGGGGGTCCCCGTTCTTTCTACACTTTTTTTCAACAATGACATATTATACAGTATTGTTGTAACAAAAAACGAGTGAGTAGCCATGATTTAAAAGATCTTCTTTTGGTTGTTTCATCAATTTGTGTTTCCGCATTGATACTGATACTGCCAACTGCCATGCCAGGCTAGGCCATGCCACTGCATGTAACAGTTACTCGATCTGTCAGGGAGAGCAAAACTGAACTGATATTGATATGCTTTCAAAAGATATATGGGTTGGCCAACACAAATGATCATTCTGACATGGACATTTATTTTACGTTGCAGTAAAGAACGCAGGGGTCCATAACTTTATTGATTTTTTATTAAGTAAATTCCTATATATCAGCGTACTTATTTTTTTTAAATGTTACAGGAAACGAAATGTTTATTCATTAATTCATTCATTTATGTTTTTCCTCTCGTCAGGCAGGACAGTTATGTGCAATTCTCAGACTTATGCCAATAAAGAAACTGAGAAAAATATAATGAAAAAAAAGTTTGTTTTGCATAATTGACTAGGGAATAAATTTTGTAGCTAAGTATGATTTTTATGACGCTATTAAAAAAGTATAATATGCATGCATGATAATAAGTATAAGCTATAATGATGAACTATGAACTAGACAATGAAAAGGGAGTAAGCAGAGTATGATATATTATGAGCAAATATTATTTATAACTGGTTTCAAGGTAGATGATCAATTCCCCCTTTTCAAAACCGTTCATTTCTTGCAAGAGATGCTAAACAAAAGCAGTTCATTTTTAATCCTGATCATTGTCAGCGTTTCCCATTGTTGCTTGTATATTTATTGACATGTGTGTATTTATTAATATATTTTATTATCTTGCGATTAGCCTTTATAACATGCACACCATACCACCTTTTCATTACCATCATTCATTCTTAAATAAGAATAAGAGCATACAAAATGTCAGGATGAATATATATCAGTTTCGAAATTTTTGCTCTATATCGAAACTAATCAAAATCAAAATCAAGTTGAAGTTGTTGTAAACACTTGGTTGGTGTGTGTGGCTATTGTATTTTTGTGAGAGCAACAACAACAGACACACAAGTCAAACTCATAATAAAAATGAACTGACAATTTTAATATGGGAATATCGTTCCATTTATTTTTTCAACTTTATGACTTTACATTCTATTTATTTGTATGCATAAATACATATTTATGTGTATCTCTATTTTTCTCATCCAACCTGTTTTTACCTATTGAATTGTAATCCTGTGAAATGAAATAAAACTCCCAGATTTTAAAATGGTAGTGATGTGATGCTGATGGGATGACTTGGAAGAGAGTGAATGTTTAATTCTATTCCCACGAGATTCTACATTCTACTCTAGCCAAGAATAAAAAAATGTTTCAAAAGTCATCATCATGATGATTTTATGCGTATATACAATACAGTAGTTGAAATCCTTGCTTATTTGCTACCTTTCTATCACTAACGACACACTAACAGTTTCTCATCAAAGAAAAAAACATGAGCATCACCATTCTTTTTATTTGTAATTTTAAACCCTTTTTAAGTCTCTCACTAAACACGCATCATCATCGTTGTGTACTGTATATAGCAATAAAACTTGAATAAATAATGCGCCTCTTAATTTTAGTTCATGAGAGCATGCTTTTCTCACGGATATATTCACTTGATTCTTTTTTAGACCGTATTCAAAATCATTTCATTTTCCCAAATAGGTAGAATTTTCTCTTCGACGCTAAACCAAAACCACGCCACGCCATTCCAGCCCCTCGAGGTTTATTGACCAATATCGAATGTACCTACATATATGGTTATTATGGTAAAATGAGGTTTTCATTTCTCCCCTTCTCATGAAAAGTAAAACTTACGATTAAATAGCCAGATTGGATTGGATGTTTTTTTTTCAAGAGCTCATTTTCACTTTGCTGGCGCTGGGAGTCAAGTATTGTCCCATTTCTCCAAGTATGGTCATGATCCTCCTTATTCTCTGGCAGCTTTAAAAGAATTTCTTTCCCAATTACGAATCCATAAATCGTTAATGGAAGAGCGGAAAGTTTTCCAATTTGTTTGCTGGCTAAAAATGTATGAGTAATTCGTCTTTACAATTTTATAACGTAAATTGAGGGTGCTAAAGAAGGGCATTTAGGATGATCGTCAAAAATGTTTTGCTACTGAAATGAGATAACTGCTTCAAATTACAAGTATTTCTTAAACACGGCGATGAGAAAAAGTTTACTTGTAGTAAATGTCACTTTTTTTCCTTTTTCTCAGTCGGAAAGATAACATACAATTATTATTACTAATGATGTTTATACCATATACATAGGTATACCTATATGTATTTACCCAGGCTATAACTTTCCATTTATCCATGATAGTTGCGCACACTGCAGCAAGAACGATGAGACAGGTTAAGGTGATGATTTGAAGAGATGATGAATATCTTCATTCATATTACACAAGAAGCGATTGCTCCTCAGATTTTCCCATAATGTTACATTACAAACTCACTCATAATTCCATGTCGTAATATCCTTGTTGAAAATGTATGAGAGTCGAGACAAAAATCTTTAAAAAATGAGTTTCGAAAATCCTTTGATAACAATAAATGAGGATAGCTCCTACATTCTTCCCCAACATACACACTACATGCATAAGTGCATCCGTATTCATATGATGTTATCAAATTTCCCTTTTCCTTTTAAGAGTTCTCATCCTCACAAAAAATATGAAAATGAAACTTGAGCCGTATTTGGAGGTTACTGTGCAATAATAATAATAATAAGTGTACAATATTTTTCATATCTCTTTGAATCATGCATCCGCAGTCGGTTATGAAAGTAGTATTACTGAGAACGGTGATGACCAACAAACCTAATCCCGGAAACTTAAAACGCTTAGTACTTTAGCTGAAAGCCGGATTAATGTATCTTGATAAAATAATGCGCTGTTATATTGATTCTTCCGTATTATTATTGCGCTCGGCGCTCCATAACTCATAAAATATTGCAACATAACATAGCACTTTATACTATAGATTTATTTATTGTATCGCCATGCAGTCTGGTACTTTTACACCGACAACTACATCGTTGTCATTGATAAGATTATGTTGGATGTTGAATGTGGTGTAAGTCTGTATGTTTTGTGTCCAACATATCGTTTTTGGGTCAATCCTCAGCAGCTACTAACTAAGTAAATAAAGGATTTTTAGTCGGTGAACGAAGCCAATGTTTCAGACTAGTCATAACATGGATGTATTTATGCTTAGTTACATTTTGTTTTCATAAGGGTTTACTTGAGCTTAAGCCAAAAGTAATAAAGAGGACGGAAATACAAACATAACACAGAGCATAATATTAACAACAAAGAGATTAGCACGATGTGCAATACGAGATATTCAGTTTACGTTTAGTTTGCAATCGCTTGCATGAATGAATGAATGCATATATAAGCTGTTGAGAATGAATTCAAAATATCTTCTGATCCATTCCAGATCATGGCTGGTAGTCATACAATAATCATCTTCGCTGTCCATTTCAAAATGTTTTACTTAACTAGTGTTATGTTAGTAACCATCTATCTCAATTTCTCTGGGTGGGGCAGGCGTTGGCGTGTAGGATATATATAAATAAATGCTATGTTTGGAATTGGATCGATGATTTTTTTTCTTAGCAAGAGAGAAAAAGTAGAGCTCAACAAATCATTTCGAAAGGAAACACAAACATGCATTTTTTCCATTTCCTGTAATATAATTCACCACCCGAGCAAACTTTGCTTGTTGCAAGCACCTACAACCTAGTCTCTATTTAATGTGCCATAATCCACACCTTTTGTCATTTGTAACGTAACGTAACACACATTATATTTTACTTTACTCATGGGCTCACACTGCTCTGCTCTGGTCTACATTACAGCCACCTTTACATTGGTTCTAGGATATGATCATGACAAAAGTAAATATTTGAACATCGATTAGGCAACACTGAAATAATTGGATCTGCCTGCGGGTTGTTGAACCTTTATAGTTTTATTGTCTTCATCATGTTTTATCTTTCGGTCACACACATGGGTGGTTTAAACCCAGGAATATTTGGATTTGGATATTTGATATTGTCGTTTGCCATGCGATTTGGTTATGTCTGTCAATCATATCGAATCGGCGTGTATTATTACTTTTATAGCTTCTGCTAAACGATATGAAGCCGTTTCTTGATGTCTTGTTCAGGTTGTTCATTTTTTACTTTCTGTTCCTTTCTCTCATCAGCTGACCGATGTGATTCTCTGTTCTTAGAGATTTTATTGTTGAGGGTGAAATTGAGATATGATATGATGATGATGATATCAGCCAATTTTTTGTGTGAAAACAGTTTGGAGTGACAACAAAGGTGTGTGGATGTGGATTGACTTTAAGAGAGATATTGTGCGGAAAAGAGATACTACTTCTCATCGTCAGTTCTCACTCTCTTTAAATAACAACAAAATAATAATGATGAAGGCAGATAAGTCCGCACTGCTTGTACTTCAGTTCATTTGAAATTTTTTGAACGTGGCTTATAAGGAAGTAAAAAGGCTCCGTAGACAGATTAAGCTGTCTCCATATTACTCCCGATGACAAACTAAAAAAATACGCTTCTCTAAAATGAATAATCTCATTTCAAGCTTATTATATTGTATATTACAAAACAGTAAATGAGTGTATGATAGATGATAATAATATGATGAAAATGACAGGTAGCGGGAGCACAAAAAATTAGATTCGAAACTTGCTAAACATAGTCATACTTGCTGTACCATTTGTGAATATTTTTATACATACATGTAATATCATATTTCCCATCATGAAGAGATTGCAATAAACGAGAACAAAGTCTCACAGCATCAGTTATAGTTCAGTAGTGCTGATGCTGATGCGCCACGCTTGAATGAATTCTTAAGATACATAATATTTTATTATCAATCTAAAACTACTTATCTCCGTCTTGAAATATTTCTTATTGTCCTGTTGTGACAAAAAGAGGTGAGAAAAAGCAAGCTCTCGATTTTTGCACTTCCCTTATAAATCACTTCATTTTATTATTGTGTTCCACGACACACAAGAAAAAAGGTCCACTATCATCAACTTGTCAAATCGGAAACAATAAAAATGTGTCCGCTTACTTTCCACAGGCTCAAGATGCACATGTATATAGTTTCATAGTTTCATATTCACAATCTGCCCTTTCCATCAATTTTTTTTTATTATATCGTATATTTATCATGCTACGCTGTCAGTGGAAGGAAAAGGCTAACAAATTTGGTTCTATCATATATTATCACGCATAATAATTCTTGAAATATAATAATTGCCTCATTCAATGCAAGTTTAATGGAAGTAGTTTTTTATAAAGTTGACACAGCGGCTGCTGCAATAATACATTTTTTCTGCTTCCATCTCATCAACTGTAAAAAAGTGTTTCGACTTACTTTAGATGGTGAAATGAAGGAGAGGTCAATGTTTATCGTTTAATCATTATATTACTCGTCAAACTGACGACTGTAAATGAACGATACATATTTGACTAAAAAGAAAGGTGATATGTATTTGATAGTTGTTAGTTGTTGCTTGTAAAATGGATGACACCGGGGGCAACGATAATAACTTTGCAGCATGCTTCATTCACACTTGCAATTTCATTAGCTGAGTGGCGTTGTAAACCTACATTTTCACAACTTTTGGAGCACTAGTTGTAGACTAATCATCACCATTTTTACAACAATAAACATGAGCCTTGTTAGAATTTTATGCGTTTGTTTTTTTATTTCTACTTTATGCATTTGTAGCTTTTTACGACTTTGAAATTGCTCCCAAGTCAAATGAGTAGCACCATAAGCAAGCACGAGAAAGTTGAACGAGTGACAATACAAATTTGATTCGGGCTTACGTGCGTGCACGGCGTTAGTATCAAAGTATATCATACATATTATATGCGTGATTAAATGAAAAAATAATAATTGTCCTGCTTGAAATTGGCATATTAATATTTGAAGCCAATAAAAAGCAAGTTCAAATCTAGATGATGCTAATAATGTGGCACAGCACTAATACTAGATTAAAATATGTCGTATGTCGTATCTCTTAGGCAGAGTGGGTTAGGAGAACCAAGTACAAAACAGGTGCAAGTGCAAGCTTCATTGTGCAAAATATTTTTTTTTGTCATATTCTGCATATGAAATATCATTTTTGAGTTCCCAACTGCAACTCTATCTTCCATAATATAATTTTGAATGTGACGACTTTTTTTATACCCTAAACCTGATGTCCAGGTGACTTGATACTGACACTGCTCTATCACTTACTGAGTACTACTTCCACAGTTTTTGTAATCATCATTTTTTGGGTTCAATAAACAGGAAACAATGTCTATAAAAAATGTCTACAGCGTGGGCATAATACATGTACACACCTTTGTTTCCATCCCCGAGCGAGGGAATTTTTCATGATATACAATTAGATGGTCATAAAAATGGAAGTAGCTAGGTAGTAGGCAGTAGGTGGCAAGGAATAATGTTCTTTTTCTTCCGTAAATCATGCCCATTATTACAAATTGCAGAGGAAGTTGCTACTTCGCTACACATCTTCATTGTTCCGTACTTCACATCAATTCAAGAATCAGTAGCGAGCAAAAGTAAATGCTTAAACAGTCATCCCATCCATCCCACGTAAAAATACCATACCATTCGTCCGGTTTGGTCTGGTCTGTATCATCAATGAAAAGCACATTACCGATGAAATGAAAGATGATGATGAATGATTAGCCATGACTTTAAGTTGAAATTGAATGGAAAACTCGAATTTTCTGTATAATACATACATAGTAAAGAAAAGAACTACTGTCTTGTCTGGCAAACTACTACAACTACGGGTCATTGAATTCTTCCCCTTGCTTTTCAGTATATCATCAAATTTCTCCATCTCCTTACACACAATGATGATGTATATATATAAATATTATTATCTTGGATCCATATGCAATAAAATGTCGAATTTTTTTAAGGACTTTTCGATTTATAACGTAAATTGGCGTAATTGACTGTTCAAGTCATGGCTAGAAAACATGGATATTTGACTTCATTAGGGATATTTTACGTGAAAAAACCGTACATTATGAGCAATCTCAATAACCGACTTGGGAATAACAGTATTTTTCCTAACAGTCGACGTAGGAAATTACTTTCAAAAAATGATAAAATTGTTCTCAGAATGAATGGACGACCGGTCTTGTCTTGTGCGATGCGATTTGATGTAATACCAGAGGCAAACTACTAGGGCTCCCGTTGCTGCTGCTCATTTTCATGCAGTTTTTCCAATCCAATACTCTTTCATCTTCTTCAACCTAATGAATATGTATGTATGCCTACTTACTTGGTACTAACAGCTTCTCTTTTTTCCTTTGCGGTTTTTATGGATGCAACTGGATTTAAATTGGGGGAAATAAATCAAAGTTTGATATGTGATTCCTTCATTTTTTTCTATGCATAGTATTATTGCATGCTACTTTGTAACACACTTCCATTCATTATATTTTGACAACTGTGGGCTTGTTACTGGTGCCGTTGTTGTTACACGTTGTAACAAGTGGGCAACTGTACAGTAGCAAAAATTGGATGGCAAATAAGAAGATGAAGATGGGTGCGTTGAGTCGTTGAGTTGTTCCATTGTTTTCAATTGTTGGGAGGAGAAGGAGGTGCATTGCATATTGCATACATTTCTCGTAAAGAACATAACAAGTCAAGTCACCACCACCGCAAAAAAACGAGATGGGTGGACATGATGTAATAAAGTTTTGAATACATTATTTGAATGACTTTTAAGTCAGCTAAACCATACTAACTACCACTGCGACCATCAACACATCACATCACCAACCGCCACATTGCCACGCCATGCCACCAAGCCAATTTTCATTATTGAGCGAAGCGTAAAATAAATTGGATGACAAAAAGAATACTACAAACTAAAAAAATTCAAGAGAACACGCAGTAGTGTTATGTTATGAGTTGAATTCATGCCGAAAAAGTTAACCGCAACCAAAGAGAGGAAAAATTCAAATAAAAATGGATAACATGCATCATTTTTGCAGATGGGTGGATGATGATGATGATGATGACAGAAAGACAGAATGGTATATTATGACGATGACGACGGTGGAGAAATTTTTAAGGAGTATAGTAGCAAAATTATTGTCATGATTGGATAAACAGTTACATTTCCCCTATTTCTTTTTAAAAAAAAGTTTACAACTTTTCCACTGAAATATTTACATTTTACTGGTATTATTGCGACAAGTTGAGAAAAAAACTAGCGCTGCTGCAAATTCTAATTTAGGACTTTTGCGGTGTGGTCTAGTCGGGAAAGAGAGACGAGCAAAGAGAGGCGAGCTACTAGACATTTCATGACAATTTGCTATTCATCATTTATTATGCATGTGCGGTCCGCGGTCTCCCTCTTCAACTAATTGTATAAGCCAAGTCAAAACATTTGACAGTCACATTGGGACACAGAAAGAAAATTATCTGCACTCATTTTTATGATGCAAAGCAGCAGCATTATATTATGGGCATCAATTTGAGAATTGTTTGCCGACATTGACGAAGGTGCCGCTGATGATGATGGTTGTGTTGCGACGTTTTCATTGCCCATTTTTTGAGTTGATGACAGTTAGACATTCGGTAATGACAGAAACCGCTAGTTTTCTTCTAACTATTCTTAGACGTATCTGCTCCAGGTCACAGGTAAGAAAGAAGGAAGACTGAACTTGTTCCCAAATGCAATTTATTGTTTTTATTTTATTTTCTGACTCGACTCCGAACTCCGACTGTAATTTTCTTGAGGAAGGCAAGTTATAGTGGCTAATTAAAGAGAAGGAGATGGATGACTTCCTTCTTTCAAAATGACGTCGAGTTTTGCTAGTAGCACAGCGGTCAGTCAGTGATCTTGCACTTTGTGGTCGTAACATTCGTTCATTTCTTTATATTTCACAATGTCATGTTCATCTTTCAAACTCTCAGTTGATCGGTTGTTGCACTTTGTCTCCTTCAAATACAGTGATCCTTTTATGTAATTCTGCCGACTTTGATTGTTATATGATTTTGAATAGCACAACACAGGCTCTTCTCTCTACCGCTTGTTCTTCTTTTAGTTTGCTACAGTAGCTACCACTACCGTCATCATCATCATAAGAATTTTATCTTTGAAGAAGGTGTTGTGGAGTGATAATGAATGCCTTCCTAAAGATACCATTTTATTATATAACAACGACCACAGAAAAAAAAATTGAGGAAAAGGAACATTACTCTCATCTCATCATCAACATCAACCTCCTTCAACGCGCAGTAAAATGGCTTGTTTCTTATCATTATTTAGATTAAGCAGTGGAGATTACCTGTAAAAAGGTGTGACAAGAGTCGAGTGGAGGCACAAATATATTTTTTTACGTATATCAAGTCAAAACATTGCCACTGCTGCGGCATCCAACCGAACCGCTCCTTTCCTTTGACTTTGACGCTCAGAAGAAGTTTCCTTGTTATTCGATATACTATACATATGCATATATATGTAGTTAACATTGGCAATTTTCATCCAATTATCCGTTGTTTGAAGAGCGAGAGAGAACTGTAAAATGCCAAATAGCACTCACTTATTTATTGGTCAAATTAGGACTCTTCAAGTGGGCAATGACTTTGACTTTGAGTCTCTAAACTTGTTTTTATGCAAGTGGAAATGCAATGTAGGAACTATATTTCCCAAAGTTCCACTGGTTATAAAGCAATGAGGGTAGGACATAAGAAATAAGAACCCACTAAATTACCTACTTAAAAAGTCAATAAAATTTACTTTTAGTTAAGACGTTGTTATCTAATCTTTCATTCGGATTTCACATTTTTGGAGAAATAAACGAACAAAACCTGATACTTGTTGGAGGTCCCAGTAAAACTTCAAGTATATGGTATGCAATGCATGTAACGTAACATAAGAAACCGTTTTTTAAATTTTTTGTTCAAAAAGCACATTATAATTCTTGAAATCAGGAAAAACAAACAGGAGAAGAAGAAGCAATTGAAATTTACCTTCAAATTCCAACTTCAACCAAACAAACCTGTCGTCAAGATTCCGATTCTTTAACAACGCGAGTATTTGTATTATCACCATTATCATCATCCAAAGAATTTTACATTTTTTCCCAAGATTATTCCCATTAAACTGACGAAGAAGACGCATTCATATATGAGAAGCTGAAAGATTTTGTTATTGCGGAAAAGTTTTTACCATTTTGCTACAAAAAAATTGCATACATTAATTTGGCTTTTTATTGCTCTGAGAACGAGCAATAAGGAATAGATTTACGGTGTGGTTTTTTTTGTCTTTTGATGTCACTCAATCATTTTCATCAGCTAAGCATTTAGATGAACACAATGTAAAACTTGTCATCTGATTTCTTGTCATTTATTGACGAGTCGACTTTACCTATTTGCGTTTGCATGTTGAAGCTACTTTTCAGCAGCAGAAGATTATTCAGTACCCTCCAAGTATATCTAAAGACTAACAAAAAAATTGACACAAATTGTGATTTTTGATTACATCTCAGATAATATAATGACCTACCGCAGAGTTTAGCTACATGCGTACAAAATGAGGTGGCTGTGCAAATTATATTTACCATAACAAAACAGGTAGATCTCACATAGTGGTACTCTTTTCTTCATTGATTAACACTGATCCTGCCGAAAGGGAGATGCAAACAAAATTGCCATAAAAAAACAAACAAAACTCAAGAAAAAATATTTGCCGCTGGCAAAACTGGACTCTCATCTTTCATATAAGGAAGCTCATAAGTTGTATTCAGTGGCTGAAATACAAACAGCAAACAAACCAGTGCTAAATTGAAAAGGCATGTTTTGCATAATTACATGCGCATTATTATTAACTACAAGAAATACAAAATATAAAGTATGCAGAATGTTGCCACTTGTCAGTGTCACTCCATTAAAGCAAAATATGCATAAGGCTAAATGAGAAAATTAACTGCGTAGCAATCATTTTGAGAAGGAAATCAGGAGGACAGTCATGAACTTTGATAGAATACTTACACTCCAGCACAAAAAAATAATCAATTTCAGTTTAATTGAAATTTCAGAATGGTAAAGTTCATTTCCATTTATCAGTTCATAAAATTGACTTTCATGAGCTATAATGAGAATTTCAAGCTCACACATTTTAAAACACTTGCTTAATTAACATTTTGAAATGCTTCACATTCATATTTGTAGTTTCACATCCGGTGTCTCACCTATTTGACAAATAATTTCCTTTCGAGTAAGATTCTCAAGCACGATTGCATTATTGCATGTGATGGTTATGGTAGGTTGCACTTTTTGTAAAAGAAAAAAATAAGGAATTTCTCAAACGTTAAAAATAAGAGATGCAAAAAGAACGGGAATTTTTTCATGTCCACTTCATTAAAGCAAGGAAATTCATGTCAAGTTTAATTAGAGCAGCAGCTAGTATACTTACATGTATGTAAAAAAAACTTTTGCATCTTAAATTTTAGCTTGCAGACTTGTCCTACGGATATTATATGTATATTGTTAATACATTTTTGCCCTTTTAGTCAATTGTCTCGAGCAGACGATGATGTAGATAACTGCATGTTTAGCATGATGCTACTAAACGAGAAGAGAGTGATCTGGTTCTTTTGAAGGTGCATAATAATATATTCTACAAAGAGTACTTCAAGAACTAGACATTTATTATCGACAAAAACTCATTTCTGTCAGTCACACTCTCAACGCAATAATGAACTAGATCTTGAGTCGAGAACAAGAAAAGGACGAGAGTGAAATGAAGGTGCCAAGACTATACGCCAATCTATCAATATCAATAGTCAATTGGGTGAATTTTCTATTTTCACTTGCAAATGTATACAATACTATATTCAAGTCTTTGATATGGTAATTTGAAACACAAATAGTTTTCTTTATTGCCGCGTTTTTTCCTGTTTGTCTTCTTCCATTCACATCACCATCACCCATGTACATATATTGTATATTATACAGGCTCGTATCGATAACCCCAGACATAATGAATGGGGGCGAATTGAAAGTGGTGGTTAGTATATAGTATATATTGTTGCATGAAAATAAAACTGTCGTCAAGTCAAGATCAAGACGCTACATTGCATTGTAATCGCTGTCATCAGCTTGACATGATTTGTCAAAACATCTTTTACTACTTATCAAGGATATAAAACACAAGAGATCCATTTAAAAAGAGTTATGGGATAAAAATGATTTAAAGGGATCAACGATCAACTATCAACTGCTGCAGTCATCATTATCATCATGTCCTTCATTTTGTTTTTATTGTTAATCTAATTTCTTCCTTGTGTTAATCTTTGGCAGAGAACTCGTTGAGCAAAGCAGACAAGCCAAGTCAAGCCAACTCAATCAATTTTCTCAAGTAATGGGAATTGGATGAGTTGTCCTCTCTCTGTTCTCTCTTTCTAAATCTATATAAAAATCATTCAATTTTTATTGTTTTTATGCTAATCGGGCAAGTTATCAGACATAATATGTGAGCATAGGGGTAGTATAATTTCCATGCACTTTAAAATTCAGCACATCTTCATCCGATAGGATCATCTTATTGACAGCGTACCGGTAGAAAATTGAAGACTCTGCAATTCATTACTCGCCTATTAAATTCCTCATGTTGATGTTTCACAAAGTGACTACGTCCTCAAAGTATGTTTACTGATGCAAGTTTTAAACTAGATTCCTGTTTAGCCACTCTGAATTCCTTGATGGATATTTAAGAAAATTGGAATTAGCATCCTCGTTTTGAACTCTAGAGTGAATAATGGGAGATTGTGAGGCTCTTGTTTTTGATTTGTGATATTTGCATTACTAAAAGTTTTAAAATATTTCTTGTGACGCCCAAATAAACGGAGTAAGTAACGTAAAATGGAGGCGAGGGACTGTGCAAACAATATGCATATCTATCTATCATCTATCTACCTCAAATTGAAATGACTTGAGTTTGATACCTTAAAGTCTGAACTTGCTCATCATGCTCTAAACCGTTAGAGACGCGCATGTTAATCATTTCAATGAGGACAAAGGCTACTTTTGAAATTTAAAAATTAATCTTCAGCAAGTGATCTTTGATAAGGGCCAAGATAGTATGCATTGAAATGATTATTGATCGGTTTCACATTCTCCATATTAATACGGTCGATGACGTATTAAACTAATAGAATCAATTCTCTGAGCGACGTCGAGTCGAAGTAAATAAAAAAGTGTGATTGATATGATATTATAAGTGTAACAAGAATTTCCGATGATCTAATTTTCTGACATTGGCTAGATACGACGATGCATACTTATTATAGTCGCTCGCTTTGCATATCAATAATATGTATTGATTTGTGGGAAGAGTAACGAGCTCTGAACTGCCGGCTGGTGAACTTGAATATATTTTCTGGCTCATTAATGATTCTTTTTCGATTTACATACGTATGCAAACAAGATTTGTCTTCAATTTAACAAAGACAATGTGTAAGCTTATTAGTCAGACGGTCAGACCCAACGCATCTGCCTGGGAGGAATTCGAAATATTGCATGTGCACAATTCTCTTTGATATTATGATGATGGTAGAGACAGCAGGGCGACAAGGGCCGAAGATCTCATAAGAGTAACAAGCATAAACATTTATATATTGTACGATTGTACCTTTATGAGAACCACCACCAACAACCTCTTACACCTCCGCTCCTTTTTCAAATATTTTGACTGATCGAGAACCCTGCTTAACAAGAGGAGTGGTTGTGCGGTAACAACTTTTCCCACAAAAAAAAGATGGGAAGAAAGAGAAGCTTTAATTTATGCTGCAAAGTATGTATGTGGGTCCGCTGTTCACCGAAGGCAAAATTGCCTGCAAATACGAATGTCTGCTTGTCTTTTCGCGACCAAATCAAAAAATCATCTTCCCAAAGACTTTGGCCCGCTGATCACTCACGCGGATTATTATATGAGCATACATAAGATAAGGAGTTTGATTCAATACAATATGAAATTAATTTTTACTTGCACAAAATGATAAAGCTTGTTGTAGCTTGACCACGACCACGCCACGTTGCTTCCTGATTTTCAGACAGAATTTCATAGTGCAAGTTTTGGTGTGCTACCGAAGAGTTGCACTGGCATGGCTCCTGCGACATGATCATCATGATGGCAATAATAAAATTGAAGGTGAGAATGAGATCAGGTCACTCACCTCATTCTACACTATCAACTTCACATAATCAGGAGTATTTCGGCGGAGAGAAGAGAGCAGGCGAGATGGAAGGTTGCCTGTAGTTAGTTTTTTCTTTGGTTTTTATATGAATCTCCATTTTTGTTTCTTGAAATCAATAATCTACAGCAAGAAAACTGCTAATGGACAAGGGTTGCGTTGATAAGATGAGATTTTCTTGGTAGAAACCGGATTAGTAAAAAAAATCATGACAGTGAAGTGCAGTTGAGGTGTAGATTGAGAGGGAGCGAAGCAAGCCAAAATAGTTAGCGTTATTTGATTGCTATCGCCAAAGGCTTTGACTTTGACCAGTGCCCATTTTGCTACTGTAAATGTACGCATATATATGAAGTAAAAATGAATTTTCAACCATTTCATTTCTTAGAAGCTATACACAAAGTTGACAATGGGTCTGTGTTGAAGTATGTGCTGTAAATTGGATTTAGTTGGGAGTTGGGATACACATGAATGAGTTAATTCATAATATATATAAAAATCAAGTTTCTTCTGAAAACATTACTTTTTACGGCGCTCAGCTCAACTCATTTTTGAACGGCTTCTTTTTTGGGTTTGCTACAATTTATCCCGTTTGCCGAAATTCCATTTTGGTTTACTCACCAAAAAATAATATGAAACCTTCTTTCTTTAAAGTTTGGTTGGGATAGGCTTAAAACAAGATCGTGTCTAAGGCGAGTTTAATTAGCAATACAAAACATTATTTAGAACGATTCCCTTCAAGCAATAAACATTCAGAATCCAGTTTTTCGTATATTTTGTCTTTTTTTTCAAACAACAATAATACTGCTTTGCAACACGTCTCATTTACTCCGATTGTTTAACTGCCAGGAGATTGAAAGTATAATATTATACACACCATCCATACTCTCCATACACCTGTGAATATATAGGGTACATATTCCGGTCACTGGCCTGTATTCATGTTTCATGTTCCGTGTGCATTTCCTTCAGATCAGAATTCAGATGCATTGAAATTTGCACAACGAAAATATTATACGTGGCATCATTACACATGCACAATAATAGCACATGCAACATATAGGATCGTTTTAATTACTAATTATATTACACGTAAAAGACCAGCATATAAATTCATTTTAAGTAGCACATGATGATTTATAAAAAAAAATTCACTAAAAATGCATTGTTTTGTCGTTGTGGGATTATAAAAGAATTTGCAAAAACCAAGCAGTATGCAGTGAACGGCTGTGGTGATGTGATGTGATAATAATGAATAATGCTAAACAAAAATGAGTGACGACGACGATAGATAACATGTGCGAGGAAACCGGTACTGGACTAAAACACGTACTTGCAAATAAAATTTTTGAATTATTGACAAGACTAGAGAAAATGTCATCGCCCTCAACCTCTTAGTTAGTATTCATCACATTTTGCAGTAGCTACTTTAGATTTTTGCTCGGTTAAAGAATGTCAGTACATGAAAATGTGGGATTTGCTTACACTCATCTCATCTAAATCGTTTTATAATTCACTTGGAACCCAGGTAAAATCATTGGTAAAATCAAATCAACTAAACTGGATTTAGTATTTTAGTTGAATCACTTCCTTATAATTACTTGAGCAGTCCAAGTCTAGAGTCTATGCAATTTTATGCACTTTGTATCTTTGTTCATTGTTATTGCAAAAAAAACTCAAACTGAGAAGCCGGTTTTATGTAGACATGTTGGTTTTACCAATTTTTACACTATTCTTACCGTGTTGCGATTATTAAACAAATATTATTTTTGTATTACAAAAACGATTACATAATATTTCATCTGACCCATGCTCTATCTGATAAATTAGAAAGGTTTTATTGCTCCTGTCACCGCGAACCGCCGTTTTATATAGCTCAGTTGGAGTTTGGAGTGTTGCCTTAAAATTAAAACTCCACATCATTTTGCACATTTCAGTATATCTTTATTTTTTTAACGTACAAAAAATACTCCGTTTCACATTCATGTCGTTCTTTTCGATGGTTCGTTAATCATTTTAATCGTTTCCTTTATGGCGTCATGTACACCTTGGGAATCCGATATCCGTTGTATAACGGTACAATAAATTGCCACATTTTTCATATTTTAAAAATTAGTTTCTCACCCGGGATTAAATTTTTGACCAAATCTACTTTTTACGCTTACAAAAAAAAATTTTTACGTAACCTTTCAAATCTTGATCTTCCAGAGGCGGAGTTGCTTATAGATTATCATCACCAATTTAATAGCGGGTTCTTATTCAATTCCATAGTCCTTAATTTAACCTTCATAATATTATCCTTAATCTAATAAACGAATAAATCAAAGGTCAGAGCAATTTAATTGTCTTTTGCCATCTATTTCTTTTATTAAATTTAGCACAAATTTGGCTGATTAGCAAACATTCGCAATTAAATTATTATTTATGACTTTTTATTTTAATGAAAAACCTGAGTCTCATCATTGGATACGCCATGAGGGCGTAATTTAATTTGTATAAATAAGCCAACTACTTGAACAAATCAATGGCCAGTTACTGTAACTGATTGGGAATATTTGATTTGATGGCTTGATTAAGTACACACTTGGGATAAACTGGGATAGTAGACTTTACATAATAAGCAACAGGATTTCAATCGTCATCAACTTCAATCGAATCCAAGATTTCATACAAAGTTGCGATCGGCTCTGAAGCCATTCAAACTTGCAAAATTTTTTGCTTGCCATATTATCTCTAATTGCAATCACATTCTACCCTGCCTACCTACTTTAATTTTGATTGGGGCGTAGTAGATATATAGGTTATAAATTATTTTTTTTTATTAAAGTTTCGAAAAACAAAACAAATGTTATGTAAATTAGATTAGACTAAGACTAGTTTTGATTAGGTAAACTTCACCCTAACAATATGATTCATTGATTGCATGAGGCGAAAAGTCCTTAATTTTGAGGACTTGTGAGGTATTAGATCAGTAGAACAAGGAACAAGTTCCATGATTTTTTTATAAAAAAAATACATACATTTTCACAAGTGAGTGGACTCTCATGATAGCTGCTTAGCATATGAATATAAGTTTGGCATATGTTTATTTTATGCATTATCAAAGCTCTTTTTAATTTTATGCAATAAATTTTCGTTCGTAAACTTTGAATAACCATGAGTTTTTTTATCCAATTTTGCAGATGAAATACAACTTCTGGGAAGTTTTGAGGGGCATCCTGATGACCACTTAACATTCCTAGGCCAGTCCAAGCATAGCTTGTTCATTGGTGCCAGAGATGGACTCTACAATTTGAGCCGTGTTGATCTTACTCAGCAAGCTGTAAGATCTAAAAATCAAAAATGAATAAATGTAATGAAGATTCTTGATGTTAGTACGAAATTTGAAATTTCTTAGGGAATCAACTGGACCGTCTCCGCTGACCACCAGGATATTTGTCAAATTAAAGGACAAAAAGAGTCAGAATGTCATAACTTTGTGCGCGTATTTTTTGGCCCGTTGAGTTACTCCCTCAGCCCAAAAACCGAAATTTCATCAAGTGGCGATGGCAAATTCCTCGTTTGTGGAACCCATGCCTTCAAGCCAAAGTGTCGTTGGTATTCTTCCGACTTGAAAACATTCTCGTCTGAATTTTCTGGCATTGGCTACACTCCATTCAATCCCAGCCACCTGTCCACCTCTGTTCTTCATCATGGATCAGTTTACGCTGCCACTGTAAGTAGAGTCTCGTGTTTTCTCTACATTTTATGCTGTAAATCCAATACAATTAAATAGTATGCTTTAATTGTTTTATATTATTATTAAAGGTGGCTGACTTTGGTGGTACGGATGCCCTCATCTACAAGCAACCTCTGAGAACGGAACAATACTACGACTTACATTTGAACAGTAAGTACCAAAACAGAAATTTCATTGTTAAATCTCTTCTTCATTTCACATTTACTCTTTACATTACATAATATAACGGCTAATGTCATGAGCTTCAAGGTACAGTTTTTTTTCATTTAATTTCTGAGAAAATCCTATTCCATTTCCATTGTACTAAAATTACTGAGCAAACGGTATGCTCGAATTTTGAATGAAGCTCGCAGGATGACAATGACTTTCAGCTTCTTTTATATCCGTCAGTTTCAATAGTCCTGAGTTGAGTTTGATGTGTGATGCTCATGAAACGAAAAGTGTTCCTTTGTTGCGCAGCTCGATTTGCTATAGTATGTGAGAAAAAAAGGAAGTTCATTATTCAGAATGGTCATTGTTGTGACAAAATGATTGTGACAGACGAAAAAAGGAACTTTTGGATTTGATGAGCAATTTGTGAAACCAGTCACGGTGAAATTTGCTAATCAAAACCAAACGGTTTCTGTAACATTCTTCATTGTGCAGCAGGTTTGAAGCACGATAAAAAAATGTTTTTGCGTGTCAATTTTCAGGTCCATCATTCGTATCTTCCGTAAGTTTTGGAGACTTGGCTTTTTTCTTCTTCCGTGAGTTTGCTGTGGAGCATACAAACTGTGGGAAAGCGGTTTTCAGTCGCGTGGCTCGTATATGTCGACATGATACGGGGAGCAGGAAGCATAAGGACCGTTTTACCACTTTCCTCAAAGCCAGACTCAATTGTTCAATGCCTGGAGAGTTTCCCTTCTACTTTGATCATATTCGTATGTCAATCAAACAACTCACTAAAATAATTACTTGTGATTTTTTTTCGTAAAAATGTTGCAATAGTTTATTTTATCCCGTTATTTTACAGAAAGCACAACGGACATATTCACGAATAGACAAAGAAGTGAAGAAATGTTGTATGCGGTGTTTACCACAGGTAAGATTTATAATTAATACAGATTAGAATAATAGATCATGGATTTCATTAATCAATCATTTTATTCATTCACAACAGCCCCGAACAGCATTAGCGCTTCCGCTGTTTGTGCCTTTTCTGCAAAGGACATTTTGAAGGCGTTTGATGGTCCATTTAAAGGACAGTCGTCTATTGATGCTAACTGGCTACCAGTACCGGATAGTGAAGTGCCAAAACCTAGACCAGGCACGTGCTCAAATGATCCAAGTTATAATCCTGACTCCACCTCTTCCGCATTTGTTAAGGGTCATCCTTTGATGGATGATGCAGTGCAGGGATCACCAGTTCTCACGATGACGTCCAATCACGATCATTTTACTGCCATTGCGGTGGACCATTCGCCGGAAGTTGCGCCCTATCATATTATCTATCTCGGAACTGGTATGATTGTCACGTTATTTTTATTTTTTCTAATTGTTATTATTTTTACGTCAATTTTGAGTATAAAAATAACATAACATTACGTTTTTATAGACTCTGGAAAAGTTCTGAAGGCTGTAATTAATGCTACCAGCTCTGGCAAATCTGTTGGATCATTGAAGAACTTCAAACCGGATGAAACTGTAATAACTCAATCATGGGACGTGTTTCCGGGGTCAAAGATCAAAACTTTAAGGTTGGCGAGTTCAAGGAAGTTATTTGTGGGAACTGAGATTGGACTTCGCATCATTCCAGTGGATAACTGTCAGCAGTTCAACTCTTGTGTAGCGTGTGTTGCAATCAGGGACCCTCATTGCGCATGGGATCTTGGTTCTCAACAGTGTGTAAACTATCAAACTAAAAGTAGTGACATTTTGCAGAATATAAACTTTGGATCTTCTAGCTATTGCCCAATTGGTAAATTAATTTATTCAAAGAATAATTAAATATGACAGGAATTTTAATCTTTGTTTCGGGTTGGGAAAATAAAAGTAATAATGATAATAATATGCTTTCGGTTTTGTAGACGAGCGCAACAATGAGGTTGCGATTGAGCCAAATCTTAACCAGTTGAAGAGTGAAATTGAAGAAGGTAAGTTATTTTTTTAGATTTATTATTATTACCCCACCCACGCTCATATGAGCCACAAGCACTTTGTAATTTTGGATGAAAAAATACTAAATTGTATGTTTTGTTAAAATATTTTAGATGAAATCAAAGATTGTTGTCCATGCACTCCAGTCACAACGACATCCACATCTCAAAGCGCTTCCGGAAAGGATTTAGTTTTTCCTGATGGTGTTGACTCTGGGTTAAATGTATTGCCTCAGGATCCAATTGTTGAAAATGTACAGGTTCATAATGAAACATTCCAAGAAAATGAGATCCCACGTTTGGAAACTGGATACACGCAAGGTGAGCTAAGTTAACAATGTCACAGACTTTTGTATCATCATTTGTATGACTAAACCTCTAAATATCTGTTTGTTTAGATTTCAAGTCTTCCTATGTAAGATCATCGGAAGAAGGATATGTCACAAACCAGTCATTGGTACTTGCCACAACTTCCACTGCAGGAGTTGCCCTCTTGGTTGGTTTCGTTTTGGGCTTCATCGTGTCAAAGCTAATATCCAGTCGACAAACACAAAAGAAGCCGGCCACTAATGCGCAGTTGGCAGCATCAATGAACGAGTCACAAAGACTTACAAAACCCATCGATTTCGTTCTTAATGTGCCGAGTAGTGTGAATAAAGTACCAGTGAAGAACAACTTAAATACAGGGACGTTAGAGAAAACAGTGAAAAAAATATATTTATAGCGCCGCCCTTCATCGTAATTAATAATATTGTTGGAATCAATTCAACAAACGACGTTGTTTTCACCACACCACATATTTTATAAACCAAAGAAGCCTACCGTCTTAAAACTGATCTCAGCCTAAAATGAGGCATTAATGGTAAATAAAATTTTGCATTATTAATGAAACTAATTTTGGTTGCATGCTTGCATGACTTAATATTTACAATCAATTATAATAATTCTTTCTGTTTGTAACTCGCAGGCCCTCCAGTCAAATGCAAGCAGAAAAGCATTAATTTCGCCTTGGGTGGTTTACTCAGCTTCGTCAAGATTGCATTTTGCATTGTGTTACATTTAGTATTGATTACTTTGGAACTAATGTATTTGTTTGAGGGATAATAATAATATGGACGCGCTTTACATTTTCAAATGAAGCAGATAGAAGATTCATCAGCTCCTTACTAGTCATTAAAATATTTCCTGTTCTTTTCATGCTATATATATTGTATTTACTACGTGTGTAATTAATTATTAAGTATGAAGTTGTGAGTCATTTATTGATTCGTGGACAAATGAACAAATTTTATAATTTTTACCTTATTTTACCAGGTTTGTGTTTTGTTTTAAACTGAATGATAATAACCCTACCAAGAAGTCAAGTTATTGACTGTTATAAGAAGGATTTTAGAAGGACGACTGTATTTTATCTTGTTAATTTCAAGTAATGATCGAAAGTCTCAATGTTTTGTGTTCTTGTAAATAAAAATATTAAATAGTTCATAGTTAATTAATTATGTTATAGCATTCGAATTTTTTTAGTTTACAAAATTACAATTTATAATTTTGCTATCATCTGCATCATATAACAATGACAATGATTTTGACGAGACTGTTATATTAACATGTAGGTAATATAAAATATAAAAATGAACTACGAGCCAGTGAAGCTTTAGGACTATAGTTCCGGTAAAATTAAGATGCAATACAGTTATTAGGATTGATTTAATTAAGGTAGAAATGTATGATGTTGATCAATTTCAATAAAATATAACAAAATATTTAAAGTTTCAATTCATTTTCATTTCTCTCATCAATTCAATATTCGCTCATAGTCGTATTGATATAATTCTTCGACTTGCCTTTAGTCATCATCAGGGATTCCGTTCTATTCAGTTATGCTCGCGTTTTAATTTCGAACAATAAATGGACCGCCAGTTATAATAATTATTTTATATTTTATTTTAATTTATTGAATATGTTTGTTTCGTTATCGTTAGTGTTTACAACATAAGTTTGAAAATTACTGTACATTTAAAACACTTTTCTTGAAAATTACGTTAAATTTGACCAAATTCAGATTCCACGAGCTGCTCTCAAAAGCTTCGGTACTCGAAGTATTTGGTAATGTATTTTTCTTCCAAGGACTAGATTGGGACTCATCATCATAATCATCATCATCATCATCTTTACCCACTCCCTCTCCACGAACGCTCTCAGATGATATTCGTTTTTCATTATAGCTTCTTGAATTAGATCCATCTCTTTGTGTCTTGTTGCTGCACCAGAGTGTGTCCAACGTTGAAACGAACAAAGATATTAGCATGGTATCTTTGACGCACAAACGTGTGAATAAGTTTACCGAGAGAGTTGCAACCAGGAGTAACATCATGTGTCCCCTCGACATCAGTTTTACAGCCATTGCAGCTGATGCATCTGAAATCAAACATTTATTTTTCCATTTATTTAATCATTTAATACAATTCAATATTTGTATCCGTACTTACTACCCTTAATCAATATAATTATTGGCCCGTATTCATCTCTACTACTCTCTACTTTGAAAAGCACTAGGAATTAAAATTTTGTTTGAGGAGCCATAGATGCAAAAGAAATCCAAATTTGTTAACCTTTTCGGTGCCAATTTAATGACTTCAACTTTTCATTGACTACCGTATAAAATATCTATGAAACCTCACTTGGAGCCCAGTATATTATCATATGCTATTACCCATCACAACCACGAAAATTCAGCCACCACGACTCTTGGCTCCCAATTTTTTTCCGAAGAGATTTTGAAATCTTAAGCTGATTATGATGTTAACCTAACATAGATTGATATGCAAAGCAACGTAAAACATTTTTTTGTTGAGAATCATCTTTTTAACTGCGTAGGCAAGTATAAACAGTGCACACTAACATTAACCGCCCTAGAAGGAGCCGATGTCCGGAGCCGTCAGGGTCAGAATATTAACCTCATCATTATATAACCAAATCAAACTTTCAAGTGAAGGCAGAACTAGAAGCCTGAAGTAGAAGCTAAAAAGAGTTGACAGATAGTTACAAAGATTCCACCGTTCAAATTAGTTTTTAATGAAATGAGTGTACCTGTCTGGAAGTGGATTCCCAGCTTCAGTTACATTAGCTTAATCTTATAAGAAGCCGGACACGTCAGTATCCGAGAAGCTTTCATATATAAACATTGATTGGAGTGAAAAAAGTTGACGAGAAATGCTATTTTTGCTTTAGATTGAAAATATATTTTATGAGAACGAAGCAAATACTACACATTCTTCTTCGGTAGTCCTTTTCCTGCAGTTTTCTTTCGATTTGGGGGTAAAAAACATTTGTCAAGCAGTCCAGTGTGCAAATACGTGAATCTACATATGTGCGGAAAGCCATTTGAGATGACATCACATTGATGTCACTGTGTGACAATGGGAGTCAAGGGAAAATTTTGATTGAGCATCTATGTGGTGTAATTGGGACTTCACGGCATGGAAACGTGAAGCATCAATGTGGTGCATTTGGGAGTATAGTAATTTTAATTGTAGTCACCACAGTGGTGTCCATTGGTAGCCAATAGTTTTGTGTAAAAAAGCACCACTGTGGTGTATTTGGCACTGAAAAGGTTAAAGCATCCCAGATTAAAACAAATTGTTTTTCAATTGAAAATTCGCATTCGAAAACCCGGGTTGGCCGAACCTGCGTGCCTAACGAATTTCCACGCCCAATTCATTATGATTATTTATTTACTTAGTCTATAGCCTCTTTTGAAAGTATGCTGATTGCACATAATCGTTTTTCCAATTACAATTTAATTTTCATTTTCTACCATTGTAGGATTTTATCTGGCTTCAAAATCCTTGTGCAGTGGGAATCCGTGAAGTCTCTTAACTATAGGAAATAATAAACCCACCTCGTTTACCTGGCGAATAAGTTTCTCGACTTTCAAGAACTGGAGCCTTTTGTGGTCGATCACCTTCAACACTTTGTTCATTGCTTCTCCAATATAGAGTATCGATCGTCGCTAAACATTTCATTTTCAAATCTCCCTTCTTAAAGTGTTTCTGTCGAACCTACAAACAAATCAATTTAAGTTAACTTTTCCAGTTCATTATAATTCAGGATAGTGACTGATATAAAAAATTCCATGTTGGAAGAAAATTATGCGATAGAAAATCACCCAAGTTCCAATCTTCATGTCACAAATTGTTTATACAATGTAAAATCATAATATTTCTACCTTAAATTCTAATCCTAACATGGAAGATTGTAGTCCTTCTTCATCTTGCATAATAGGGTGATATCGAAGAAAACCTTCCTCTGCCTGGTTAAAACAAGAATTAAAATCACGTCATTTCATCATGAATTAGCAAGCATAATAATATGAAACTATTCCAAATGCATCTTAAAGTTTCATTAAATTCACAAATTGTACTTCTATGCATTAAGTATTATATGTACGCATAAAAACCCACAATATCATATTATTATGTGGAATAAGTAGTTATAAGCAATGGTAGTACGTACCGGTTCCTGATTAATATACCAAGAGAGCTTTGCTGCAGGCCTTGAACGTGACTGGAGAAAAATAATTGATCATTAAATTAGAATTGAAAGGAATAGTTTGTTCTTTAATGAAAAAGTTTATTATTTACTAACTGAAGTGCAGTTTATTCGAACAGTGTCTCCAATCTGATACCGGGGTCGAACGCCTTCTATTTGTGGGCCACTTGCATCTGGTAATTCTAAAAACGAGCGTTTTTTACTAAAACTTTGAATTTAACATAAAAAAATCTTACTCTACTTTTTGTAAAAAAAATAATTTACCAACAACCACCATGACCTTCTGATTTGTAACTGTCTTGAAAGAAGGAGCTTCCCCAGATACTTCACATCTGTACTGACCGGACCCATTAATATCAACAGCTTTTAGCACAACTGCTGTATCAGAAGAATTTGGTAACTGAAAGCATGTAAAAACCAACGTAATTGAAGAAAACTTGGCATCATGGAAAAGTTTAAGCATAGCATATTTTTTGCATGAATATTTCTACATTGTGTTTTTCAGAAACCAAACAAGCCCGGAACCGTTGTATGATACTAGCATTTCATGGCATTTCAGAATATTTCCACTTACATCAACAAAAACGCCTTGCTGATTAAAAATTTGGGCAGGAGGGTCGTCCTCGGGGAGAAACCTAAAAAATTCCTTGTCATCTTTAAACCACTTGACCGAGTACAAAGCCTCTCCTTCCAAATCGTAATGGCATTCCAAACGCACGGGTTGTCCACGAATAGTATATGGAGGGACTTTTAGGTCAACAAGACGAAGCATCGTGACTCCTACGACAGAAAATACATGGAAAAGTTAGTTCATTCAAGAGTACAAGAATTATTTGTCTAACATTTATGTAGATGAATTTATTATTATGAATCCACTTTGGCTTATAGAGGGGCATTTAGAAATTCATCAGAGAAGAATATCATTTCATAAACTTGGTTGCATTTGCATCCATATCAAACATATTTTAATGTTCAAAGCAAATAGCTCATTGACTTTATAACAAAACGATCTGTCGTACAAGATTTCAAAACCTCGAGAGCTTTCTAAACTATTACTTTGAATTAATTAATCGTCACAGCCTTGGAGCTTGGAATATGCAAGGGAAAGTCCCCGAATGATCATTTAAAATCCATCGGGACAGGATTCAGGGAACGTAGAACAAATGACGCATCAATCACCTGAAGCTCCTTATGTGCATCAAATGGACATGCAGTTTTTTACGATGAAAGTTTGTACAGAAGAAATGCAAGCAACCAATGAAATGAGAGAAAATTGGTTCAAAGCACGCTCCTTTGAAAACTCGATAAAGTCCATAAATTATGAATTATAACAAACCCATAAGCGTTTGGATGAAAAGTTTGCGATGAATTAAAGATGCGAAGCATTTATTTGTGTCATTATTGCAAAAATTGTCCTGACCTTCTTGGCCACAATTACATTGAAAAACCTAAATAACTCAATCCCATAATTTGTTTGTTGAGTATGACATGGACATGACGCACCACCAACAAGAAGTAATAAAATATTTTTTTAGTTGAATTTGAATGCCAGATATTCCTTCGCTACTTGATTACACCCCGTTTGCCAGGCACATCATTAGGTTCATGGTTCATTTTATATTCTCAGAACTAACTTGGCACTTTTGCCATTCGAGGATTCGAGGAATCCATATATATTTGTACATTACATGATGCATACGTGGTCTAGTTACGTTACGACGTTACGAGGAGGTAAGCAACATTCTACCATACCACAAACTCAATGTTTATGTTGTCTATGCGGATGAGAGAAGGAATTAGGAGACCCAAATGAGAACATTTATGTGTAATCATAATTACCATCGGTATTATTCGGTAGAACCAAAAGAATAAGAATGGCTGGAATTATACTGAGTACACGTATACTTTCTTATTTTCCCCCTCTGTCAAATATATATAGTTTCCGCATTTACTAACTCTCCTTGTAAATACAATGTGTACAATCAAAGTGACGGTTGATGTGATGGCAATGGCATGCATTTGCATTGTTATTTGCAGCACTTTTTGTTTTTGTGTATTGCGTACAGAACAGATACATACATGCGTCCTAAAGGGCTAGTTGTGTTTAATGGTTTCTCTAACTAATTCAGGACGCAATGTATGAGTTGATAGTGACAGACAATGGGCTGGTTGAAGCGCTTCTGGAGAAAGCAGAACGCACATTTGCACTTAACTTTAATATGCTCATAAATGGATGTACTACAACAACTACACACTACAATACACTACACTGTTTGTTTCTACTCGAGAAATATGCAAACCGAAAACTTGTCTTGAACCTCCTGTTCTTTCAGTCGTCATTGGGCTGCTTGCTGTTTTGCGGAACTCAAGTTTTGAATAAATAATTAGCCAAGTGTGGAAATGCAATGGGAATGAAAAACAATTAATCTTCGTTAAACGCTGGCGTGTATTAGAGAGGGTAGCACAAAGCACATAGCACATAGCACAGTGAGCCAAAGTGAGAAAGGAACAGAGTCCAACTTTGAATTGCATATCCATAGTATTTAAAGGAGGATATATAGCAAGCTTTACGTAGAACGTCGTATAATAATTGCTGCATATATACAGCAGCAGCAGGAGAGGAAAAGAAAAGACAAAGACAGGAGACGCGTACTACTGTGTACTGCTGCACACACGGATGAGCAATCATTAGTTTTATTATATGCATCAAGAGTAATAATGATTATGGTACTATTTTGTACAATGAAACAGCAAAGTATTCTCATTCCCAGAAACAGACTTAAAGATCATAGCACAGAAGAGGAGTAGTATCACACAAAAGAGTTCACTAATCCCTTAAATGAAATAGGACGTAGGAAGTTCACCAAACCAAACGAGTCTTCTTCCCTGCCTCACAAAATGCACTATTTCTCGTTTTTGATGGCATGAAATGAAAGTACAACACAACGTAACGTCGTAACGCACATTGCATGCCCACACATAACATGTGATGATGATGATGAGGATGATATTATGCATTGTTTTGTACTTTATACTTACTTTTGGCTGTGAAAGCAAAGGAATGATCGAACTGTAAGTATTAACTTTTGGTGTCAAAGTCCCTTTCTCTATTACAATACAACTTACAACTGTTTTTCGGTGGATGAAATCCAACCCACAAAACAGACCGTCATAACAATAATCGTGAAACTCATGTTTTCTCCATTCACCATTGCAAAGTGTTGGGTTTTGCAAGAGCCCCATCATTGTGAAATGAACACTGCTATGCTTCCGCAACAGAATATGATAATAGAATAAACTATTTTTTCGCTTGCAAGTTAGTTTGGCGAAACTCGCTTATTTTCTTAATTGAGAATATATGCAAATTCCGAATTTTACGTAATACGTACGCAAATATTGTCATAATGCAGAGTTCCTTTCCGCAATTGGTTTGGTTTTTGCTTTAAAATTTTGGTAAACTATTATTTCTATTATTACACACAATAAAAGAATTTTATTGTCACTCATCATCATTCATAGCAGCAAAGAAAATCTGGGCATTCACAAACGGTTTTGTCTGTCTAAAGGAAGGTTTGAGAGAAAGTTCAAAGAGGGCACAGGAAGAGCATTTCCAATGGGGAGTGCATGCATGTTCCTTTACCGTTATTCATTCATTCATTGATAATACTTACTTCAGCCTTTGGTAATCTCCTCAAACGAATAGGAATCTGGTGTTAATTAGGGTCATTGTTACTTGTAAATATGGACTGTGAAACAAAGATTGCATTCCAAGTAAATGCATCAAATAGATTGGAGAGCTTCATCGATTCAGGTTTCCACATAGGAGAGCGTTAAGATAAAGAAGGAAATGAGATCAACCCTATAGCTAGTCATCCGTTTCAGCAGTATATATTCATGCATATGTGTCTGCTTTTTTTAAAGGTATCTCAGCTCTTCCCAACTGAGAGTGACGCAAGACCATAGAAGGGAGTCAAAAGATTGATTTCTCCTCATTACAAGTCAGGAGTTTTCCATTTTCTTAATTAATCTTGCTTCCTTACTTCGTACCATCGCTACCAGTACCAAGTAACAACACCACCAACTCACTAAAATTCGGCCAGCTCCACCACCACCACCATACCATACCAAACCAGACCACCTAGTTTATATACACAACGACAACGCATTTATATATTCGATGGCAGTGTAATGTAATGTTGAATGTAGCATCATCCCTTTGACACGTTGTCGCAGGCAAGGATACCCAAGAGAGGGGAAATAAGGAAAGAATAAAATATCGGAAGCCGCTATCGCCAACACTAATCTTTCAAATGTGGCACCACGTACATTGCATTGCCCTGGACTTTCCCCAATACTTATTCGGCACCCTTCTGGGTTTTCCTTGTTGAAAAACGGGCGACGCATTGAGAAATTTTCTGCTTTCTAGACTGATTTGAAATTGCGATCGTGGGCACATGATCCATCTTTCCAAAAGACGAGGAGAGTGCAAAAAAACTACGTATGGCAATCCCCGTGAAACGGAGCTTAGTCATCCTTCCAACATGCATAGAAAGTGTAATAGCTATCTGTTATGTATACAGTATTAAGGCAACACTTGACAAGACAACTGGTGTGAAATGGGACCAAGGACAGAAGGTTAAGTGACCGCAATGTGTTTCCACAAAACTTGACATTTCAAACACCGATTCTTTGCTTTCATCCCTACAAAAAAAGGTACGAATAATGTAAACTACTTCAGCTCAAATAATAAAAAATTGGATAGCTGAAAAATCTACGGATCGCATTTTTACATTACATAAAATTTGTTGTATTAAACACGTCGTTGTTTTATAGGAAATAGTATGTTTTTTTTAGATAATGTTGTTTTTTGGATGTTTTTTTCCTTTATTTTTCCAACGTCTTTCTGTCTTTTCCTTTTAACTTCAATCAGAAGTAGCAAAATTCATCTATCCTTCGAGATAACGATAAAGAAAATTTCCTTCCATTGAAAAATGTAAGCTGAATCTCCTCGAATTGAGGCTAAAGTTAGAGTTTCAATATGCCCCGATAATGGTAGATGTGCTCGTGATCTGGAGTATTCTTTTCTTTTGCACATTGATGACGACCTTGCCTTGCAGTAAAAACTGGACAAAGAATTTTTTTTTGACATTTTGCCCAAACCGAAAGTTTAATTTTTGAGTAAAAAAATATGGAATGCAAATTTCATAAGCAGGCACTTGAATTGTAATTTAAGCCCTTCCGTTTTGGCAACCAAGGCTCCACACTACAACTACAAGATAAAACATTTCCCGAATACATAGTCGCATAATTTGAAATATTTTTGACTTTCACCAAGCCAGTTTCATACAAGTTCATACAAGTACAAGTTTCATAAGTTGATAAGGGTTTCCTAGCCTTATAAAATCACTTTCAATAAATTATCATACCAATGACCAATGGGAAATTTAGGTGGTGAAATACATTCCCACAACAGGTTTTTGCTGCATTTCATATCATAACATGCCTTTTGCCTTGTGGTGGAGAAACGGAGAAAGCATACCACTAAACCAAAACCAACGAGAATCAGACTTCCACATACGGTGCTATGCTAGGTTTAGGATGGTTACCGATTTTCTAGCTTGTTCTATTCTATACTTTATTCATGCATATTGCTTATGAGCGTTTGATATTTTCATAAATTTAAATAATGAGTAACGTTTTGTCTTCTTTCTGTCACCCGCATTACAAACTTTACAATGGCTTAATGCCTACTAGATTTAAATGCAACATTTGGAATGGAAAACACAAGTGAAAGTAGCCAGCGGCCAGTTCCCGAGAAACATTCATGCTGGTGAAACGTTGGCATATCCAGCAAAGGCATTGGCTTAGTATTGGATATGCCACTACCTATTTTTAGGATACCAATTCTGTACTGGGCCAGCAGGTATGATAGGCAGTATGCGCTTACCGTGATGGCGTGACACAGTATTGGTAAAGGCAGTAACATAATGGCTATGCCAGTACCAAAACAATGCCGTACCGCTACTTAGTACGATTTTGCCTACACACATCAAAACTCATAATGGCAAAATGTAATGGCCCAGTATTGGCATTGCACCTGTCTGACTGTCAGCAAGTACTAGCTTAGTAGCTGTAACAATCGGCGGGATTATACAGATATCTCATCCTCCACTATGTACAAAAATGTCTGATGATCTTAAACTTACTTTTGTTTCCAATAATATTCATATCTTTTAATCACGCACTTTTGTATTGAAAGCTACCATTTCTGAAGTTCCGTGGACGCTTAGTCAAAATTCTCGATAAAATGAAGATGTTTTCCGTTGTTAATTTCAAGAAGGATAATTCAGTCGATTTTGTTCCTTCTACTTGGATTTCTGAAGATCAAACCAAGTGCTCTTTTCCTAAGTTCCGACCTTCAAATTTTGAACAAATTAAAAGGACCTCTAACCACGTTCCATTAAAAACCTGGCCAAAATATAAAATCACAGTCATCAAAGGTTACGGTAAGTAGTTGAAAGAGTAGAGTTAATTAACTAGTTGGATTCAACTTATCGTTTTGTTTGCAATAATGTCGATCGCTAATCACATGATTTTTTATTTAGATGATATAAAAAAAGCTGAAGCAAAAGTTGAGCGATGTAGTGTAAGTGCGTCATCCGATATTGACTCCAGTGAACATGAAGTGCTTCGTGGAAATGGGGTCCCACTGGTAAACGCATCGCAGCCACCAGTTGACTTAAATTACTTAAATGGTAAATATACTTTGACTGAGTATTGGCAAGTTTTATTAATTTAATCTGCAGTCCTAAAAATATATTTTATTTTTAATCGTAGAAAGCATTTTGAACAGCCACCGACACTGCAGCTTGTCGATTACCAGAAAACGCAATCAGCAGCCCAGATTCGAAGACCAGCTGAGCCAGTTCACGCTCCTTCCCAAGTGTTGCAGCAAGGAACCCAGCTATTCACACCTGGTCGGCTGTTGGTGTCCGAAAGACAAAACATTGTGGAACCTCCACTCCAAACAATCCCTATTTCATCACATAGCTTGGATGGTAAGAAATTATATTTTAAAAACTATGAAATGGTGCAGTTTTGTAGCGGTACGCCGTTAATTTCCAGTGTGCAATTATGCTTTTCCAGAAACTTTAAACGTGATTCTGCAGAACCAGGAAATTTTGAAAGAAGAACTAAAGAACATCAAATCCCTGCTAGTGAACGTTGGAAAGTTTAACCAACAACCACCGAATTCGCCGCAAGTATTGGTCCCACAACTACCACTACAGTCGTTGGAGGAACTGGAATCGTTTGAAGAGTGGCTAAAATCCAAAGATAACTTTGAATTATTGGTTAGCATTTAATTAAATATCATATATTCTATACATTGTGCTCTACTACTATAAACTAACCCAACTTTGGGCTTTTAATTTTTTAGGTTGTCAGTTTATCTAAAATCGGAGGCCATGAATTGGCTGGAAACGTTTACAATGTATTAAACTTCGTATTTTTACATCAATTTGCACTCCAAGTTAGATTAACCAGCTCCAGTGGAAAGATTCCAATTGGCAATGCACTTATTATTCAAGTTATACGAGGTACTATCAGTAAAATGACGAAACTTAATAAGTGAATGGTGATGTGAATGTTCGTTTTTTAAGTGGAATCTGTTGGAACTTTTAGATGCCGTGAGGGGATCGTTTCCTTACACAACGAACTCCGTTATTGACAAGTTTATCGGTACTTGGTTCAGAAACTCGAACGACAGAAAAGAAGGAAGAAAGAGAAGAAGTCAAGATGGAAACTCCTCGTCGCACAATAAAGCGCCGTGCAATTCGGTCAACACAGGCAACGATTGCGAAGATGAAGAAAACATTGAACAGTCAACCTACATGGGGAGTTAGTCGTGTTTCATCAATGTGTACAATCTTTGGGTACGATTCGATTCAAGATTTAGATGTTGAAAGTGGCATTGAGGATAAGATCCCTTCAAGGGTTGATGTAGTTAATACCTTACCCACTAATAGCAGAAATAAACTTCAGATGATTCAGGATTGGGCAGTAGGCCACAATATTTACCAATGGGACCATTTAATTATAAAATGCAGTTCAATTATGCTTAATTGTAAGATATTGCAAGTTATTATAGATGTTGGAATGTATAATACTGCTGTGCATGATAAATAAATATAAAAATTAATTATCTTTTTGAATTTTTGTTATATGAACCTATTTGACATTGAAACCATATATTAGCATGTATTGGATATGTATTGGCTTCGTGTTGGTCTCGTAAAAATTCATACAGACAGTTTAGGCTGGTGTGATGTTGGTTGGATACTGGGCCAATGCAGTATTAACCATACTGTTTGCCAATACATGTCCAGCGTGAAGCCAATGCCGTATCAACCATACGGTTTGCCAATACATGTCCAGCATGAGGCCAATGCCTATACTGCAAAAGCGGGTGGGTGATGGCAAAATGGTCATATCGATATTGAGCCATCATGGCAACACCGGTGCCAATCCGGCACCGCGCCACCACGAAAATGTTTCTCGGGTTGTTGAATGATTAAAAATGGAATGATATATGTAAATGGGATCATCCTCTTCATGGAAAAGTTTAACTAGTCCATCCACATCTGGGAAATATTCGAACTAAATGCAATGCACTTTTACGGTTGAATGAAAAAAGACTTAAAAATCCACAGCGGAATAAAAATTCGTATTTGTATTGGACAGATGCTTTCAAATGTCATGTCACAAATCCATTTGCATTAACTCGCATCTCATCAGAGGATCAGTAGTATTACTAAAAGGATGCCGGAAGAGAAAGTGCTGAAAAGGTTTGGTTGCTTACGAAGTGTGTACATTATACGTATTTCTATCAAGAACACCGAACGGTTGTAAAATCTTATAAAGTTTCCTTTATATTGCATGATATTATGATAATTGGGTAATATAATAAAATATTTATATAATATTAAAGTATATTTGGTATAAACATAGAAGATGTTGGTTGATAGAGTTTGAAGAGAAAATCGAATGAATCAATGGACTCATCTTGTATTAGGATAATCACCTTTGTATGCAATACGTAGTACAGGATCCGCATCCGCCTTCAAATTCTCTCCCTTTCAATTTCAATGTGCCAATTTTATGCTCATGGTACATACATTGTATTTTATGTATACTTTTAAGTGTATTTATGTATTTATAAGGACGGAAGATGTGTTATAGTTTCAAAACGTTGGTTTTGGTTAAGGAATGCTATTAGAAAGTTGCAGACAATAGGAATAGGATCGGTATGAGGGACTATATATTCATATAGTTGATGTTGATAGTGGGTAGGACAAAAAAGGCAAGGAAAACATGAAGGGAGGCGATGAGCATGAAAGCAAATGAAAGGAATACAGAAGAGAAGCGTGGAAAAGGCTCTATAACGATATGCATACCCAAACTTAAATTCATTGGAAAGCAGCACTCACTTCCAACTTCACTTGCTCATACAGATCGGACGGCTGTTCATGAATGATGCATCTTGTGTGATGTTGATGCCATCCTATCTTTTTCAATTTCTTATTCAACTTTGAAAACTGTTCCCATCTCACGCTCACGCTATATTTATAATATAAATCTATGTATGTATGTATGTATGTGATGTGATGGTAAATGGTAACGAGAACGCGCCTTCAAGTTACAGGTTGGATGAGCTGCCAATCGTTACAAAGAGAAAATGGAATCATGTGTAACAATGCCCTTCTTTCTTTCCATCATCATCGTGCGAGAATAAACAATCTTACGTTACGCAACCATTGTAATGTAATAATAATGCTTTTTTCATCATCTTCACTCAGAAAGCTTCTCACTTTGTTGCCTACCCTTTTACTTCAAAGGTTCCCCCTTTGCATAATGCATAATCGTCATCATCAGAGAAACTTGAAAACAAACTATGTATATACTATCATCCTCTTCCTTCCTCATCCCAATATACTACTAAGAAAAAAAGGCATAAGGTTGAAGGTAAGTAAGTATTCTCTCTCCATCCCGCACACTCAATAACCATTTTCTTATGTCCTAACCTCCCTCAGGCTGTTGGGATTGCTAGAGATTATGGGAAATTGAACACACCACTTTCACTTGACTGATTTTTCTCAACTTATTTTTTTCACTGTCTCTTTTCCTTCCTCCCTGTTTTTAAGAATACTAAGATGCCAATTTTGCAGCTAGCGAACAAAAAAACAAACTGCTTTCAGAAAGAGGATGTGGGGGGAAGAATTCTTTAAGCGTAGTAAATATACCCATTCACTTTCAAAGTGGTCTGGTCACATCATCTCACGTTTCTTTTCAAGTGACAAAATCGCACAAAACTGGAAAGTTTTTGCTTGTAATTTGGATACATGCCATTTAAAGTTTTGTGTGCAAACTGCTAAACCTTAAATTTAACTGTTGACCATAAATAATATTGGTAAAATCGTCAGCTTTTCTTAGTCAAACCACCCCTTGCAATGATTAGAAGAGAATTGCATTTTTTACAACAACAAAATATTTTTACTTGATACCACATATTTTGAAGTAAGGATATTTACTGAAATCCCGTCAGTCGCATGTCGCATTTCTGTGTTGAATTTACTATTTGCGTATAAGTATACGTTTGATGCACTACCGTAATAATAGTACATACGTATGCATATTACGGTTACTGAGAGGAGGAGAACAACACTTCCCTCAGAATGCCGAAGGCACCGGATATTCAACACCCATCATGATTTTCAGCTTTGTTGAAAATCATTTTCATCACCGTAGTGTCACCAGCCGTACTACCACCAACGACACCACCCTCACGTCAAGTCATCATCATCAGCATCATCAGAGGCTTCGCAAGTGGCGGCTAAAACAATGACTTTACTATATACATAATACCCTTCGGCATCAGCTTTCTACTTTCCATCATCATCAACATCAAGTGCCTAAAAGCAGCTTTGAAATTTCGGCATATATTTATTATCCTCCTACCCCATCACCTAAGTTCAGTACAGCACTTCTATTCTTCATTTATTCCTTGAACAATCCTTTCTATCTATACGTGAAATCAGTTTCGTGTGTGGTTTGCGTTTGGTATGTTTTATCTCTAGCTGTTTCCATATAATACAATATATTTTATATGTGCCTACCACCGTTCAGTGAGGCATTGCATTTAGTAGTAGTTCACTACTCGCATCACACACTTGAGGTTACGCATTCAGAATTGTTTTAAAAGATACTTGTGTAAAAGCAGGGGAGGGTTTCCACATAAGATTTCAAATGTTAACAACAACCATTATGTGCTACATGTAGGCGGATAAAGAAAGAGGAATGATGATGATGATGATGATGACGATGATGATCATCATGGTGTTCTGGTGAATCAGTGACTGACTGACTGATGGTTCTGAGTGAGAAGGGAGAACGAGAACACAGATATCCGGAGTGTCAGGAAGTGGCATGGACCACAAACAGAACAAAGCTAATCTAGAATCTCAAACTATTATTGGTAGCACTAGGATAAGATATCTCTGAGAGATGTGTGTAACTTTTCAATGCTTTCACTAATATGCAAGGGGTATGAAAAGTGAGGGAAGTAAAAGTGGATGTTGACTACTGGCTTGGTTGGGTTGTCGTTGCGTTGGAACTTTGTTCTATCCACTTCACTACCAAAGCTAAAGCACATTTTGCTGATGAAGAGAATGAGTGTATGAATGTATGTATGTAGTGCAGTTATACAGCTTGAGCACATCCTTGAAGTTACTGACGACATAAAATGAAAACTAAAACTAAGTCATTGCATGGAGGAAAAACACTTTACGTACCTAACCTAAACTGAAGGAACAAGACAAAGCTAGCTACATTACATTACATGTGCCTACTCCAATCTAACCAGTCTGCTTCAAGGATATTACGTACATTTGTGCCCAAAATTCTCATTTCAACAAATCAAGAAAATGAGCTTTATCCAGGTTATGTACAACAATGCTCACATCATGGAAGAGTTTTGCTATTAATGTTAGGTGCATTTCACTTGCCAATTCACCCCATTTATGACCATCATCTTTCATACAATATGCGCCTATTTCCCTGTCAGATAAAAGTGACTATTATAAACAGGGTCGAGCTAAAAATAAATGCACACATAACATATTCAGTATTATAGTAGTCCCTTTCAAACTTTCAATCTATGTGTTGGTATTATGGACTCATTGAATTTTATTTTTAATGTCCAATACCATAATATATTCGAGCAATAAGCAGATAACATTGAACATGGCAATCGTCAGATATGTTTTACTTTTACAGCTTGATTAACAAGTTGTCGAAGTATTTTATGCGTAAAAATTAACTGAATTTAAACTTAAAAGCAGGATAATTTTTTACACTGCTTCTGAATTTGCTTTTGTTGCTTTTAAATTTTGATCTTATGTTACCCCATTTGTTTGATCTAGATACCTTGGAAAGCATGGTTAACAAATCGTGGCCTAGATAAATTTGCCAGAGGTCTCATTGACATACTCGTACATTTATTAATTCAAAAGTGGGTTCGTAGGCTTTTATGCTTCAATAATGTACGTTTATGCGTATGTCTGATATTTTGGCAAGTCGTGAATCTAAAGCGTTTGACTTAGCTCCAGAAAAACGGCATAGGACCATCTATATTTAGCTAGCCAAATATACTTGTTAGTTGTCGACGTAGACAACCCACGTCTTTAAATATGGAAAATGCAAAGTCCTGAGTCCAGAACAGAACGAAACGAAATCATACTCTACCTTAAACTAACACGAATAGCTAGTTTTACTGCGTACGAACAAAACCAAGCAATTTCAATAATGCAATGGCAGAGTTGATGCTCAAGCCAGCTAGCTACTACATTTTTTTGCAGTCGATAGTTTCATAAATTCTATTATAATTCTCACCGAAAAAAAAAATGCAAAAAAAAATCCTTGAATTAATGCTGCAGCAGTAGAAGAGGAAATGGCAATACACCATCAAAAAGGCAATTGCAGTATACACGATTCATTAAACGCAATTAACAAGGTGGTACGCAGTAGTCATTATCATTGTAATTTTTGGGCACAGCTAATAGCAAAAGTCCATCATCATGCTTTTGGAGAAAAGTTGGAAAGAATGCCACACCATGACGCAAAACATGTTAAGCACAGCTGGAACCTGCTCGGAAATAAGGCATACACATCATCACATCACATTGCGTTATTATTATGTAATATCCTATCCTGACCTCAGAATAAACCTGGACGATTACAATATGCGATGCGATGTGATGAGACCAAAATCCATTCAGCAGCGCGCATGGAAAATCCAGCGCGAGGATATGAATGATTGTTCCCTATTATAGTATGAGGACAGATAATGCTTTATTCCAATAGAGTCAAAAATACCTTTAATTCACAAAAAAGGTAAAAAAGAACTATGCTATTAATTTTTGTTTTCAGGCTCTAGTGGCGGCCACCCTATAATTTCATCATTTTCTATCATGCCAGCTTATATTATTCTGGGAGTGGCTGTCGTTGCGTTGCAGTACACAGTTTTTTATTTGAAGAGGATTGTAAAATACTATTTCGCATTTCCTGAGTTTGACTATGACTTCTATTCTGAATAAAAAAAACAGCTTTTAGCAGCAGTGGTGCAAAGACAGTGGTGGTGTTGAAGTTTGAAGTGAAGTAATTGCCAAACTCAATGAATTCGTTTAGCTGTCCATGGTCCGTATGCTTTCGCTCACAGTGTAACAATGGTCACTGAATGAAACTGGAAATAATTAAAGTGGAATGACTCAACGAAACCTTACAGTATAAAGAGTATCTGTAGTGGAGCAGTGGAGTTTTTGCTGTGAATGACTCCTTTCTATTATCGTTATTATTACGGTTATTACCATTAGGTCTGTACAACAATGATAAATTTGGAATTGGATGGGATATAATGACGATTCCTTTTCAGCCCTTCCTCTTTCAATTTCTACAGTTTCCGTTTTCTCATTCCGCACTTTTGTGCATTGCATGTGTGTGTGTGAGATGTACAAATTTATAAATGGCTGATTTCTCAAATAACTTTAAACTTTTACATGTGGTACTGGTATCACAAAAAGAGAAAAATTAAAGGTAAAATGTATGTAAGTCGACAACTGACAATGAGGATGACACTAGCTGATTCACTATTCAGTAGTATTCAGTACTACGCCTCAATTAAACCGTCAAAATAAAGAGTAGTAATACAATAATATGCTTTTTAGGTAAGTTTTGTGCTTGTATCATCAGTTCAGTTCATGTGAAGGCAAATCCGTTCGATGGTGTTATGGACCAACACCACTGTTATATTGCGTGACTTCACAATACGCTTGAATGCATAATTTAGTGTTTTAACGCTGAGCGTCGTAATTTTGTATTGTAAGACTTGCTTGCGCTGAGTTTGTCATTATTTCAGCTTGTCTTATTTCTGACAGCATTTCTCGTCCAATGTTCATAAAGAAAAATGCCTGAGTTTACAACCTCAATTAAACTGGTGTATTATCAATAAAATACCAAACCAATACAATAGGAAAAGCTTCTCTTCAGCAGCAAATCAAGCTCATGGGAACGTGATGATTCATCATCATAAAATGTAGTACCATTCCATCTGTTCACCTCCCGGATAGAGGGCACCAATAAAAAAGTTTTCGAACATTCATCCCGCAAAACTTACCTGCAACAAAGAGAAAAAAACAATTTGTTAAATTTAATCATATGAAATCTTATTGAGCTCAAAAAAATACTATAATTTTTTTGGGGGTAAATAGTCAACGCTTGGAAATCCGAGAATAATATTCTCCTAAGCGATAGGGAACGGATTTCATGCAAAATATATCATTAGTATTCATTCCACACAGTAGAGTTTATTATTTTGAGTTGCGGATGAATTAAAGCATTACTTTCAAATAAAATAACTGCCACGTAATAGAGTGCCAACATTCCTTAATTAAACCAACTTGTGCTTATCAATTTGAATACGTCAGCAAATTCTTCAAATTGTATTAGCAACATTAAAAAATGCAACTAATGCATCCTTAAAAATGTTACTTGATGCTTTTGAATAAGTTCCTTTTTGACTGGCTTCAATCATATATACCATAACATATACTTTTAACTGCTTCTATTAGAGCATTTTATGGACTGAATGCAAGATCCTCATGTAAATGAGTTTGTCTACTGTATTAATGGATAATTAGGCAGAGGAGCAACCCATCATCCATGTATGGGGTTGAAACACATAACACGTCAATAAACTACAATCAAACAATCTTCGTTAATGAAAACAATTTATTCTACTTTGTTACCTAAATGTCGCAGAAGATGTCCTCTAAATAGAAGTTCAATGTTTAATGAACGAGATTTGAGTGAAAGTAATATAGTCTGAAAGTATCAGCTATTAGGCATCAGAATCCAGTATTATTACGAAATCGTTCGTGGATAATGGTAGAATTATTAGGTGCCGATGTTGATTGTCATTGTTTCGTAATGTGTACACACTGCACTGTGTTGTTAACCCATTTTTTTGGTAGTATAGTTATAGTATAACATAATGTAGCGAACAAGGGTTGGACTGAATTTGGAAGTGGGTCCGAAATTCTCAAAATGTACTCCTGGCATACCGATGATCTACTTCCTATGCAAATGATACTCCAAATCTTACATATGCATACAAGAGAGAGCATGTATGATTACTAAACATTATTCAAATTGGTTGGTGTAGTCTGGACATGCCAGGCTGTTGTTCTCTCTTCCCATTACCATTTTCCTTGTATCAACTACATGCCAGCTCTACTACATATTCCTACTATGATGTTTGGAATGTATTTTGTATTGTTTGTGTTGTTTGTGTTGTTATGTTATTGTTGCTGCTTGCTGCGTGTCATGTTAAGGAAAATAAGAAAATGTGTAATGAACCGTAGTAAAATGCAATGTAGCAATACATTTTCCAAAATTCTATTGTGTTGATGTGCCATTGGCTTCCGCTCTCCCCAGCTTGGTGCAGTCATATTTCCTAAGCACCAAGCAAACCAAAAATACTACACACACAGTCGTCAGACAGAGCCGAGCACAAAGCTAACAATAGTAGTTTTGGAACAAGAAAAGCAGGTTAGGAAAAGGAAATTTATAGCCATCAACACTGAAAACGTCCATGGCTTTATGCATTTCTCTAGTACAAGCCGACATTGTGTCAATTCATCACTTACGACGCCTGACAAGCCCTCTCTCTTCTCTTTCACTCTGTAAACTGCCAAAAACTGCTTTAAGAGCAAGAAGGACGGCAAGCAAAGTCGAACAGTGAATCGAAGTAAGTGTACAATCGGGTTGGGGAAGAGAGAGAGAGAGAGTTGAGAAGATACAACAGAACAAAGAATAACTGACTGTATAAGAGAGAAATCGTCAAAGGGTCATTTAATTCAATTACAAAATTTCCATACTTCCTATATTATATTCTTAGCTGGGAGGAAAAATGATTCAGAAATCTACCCATAATATAATACCATACCACCCATGACTCGTGCTAGTGTCTAGTTAGCTTTAATTTTTATACACCCTTCATTCAACACAAAGATAATGTATGTAGTAAGAGCACTAATGCGTGCACAAAACAGATATTAACTTGATCTAATGGTGAATGCCTCGTCCATTTCTAACATTATGAAAAATGAAAATAATATCATAAACTGACAAACATGCACTATGCAAGTGGTCGAGATGAGCTCGGTATTTTTAGAATTTGATGGTACTGAATACATATGTATATGTTAACGAAATTCAGAAATGCTTGCTTTAAAAAATACTCCTCAATAAAATGATGATTTATGCCAGAGCCAGAGATTTTAATGTTACTCGTTTGTTTAAACGACTAATTATTACAGCATAAAACTGAAATTTAAATTATACGCATCAGAAATCACAGAGATTTTTAATTTTAAAGATTCTCAGAAGCAAAAAAAATGTTTTAACTCTTACTTTAACAACTAAAAGCATATACTTTACGCTGCTAGTTGTTAGGTCGAGAATTTGTTTATTTTCTGTGTACCACCACTACCACCGGTGTTTAACTGGGAAAAAGTATCGACAACATACAGGTTACGAGCAAATAAGAAGGAAATTACACAAGGTGGTTTACTAGCATTTCACAAGAAGAAAAGGCTCCCAATAGACTACATCTTTCGTAACGAAAACATGGCCCCCTGAGATAACAGCACAAGGAACCAGAAGTAAAAGGAGAAAGCAGGAAGGAATAAACCCCTTCGTAAATCTTTGTATATATGTAATTATGTAGCGTAAGTGGAATAGTAAAATTTTAAGTCAACTTTAAGATAGCGTATGAAAAACACCTAAGCAAATAAAACAGCCCCAAAAATCGATTTTGTTCAAGTACTTAAAATTAGATCTTAAGAATATTCTTCCAATTTAATAAAATAGGCTTCGTTGAATGAATGAGTTTAGTGAAAGTTGTGTTCTGGCTAATTGCCCTCTGATGACCAAAGAACTTGAGTTAATTACATTTTTAATGAAAAAATTACAGACAGACAGACGACAAAAGTATGATTCTCATAAAGTATCTCAACCTAATTCTTACAGCGAAAGACTTGAGCTGGGGAGTGATTCCATCTCATTCTCTCCTTTGCGTGCAGCCACACCATCAAGAAGAGTCAAGCCCAAAAGGGAACATAACTCTTCATGTTACTTTACCTCCACTTTCACCACCTCCACCATCTCTCTACCGCAATGAGTATGAATTTCTTCATGTGCGTACACAAGAAACAACAAGATTAATCCACTACCTTTCATTTTTACTAAAACTAAAACATGGTATTCGACTTTTACAATTTGTATTATGAATACTGAAAGCTGTAATCTTTATTTCATCTCTCTATATTTTATACTATCCATGTAAGCACCTACATTCTTATGTCTTATGACTACAAATATTATGCTTTCCCCCATTCACCATTCCTATATCACCTATATATATCATCTTCGTCTTCCATTTGACCAAACAGCTACATCGCATCGATAGACGAATGAAACACTTAGAAAAAACACACATTTCCATAATAGGTTTAGTGTAAGGCGGCATTCTAAATGAGTATCATATCAAACAATAACAATGCAAAGGCGAGATTTCACATATTATAGTTTAGTGCTTGTAAGAAACAAATCGGTATTATAGACATGAGATATTACATACATAGTTGGAAAGTTTTTAAGTAAGTTTAGTTCCCCTCTTCCGCTTTTCCCACCAATTGCACACTACCAACTACTACTACTACCAGCTAACTACCAAACCAAAAATCCAATAGTTGATATACTATACGAAACTATATATCCTATTATGGCTGTTATACACCTACTTTAGTAAATATATACATTTGTTCTTTCAGGTCCTTCGGGTAACGCCCGACTCACGTGCACATACTTCTTGTTTGTCTACTACACAAACAACCAACAAGAACAACCAAACCAACCTTAGATTCGTCGTCCCCTTCCCAAGTGTATAAGTATCTCTATCTTCAATCTGCATTAAAACTTCTTTTTCTCCAGCACCTTTTATAAATGAAGAAATGAGGAAAAACTGAATGAAGGAAAGTGCACATGATACATCGCAATCGTATCGAGTGAGTGGAGTGGAGAGAAGTTGCATGTTGAAGTTCATTTTCATTTTCCCTTTTTCTTTCTCCGTTTGTTTCCAAGTTGCGTATCCAGAGCACCAGCACCACATGGGATGCATTTGATGAAAGGTCAGTCGTATTTACACTTTATTTTTTGAAAAGAGTTTGAGTCATCAAGCCCATCATCATCATCACCATCAGCAGCAATGGAGAGATAAATTAAAACCTACACATCATGGCAGAATTTACCTGTATATATAGATGATGAAAGGAGCAGCCAAAGAAAATATGATGTTTGGCTGTGCCTGTGTATTTACAAGGTACCTACTACGTCTTCTTCTTCTCCTTTTCGCTTTGGAAAGTAATAAGATGGATATGGCGTCCCCGCAATGAAGGTAATGAGACTGAGAAAACACACAGGTGTTGCGAATTATGGTACATAATTCTGTGATATGGGAAGCCCCCATGGCTCCTTTTTTTGTGAGCTTCTCTTCAGATTGGGGAGGATTATTGGAAAGGTTGGTTGGAAGTTGGAATTAGACGGAGAAATGATGTGGTGAGCGTTTTTGTTGGAAAAGAAATTCTTCACACCAACCAAACAGATAAGTAAACCAAACCAGTTTGAGAAGAGGAGAAGAACAAGTTGGTCATGAAATTGAACACCTCATTTTCTTGACACCTTGTGTGAAGCATGTGAGGGAGTTATGAAGATGTTAACAAGTAGTATATTCTCATACTTATATAGCACCTCCATCACCAAACCACCACCGATCATCATCATCATCATATCATATGCAGGACGGAAAGTCCAAAGGAAAAAATCACCCGGAGCAAGGCAGCCAGAAGAATCAATAAACCCACTGTAAAAACTTATTTCAACCAAGTGAACAATGCAAGGAAGCGAAAGTAATGAAAGAGTACACATCCTACATATGTACACACATCATGTTTTCAAGACTTTTTCCTCTTGCAAAAAAAAGTGCTCATGCTGCTCTTTCAATTTGCTACTCTGTGAATTAGACTAGCTTGCTTGCTTGCTACTTCTTCTTCTTGGTTCACTAAAGCTGGGTAGTAGTAGTAGCTAGTAGCTCGGTTGATTTGTTTCCTACTAACTTTCCCTTTACTCTTCTGTACTGCATCTGGTTTGGTTTGGTTGTGTGCCCAGCCTCGCCTCTCGCCTCCTTTCCCCACCATAAATACCTGAAGATCAAAAGTATATACACCTAAGTATTCTAACTAAAGTAGTATGAAACTAGTGTGGAAGTTGAGATAATTGAGCGATTTAAGTTTTTTCTGAGAAAACACTTTTTTTCGCCACTGTACTTAAGGATTTAAGCTGCTCTATAAGTAGACTTCTTATATATGATTCCTGAGGATGAGCTAACGGGCAAATGCTTATATAAGAAGATTGTGCACGCAGTTGTATGCGTAGATGTAACATATGACGGAGGTCGGCATCATCCGAATTGGGAAAAGTTGGAGAGTAAAAGTTTTCTACCACAACCTCAGAGTATATCTATATGCAAGGCGATACAACTTTAGAATAGAAGGAAAATGCACCGTCTGAACATAATTGGACGTTGTCGTAGGAGGAAAAGTACAGAACCTTTTCTTTTCCACAATCATTTCCGGTTGAAGGAAGAAGCATGTGTAGATTGTGTGGAGTGGACACAATAAGCAGAGTAGTAGTACAAACACAGGTGCACGCTGTCTTCTCAACCTACTTGACCATCCAGTTTTTAGCATTTGCTAAACCCATGTATTATTATCAACTAAATCGTAAACCCAAATCCTCGAAAATGAATGCATTTCCACTGCAAAACCTTCAGTTCAGTTCAGAGATAGACCACTTTTAATTTTTTCATTTTAAAGTTGAAGCCGTTTCCTCTTTAAACTTTGAAGTTCATGTATATTATAGAAAAAACTTTCATTTCTTGCACTTCTCATTTATAAACGTTTTTTTTTTGCAATAAATTTTTACGTTTTGACTAAAAATTACTTGTCAATTTAAGTGTTTTTTTCTAAAACATGATTGAGAACACTCAAAAACGAAAAACCAACAAAACAAGGACGAGCTTAAAGGAAAAAACAAGGCTACCAAACCAATGCCAATAAGCAATCGTAAATATAAGTAAATTTTTCTGCAATGGTTGTGTTTTGTTCAGTAACACGTGTACAATATTGACAAATTGTTACAAGGACGGGAGGGAAACACGGGTATTTAATGGAAAAAAGAGAATGATGCACTCGTTTTCACATTACATACGTGTGCACATTGAATGTTGAAGGCAGATTGTAACAATTAGCCGATTGCCTGTATGATGTGAAGAAGAAGGCGTAAGAATGGAAGGGAAAAACTTTCTCAAGACTGAATCTAAATTTCAATAATGACATGAGTTTCCTTTTGCGATGTGTTATGTTGTATCATCAAGAACGGCAGCTACTATGCATGTTTTTTTTACCTAAACATGCATTTGTTTGTTAGGAGTCAAAAGAAATGTAGCAAATCTCAAGGTTTTCTTTTCAAATTAGTAGCTCATTCACTGTATCATATAATAGTAAAGATAGTGTAAACAAACATTGTTCAAAGTTTCTCCGAAAAAAGAATGAATGAATTCACCAAGGACTAAGAGATACTTCAAGAAAACTAGTGGAAAAATGGGAGCTCTACAATGTATCTACCTTTTTATCTATGCATTCATCTGACTTGCTTCATTCAGAATTTCACGGTAGTAGATTCATTCAACTTGTAATTAGACATTAGAGTCTATACAGACATCTCTACATTAGACATTCCCAACTTTTCTCTTTTGTTTTTATAGTCATACATCTCATGTGTTGAATAATCCCTGGCTCCAAATATTTCTTGTGGTTTGGTAGGATAATAATTGTTGTTAACATGAAAACATTCTTCTCTGCGTGCCAAATCCTATTTTGTTTACCACGCGGAATCGAAACGTGTAGTGAACCAAATATGAAAGGGAAAGGATTTTGGTGAATCGTGGCCATGACCATGCATTAAAAAATCGTTAGATTCAATATTATTCAGACGCATATCTTGTCGTGTTGGAGCGGTATCGTGTCATTTTCCACAAAGTACATATCTACATCATACGAAAAAGAATGGATTTCCATTGCACATCATTTTGTTTCGATTTTATTTTTAGAATGTTTTAGAATTCCGATGTCGTTGCCCTTTTTATAAATTTGACTTTTAAAGTTATCATTGGGCAGACAATAGCCAAATTTGCTGCCACCACCTTCCTTTGAATACAAATATAACGTGTTTAACATTTCTTGCATTCAGTTGTTTGATGTATTTATTCTCTCAAAAAAGAGCAATTGTTTTGTCTTTCTGACAATAACGCTACTACAACAGGCAAGTACAAGTCATTTCAACTACGTACAACTTATGACTGATGTATAAAACGTTAGTTGCATTAAGTTGTTTGGGTGTGATTTTGTAAATTCAAAAAATTTCATATATTCTACACAAAACATATTATTTGATATGATTATGATTGGCAGCAAACATAGAGATATTATATATGGAATAATGGAGCAAGAGCAACGTTCTATACAATACGAAATGCAACGCGATTGTGTTTCAAATTTCTGTCTGACCTGAGTGATGAAATTTAGGAAAGGAAGTTTCTTTTTCTTTTTTTTTTGGTGGGATTTAAGGACTCAAGCACGCACAACATGAATGAAACACAATGCTCGTGGGAAGTTTAGGATGTGGAATGAATGTAATAAGAGGTGAAGAGAGTAACACTTTGCTCACGATTTCTGTTCCTAGATCCCATTGGACTGTTTCGTCTGACGTGATGATTCTATCAAATCTATGAAGCACACAGACGTGCATGTAACTACATAAATCTGATGATGTTGTTAGTGTTAGTTAAGTAAATAATGCTGCACTTGGCTCTGTGTGTGTGTGGTATGGTAGGTGGTAGGCCACTTTTCAAAACGGGGAGAGCCTGAGCAGAATACTGAAGAGTTCATGAGCCGCATGATGTATCGCTAACAAGATTGAAATACTGTTTCCGCTAGTTTGATTGCCTTGTCAATAAAATCTGATTTGCTCTGATATCTTATAATTTCAAAGTCTAACGTATTTTGGTGTTGGTCTAACCAAAAACTAACATAACCCCATGCCCTTTTAGTTTAAAATCAAGTGCTCCAAGCCCTCCATCACTGCTAAATATTTTATGAAAATTCAGTTCAGTGTTCATCATTGTTGAACGAAAAATATATAAACATTTTACTTAAAATTGAAACTTTTACTTTGTTGGCCTTTCCACAATAAATTTGCAAGAATGATTTTAGCTATACTGTCGCCAACTTGACATACATTTGGCTGCCACCGCACTACACGGTTGTGGGTTAGCCTTAATTATAAGGGAAAAATAAAAAAAATCAAGATTTTACGAGTTGGATGAATAAATCACCAAAAGGTAGGTATAAATTTTGAAGTCAAATATGCAAATGCAAGTCCCCAGGTGACAAGACTGCAGGCTTGTCTTGTGGTGATGAATGCGTACAATGTCACACAGAGAGTTTATATGAAAACTGAATTGGATCGAGCTATATGTATCTTTCACCTGCTACAATTCACTTTCCCTTCTTCAAAAAAAGAGGCATTCAAGGCTCATTGAGAACTTGGGATGCGGAACAAGAAGGAAGCAGGTCACGAGTGGTAAAAGGTATGTATGTATGTCCTTCTTTTTTTAGAGAGCCGTCGTATTTGCCTGCTTTGCTTCCTTTATGTATACAACGACAAAGTGTTTGTTCCAGTATAGTACAAATACCAAAAAACTGACTGACGTTATATTTTAAACTAAGGATGCAACGCCAAACGCAACCTTCCTTTTTTTCTCTCTCTTATACCTTTAAAATATTCTTGTCACCCGGAAGGAGAGAATAAAGGTTCGAGTTTTCTTTTCAATATGCAAGTCGTCCTCCATTCAAAGGCTTGAAAGTGAAAGCACGTTTTCGATGCAGATGAGCTCTTTTTGTGCACATGTTTTCCATTGCAGTAAGTTAAGCAATAGATTGATTTTACTTAGGTGTATATTTTTTGTGAAGAAATGCAAACGTTACTTGATGGATGTATACTCGTCAGTGTAGGCATGCTGTAGAACAAAGAGCAATGCACTATATATGTACATATAGGTTGAAAAGATGTTGCCACATTGGGATACGTACACACACGACACAGGCTGCCGATGCTAGAACTGTGTTAGGCATTCCCTCCAATATTTGTTATCAAACAATCTTTAATGAAGAAAAACTCTGCATTTTTTTACTATTTGTAGAAAGTTGTGTCGTTGTGTGCGTTGTGACTTTTTGGTGGTGGAACCAGTCCCACCACTAGGTCAGTACATGAGAGGGACAGGAATGAAAGTATGTGATGTGAAGTGATGTCTAGTCTAGTTTAGTGTGTACGTGCAATGTCCCTGAATGTCGTTTTCTTGGGAGTAGCGACCCTGACTCAATAAAAAAAGATGAATGGCAACTAGAAGAAATATGTATGTAATGTAAGTAATGTACATATATGTACTAGTACATAGTACTTCACATCGGGTGGGTTAGGTTCATATTGATAAGCGTAGCTTAAGCACTAAGATACTCCTCGCTACATCCGTTCCGTGGCGTATTGTAGAGTTATACAATAAAATAGTTTGGGAACCGCTTGAGGTTCTTCTCTTTATGGTTGTAAAGAAGACTTGTAGTCCATGAGAAGCACAGTGACACACATCCATAAAAACTTGGCATGCAAGCACACACTTTTGGCCTAGCTTGTAGGCTTCTTTCTCAGTTTTCCTCTTTGGTTGGGAGAGAATCCTTTATTTCCTCTTTTGTATGCCGTAAGTAGCAGACTGTCCAACTGACGACTGACTTCTTTTTTTTATTCTCAATTCACTCACTACGACTCGCACATGTCTGGCACGAGTAGGAACATAAAAAACTCTCCCTTGATTTTTTCACTGAAAAAAGCTTTACCATGTTATCAGAATCCTTTGGGATACACAATATCAGCATCAGCAGTGGTAGTAGAAGTAGTAGTGCATTGATGCCACCATATACCACTGCTACTCCTACGACGAAGTTCAACTTGTGTGTGCTCCCTCCACAACCGTGCCCTATTCTTCATCATATATACATAATACTCTCTCGGATCCTATCATACTTTTTCTTACTCTTCCTCCGCATGCCTCCAGACCAAACTAAATTTCTTCAAATTTAGCATTCCCTCACAGCCAAACATCTTTTTTTCCACGAAACTGGAATGCGGAGACAGAGCTTGTCCACTTTCATTTTGTACAATCCTCATTTTCTCATTTATAGTAGGGGAAAAAGAATGTGCCACTTCTGCTCAATACTTATCATGTTCCAATAATTTTTCAACGTTTGCCCCAATTTTTAAAAACTCCTTTACTTTGAGAGTTTTGTCAGTAATTGTTTGGCGACGAGGACAAGTGAGAGTAGGAGACCTCGTATTAAATATAATAAGAATAAAAATACATTGACTGTCTTCCGCATTCAAATAATATGATGATGATTGTGATGTTGTGGAATTGGTAAACTGTTGGGTGAGTTGATGAGGCTTCCTCTATATTTTTATTCTATTCTATTCGAAGACCTCTTGAAGAAAAAGGAGAAAAATTATTTTGATTGTATGTAGTGCTCAAGGTATTACATTATTAGTTTTCCCCAAAGGTCACAAGACAAGATGGAAGGGAAAAGGGAAGGCAGGGGTTGTACGTGGAATAAGATGCTGATGATGATCATCATCATCATCGTGATGTGATGTGATGCTGTATGGTGGCTTGGTTTGGTTGGTATGCTTTGGAATTGGGAATTGAACGGAGGAAAGAAAGAAAAGGGGGAAAGCAGATGAAACTAATGATACACAAATTGCTTCGGGAGCGAAATGAAAGGGAGAAAATAACAAGAAAAGGAAAAAGGAAGTAAAGAGCATCATTATCATTATAAAGCCACCGCGCGCTGTTCTCATGTAATATGTTGCGGGCATATTGTACAGTATGTACAGAAGGAGGTAGGTAGTAGGTCGTAGGTTTATGTAGGAGTAGGACCAAGCCAGACCAGACCAGACCACTACCACTTTTGAGACAATTTTTTACTCTCAAGTGAGACCGCTACAAGCAATAAGTGACCCATTTTGTACAAAATGTTACAAAATACACTGGCCTGGCTTTTCATGGGTATCTCTTTGTTCATGGGGTAAGGGGACAGCCTACATGTCCTAATCGTTTTAATGTTGAAGAGTTGTTGTAGTAGAGGACGACAAAGTACAACCACTTGCTAACAAAGTGCATCGTTACAAAACAATATTTGATATTTTCTACTACTTCTTCTTCTCCTTAGGTCACTCTGTGTTCTCTCTTCTCTTCTCAAGAAAAAAAATCTCAGGAAGAAAAGCAAGGAGAGCGATACATCTAGAAAACACAAAGGAATACGCTCAAAATTTCCTTCTATTTACGTATTATTGTAGTTTTAAGTGTATAATAGATATCAAGATACGTATCTACTCTACAAAACTACGAATATTATGGCATATCAAATATATGCATTAAAGTAGTCTTCACATTTTATACATTTTATAGGGATGCCCGTCTTCACATGGTATCGCTAGTCAAGTCAATGTGTCTGCGTCTGGTTTAGTTTGGTTAAAATTTTCAGCCACAACATAACATAGTATTTAGGTATCATATTATTATGCACACCACACTATCTATATATATCTAATATATATATTTGATGTCATTGCTGGGCCATTCCGCACAACCAAATTTTGTCTTGTGAGCCAGCAGCCAAGCCAAGCTTTCTTGGTGTATGCATATAACTAGTAGATTATATTGAAGTAGTAGTATAGTTTTGTGTAAGAAAAGAAGACGTTATTTATGATTCTAATATTGTAGTTGTAGATGGTTGCCGAAGTGCGGTTGGAAAGCGTGTGAGTATGGAGAAAACTTAAGCTTGAGTAAAAGCTCTCCCCAGTTTTATTTTACACATTTCATCAACTGCATGACTAGACTGGTCGTCGCCGTCGCCTCTACTTGCAGTCCACATACATACACATCAAATGGCGTATCATCATCATCATCATCATCATCGGTATCACCCAACGCCATGCAAGCCAGCTAGAAATGGAATCCATGTCATTGAGGGAGCCCCATAATAATGGTGGTTGCTTCTCAATTTCTTTTTGATCTCAAATTCCATATCCGTACCATATGCTTTCTACTTTTTGGTTTCATGGAAAAGGAAGTTGGAGCGGAAGCTGTGAAGTCATGTTTTTGCTTTGCTACTTTCACTCTTAGTGGAACAATAATAGACACAATAATCATAACAGTTGTAATAATGGTACAAATGACAATGTCCATTGTAAGCTAGGAAAAGCAAAAAGCAACAGCCCACCAACCAAGACCAAGTCAAATATGATGATAGGAGACGAGACGAAAGAGAGAGAGAGAGAGGTGGTGCGGTAGTTTGGTTTGGTTGGTGGATGATGGTATGTATGGTGGTGGTGGATTTCACTTGAGGGCTACCAAGCTGTACGAGTGACTGACTTCCGGTTCCCTGTCGCTTTGCTCATTGTTACAGCAGGGAGAGAGTGTGGAGCAGTTGCCTAGTGTGACTTTCCCTTAAGGGCACATTACTATCACACCATCACTTTTGTATCGAGTCACCAATTGTGGCGTAGTAGCTGCAGCTCGCCAGAGGAGTAGTGGAATGTTTTTCTACTTCACAGGAAAAAGTATCAACGCCACAAAGAGGGAAACCGGAATTGTTTCTACCAACCAACCAACCAACAACTGTGTGCAATGCCAACAAAGTGCTAACATTACCACATAACTTTTTGTTGTTAGCAGTAGTTGAAAACATGAGAGAAAAGACGGCGTGCAACGCAAGCTAATAAATGATGATGAAGACACGATCATCATATTACAAGGGATTTTCACATCCCCAGCATTCAATTACCTAGTCCTACACGAGGACGAGGAGCAAATGCCTGCCTGGTTGCGTTGCAAGTCTAAATGTAGCTTTGCAATTGATTTGTTTACACAGTCATATTACATATATATATGGCATCATGATACTTGACTATCAACTATAGTAAATTTCTCCATACAAATACAAACAGAGCGGATCAAGAGGAGAAGCATTGCAGCGTTGCGTTGCTCATACTACTGTCGGCACTTCTTGGTATTATAAAGGGGGATGATGATGATGAGGACTATGAGGAGTCACTTTTTGGCTATTTCTCCGAAACGAAAGAATGAGTGAGCAGTGAGTAAGTAGTAGTAGTATAGTATATATATATAGTCTCTCATTTTTATCGCTTCCGCCTACTCCTCCGACCACAAAAGGCCAGTACTCAACAGAGAATTAACCGGAAAAGAGAAAAAGAATGAAAGAATACCACTTTACTTTCACCACTTCTGCTTTTCCCTCTACATCTTTCCTGTGTTTTCCCAGAAAAGGAAGAAATGAAAGAAAGTCCGGAAACCACTGTACGAATAAGTACCACTACTTTACTCACTATTTTTATTGCTATTTTCCAGAAAAAAATATATGAAAGGGAAGAAACGAAGAAAGTCATAATACCTACATAAATCTATAAAAATAATATTGGGAGGCGTTTCACGTGCCACGTGTATCTACTAATGCTATAATATCAAATATCAGTCATTCTCCAGCAGCTTTATGCTATAAAAAACGACTGTTGTTTTGTCTACACGATAACAACAAGACACACTTGTGTCGGCAAGCTTAAAGCTTGATGCCAAACCAAACCAAACCAAAGAAGCAAATTATAATCTCCAAAATATATAGCTCCTCCATACTCCATATTTCATTTCGTTTAGATCTAGAACAAACAGACACAAAATAATAATTCCAATTTAAAACTTCTTTTGTGTCTAACTAAATATTCTGGAAGAAATATTTCATTTCTTCTTGTTATTATTTGACTTTTATAGACTGCTAATTGTAAATTTTAATTAATCTCCCACACCAAGTCTCTGGTCGATGGTCTGACGTCAGATTAGCTCAGCTACTCCTACTCTCTCCCTTAGTATTTGGATTGAGCTCAAAACGAAACGCGTGAGCTGGCATGATGAAACAAATATAATGTTTGTGTGGGAAAGCAATCCAATTTCTGTTTCTGGATAAGTAAAGTATAAAGCCGAAAGTCAATTCTCAAAATGTAGGTATTTTTCTCTCCGTTTCCTCGCACGGATGTGTTGAATACTCATAAGTACTCATTTCTGTTTTTGAATCTCCGGCAATTTAAATTCGATATGGGATATGTGGACTAAAATTGCAGTTATTTTCAGTTTTTGTGGCCTGTGTCCACTAACTTCTTGTTTGTAAATGTAATAGGATTACACACGCCACGCTATTTCGTTTCTCATGTGTACACAATCGGAAACGAGCGGAAAGGTAAAGAGAAACGCTTATTAGCGGGCCAAGGCCGATGATTTAGTATAAACTTTACATTAGCCTCTCTTTTCCCGTCACACATTATATGGAAAGCTATGAGACTGGGACATGGTACGTTGCATTATTATGCTTTTTTGATAACACGAAAAACACAACCCAGCTCGAGCTCAGTATTCCCATCTGCCTCGCTACATCAAGGTTCGTAAGCGAAAACCCGAAATTACCCAATATAATGACCAAACAACTAATTTGTACTCAACTGCTAAAAATATTATCAAACAACTATGTGACCCTCCACCGACCGACTCCAACTCCAAGGCATATAATATGCTCGTGTTATGTTGCATGCAACCAAAAAACGAGAGAGAGAAGAGAAGAGAGAAATGTGTGACTACAAGTAATACTCTCCTATTAAGCGTAATATTAAGACCGTGTATTTCCAATGAAAGTGTGACCCTACAACTAACACGATACGTTTCTAACAAAAACAAAAAAAAATCTCGTTTCACTGGAAATTCATATGCATACAAGTAAGTAACATAACATAATATATATATAACAATGTGTGTGTTTCACTTCGAAGCGACTATAAGTGAACGTGGCTTGGCTTCAGCCAGCCAGCAGGGTCTTATCAAAATCTCTTGAATCCAAAGTCCAAACCCCTTTCGTTTTTTTTGGTTTACTCTTCATGGAAGCATGAAAAAAATGAGAGTAGGAAAGGAAATCAGGTACACATGTTACCTTGTTACAATCATGAAGGCACACATTTCACGCATTTCCTTTTCTCTGTTCTTTCTCATTTTCAGTTAGTAATACTACATCAAATGGAGGATAATATGGTTTACACTTGGATGCTTTACTTTTGCCCACGCGTATCTATACCGTATCGTGTTATGTATGTATATGTACATAATACGTGAAATCATATCTAGCTTTAAATCAAACTACACCGTTTGCTATTGCTATTCTACTACCCTTTTTCCCTGCAGGAGAGAGATTTCAGTTGCAGTAGTAAAGTAATAAGCGAGTGTACCAAACCAAACCAATGTACCTATTTATGTATATCATTTTTATTCCACATCCGGTCAACAAACTATAGGAAATAGTTGAAAAGCTTTCCAGGCTTTAACCCAAAGGAAGGAGAGTCACAAAAATTTCAATGCTCGGCCAATAATAAAGAGCTAGCTGCTCAGCAGCAGTTAATATTTTTAACGTATTAAAATAACAAAGGAAAAGAATAATAACACACCGTAAAAAACATAATATAGATTGAGATTTCACTAAAGTCGAAGTCTCGCAGTAGTAGAAGTTCTTCATTTTTTCTAAGCTATGGCAATATATATGGCAGGATGACTAGGTAAAGTCATAATGGCCATACATAATATAATTACTTTTACATCTCATCATCAGTTCACTGTTGGTTGTACGCTCCACAGGCTTTGTTGAGCTTTTGATTGTTATGTTATAAAGGGTACTACTGCTGCTCATGCCATGCCATGCGTGCCGTCGTAAATAATATTGCTGTAAAGCACGCTTACTTTCCTTTACTATAGGAATTCTTTAAAAGTACATTAATTTGTTGGAGCTCAGTCCAGCAGTCAGTCACCGTTGTCGTCGTCGTCACCACCAGCAGCATTTACCATACCATTGTAGAGTGCACTTTTCATTGTACTCCATATCCATATACTCAATACTCTCGGGGGCTTCTGGTGTCACAACACAAGTCACAAAGTACAGCAGTTTAAAATGACATGAGGAGAGGATACTCCGTCAAATTTAGTTTGTATGCATACCTAAATGAGTAAGACAAGCGGACATGTAATGTAATTGAATGCATGTACATTAATTGTATAATCTGATATTAATTGGCAGCTTGACTGAGCATAATAATAACACAAATTATCTACATACATACCTTATGCATATGTATGAACGTATGTACATATATGTTCAATCATAATAAAATATATAAAATGAAAACTTGTCGTGCCCTCTTTTAACCTGATCTGGTGAACTATGACCTTAGTGGAGTGGACAAGAATTTTTTACTGGGCCATTAAAGCAAAAGGGTTGAAATTGCAACATGGCATGTTTGTTGTTTTTATTATGTAGATGGATACAGGGAGTCGTTACACTTTTCCTGGAAGTTGGCTTGACTGCTTGACTTAAGTTAACTTAAGAGAGAGAGCTATATGCTGTGTGCATGTACATAATGCCGCAAACTGCAATTAAACCGCCCGTGTTCTATTGCTTAAATTAGTAATATGTCTTACTTTTTGTTTTTTAGGTTCAACAGGAAGAGAGGCTTATCTCTTGTTTTTTTTTCTCTCCGGACTTTTCCACTACCTCTGTATCCTTCATTGTTCAACCAAACATAAAACATACCCCTTGCTGTTTTACTATGCAATGTACACCACAGAGACTGAAACGGAGTAAAAATGTGTATTTTTCTAGGTTCTACTATAGCTCAAAAATATTATGATATGATGATATGATGATATAACCGCTCTGCTGTTAACCTGTGGTGGTTTAGCAAGTTTGGTTTGGATTTGGTTTTGGTTTCAATAATGCACTTGATGCCAAAATAGTTATAAATACGAAAATGGTCCTATACAGAATATAGAAGGGTATGGGGATAATGGGTGTGCACATTTTTCATACATTACATTATATTATTCTCTCCTACATTCATACAAATGTTTACTTACAGTATTAGTATTTAGGTGACTGAAAACATAGGCATACATTTACATATTAATGTTATTACAGCCCTCTCTTATTCTTTTGTGAGTTGGACAGAACTCACCACACCACCACAATTACTTTTCTCCAGTAAATAATCCAATCCATGCATTAAACTACTTTTCAAATTATATTGCTGTCAAAGAATTGCACATAATCTACCCAGGATATTTGTACTTTTGATATTTTATACAAATCTACAACAACCATAACAAAATAAATCTATGAGCACAACAACAGGAGCAGCAGTGTTGTGGATAATGGTATAATGTCAGTCAGTCAGTACAATTACTGTGAGCGTGGTGGTATATAATATGGTCTTCTGGTCTCTGGTCAGAGTATAGGTATTTTGATACACTTCCCATTTTTTTGGCCTACACTAACGTCCGCTCATTCTATGAAGTGGGCAGCCGAAAGTGATGGATTTGGTGATAAAATCATGCTTTTACAGAACATTATTACCTTTTTCTTATTGCTCCACTGAACTCACGTGATGCATGTTTTTTATGTTGTACGTACGTATATGAATATGAATACATTTCCCAATGACTTTAATCGGTCTTTTTTTTTCTCTCAAAAAATGTCTGGAAGTAGACCGACACAATAGACATAAAGTGGTACCGGGGTGAGCAGCTGTACGTATGTTTTACATGGCCCAAATCAGATTTGCAGATAGAGCAGCATATTATAGTCATGTTTGTGGACTGTACGCACATATTTACAGGAACAAATACACAAGATGTAAGTATATAGGTACCCCATGTTCATCTACGGATCCAACATCACAAACTGTTTTTACAAACATTATATAACTGCTTTTGTCAATAAATACTAATCTCCTTATGATAAATTTCTCCATGTTTCCTTATTACATTCTTAGAGCGTTCAAATCAAAGTGTAGACCCTTGTCCTTATCGGTCGGAAATCGGTGCTTGTGTACTTATATTCTTTGACCATTTCAACCAACACAGCTCGGCACGCACACATGTATATACATATGAATGTATATAACGATAAAAATGGCAGCTGCTCCTCACTATATGTATGTTTATGTCAAGTATATTAGACAGACGACTTGGAATATTTTACAAAAAAAAGAAACCATGTTATTTAACATTTTTTCTTGTCCACTTTTTAAGGGGTTTTGTATGCAAACTATCGGGACATATTTATCATGTATACAAATACGTGGGGAATGGCCTACTTCTTGTTTTTCTCTCCAGCTTTCCATAAAAATTAGATAAACAACAAATAAACGCCACCGCTTACAAACAATTTACACTATCAATCACAAAGTGGGCATTTAGGTTGATTTTTTATATCAGCTATTCCTATTAAACGTGTACAATCACACTTCGACAACTGACAATGAGGGAAATACTTATCTGCACCAGTTAAGTTTACAAACCTGAATGATAATTTCTGAATTAAACGAAGAAAAAAAGTAGATAGAGCGTTTAACTTTACTTTGAGGCGTTTCTTTGCATATGCCCTTACCCAGGAGGTTAATGATTGTTAAAATCATTCAAACTTCAAGACAATTTCCAAAATATGACTGTGATGATGATGTGATAGATAAGGGAGCCAAAAAGTGCTAATATAAAATTAGGCATACGCATACGATATTATGAAGCAAAAAAACTTTTAGCGAATGAGAAGATACTGAAAGTATTTTGTTTGAGCAAACATTTTTTTAAATGTAAAAGTATTCTTCCTTGTTTTTCAAGTACATTTTCATGACAAGGCGCCTAATAATATGTTTTTTACCAAGTTTTGTTTCAACCAATATTCTTCCTCCAACTCATGTTATATGGTATGGTACAACTTATTATAATCTAAAAAAAACAGCAATTGCTTTTTTTCAAAAGAATGTGCACACTTTTCCTTCCCTTCTTCTTCTTCTTCACCACACCATACCATGTAGCCAGCCCAACGGTTTCGAGTAGGTATTTACAAGTATGCTCACTCACATCACATCAGTGACTGCAGTCAATTTTGATGGTTTGATTAGCATCTTTACAGCCGGGTATTATACAGAATACACAGCAGCATGTCAACTATGCTATATAATATTTGCATTTGCAAAGAAACTTTGCCCATATATAGAGAGTGAAGCATGTATGCAAATGGCAGCTTTTTATGACTACCATTGAACCGCAAAAAAGAGTTATTTAGTGGTTGTAGGAAGGTGGAAAAGGAATGCAAAAAATGTCTGCTATGAAATTTACTGTTTTCTTTTCCTGCAAATTTTTGCTCATTCGCACATTAGCTCCAGAGGTATAAACAGAAGCTTCAGCAGCAGCATACACCGTTTTTTGTTTGGTAATAATATATTATGTATTTTATTTTTGTTTTACACATGCGAGTGATATTTTGCTCCAAGATACACGTTAAATTTAACAAGTTTCCTCCATGTATAATATTTGCTCCTGTATGTTCGCTCGCTGTTCTTTCTTGCTATATACATACATATAATATGTAACGTCAAACGTGGGGATATAAGTACTTTATTTGTGAATGCTCACGTACGGTACGCTAACGTACATCATTTTCACTACCACAAAAATATTTTTCAACGTTTTATGCTTGACCAGACGTTTATGGTTGACTGACTAATAGCCCACTTGGCAATCAATTTTTTTCATTGAATTTTTATTTCCCAAAAATGGGTTCAGCAGCAACAGCAACAACTTTTTTTAGACGAAAATGGCCTTAGTTAAATGTAGCAGCAAAACGAGTAGTAGCAAAAGAGGATGTTTTTCATTCGTGCGGAGCATACCCAGGCATTATAAAATGTATTTGTAATGCGTATATGTCATGGCTTGGTCATTCTTCATATAGTCATACTTGGCCGGAATGCAGATGCAATCGATCTCTTTTTATTTTTATTTTTACACCCTTTCCCCACTATTTTTTTTCTTTGCGTTTTTATGCGCTTGCATACATACATACATACATACATATGTACATAATATAATATGTAATGTAATCATTATCGACACATGTAATCTTATGACCAAACAGTCTGGCCCTGGTGAAGAAAGAAAAAGGGAACAGGAAGGAAGCAGTTGTATGGGTTGGAAGATAGGTACTTAACATGTGTTTGATGCAGTTACCTATCTGCTCTCTCTCGTGGTACGTGCTCTTTTTCCTGATAATAATACTGTTGTTTCCAAAAGAGCAGAAAGTGAAGTTGTCGGAACACCTGGTCTCACTCTCTCTCAAATTCAATGTAACAAGCGACTGCATTAGCACCCCCTTCTGCTGCCAATCGCTTACAAACATATATATATACAACAACCAAAGCAGCGTTGTGTTGTGTTTTGTGTGTGAATCCAATCCAACACACAGTTCTCTGAATCCGTTGTCTGCCCCCAAAGCCAAACTCAACTCAACTCAGCTTGTTGACTTCTCTACCTTGCTGCTTACATAACATGTCTGTTTGTCCTCTATTTTCTCCACTGTGTTCATATCACAACAACCATTTATTATTTGCACACTTTTCCCCTCATAAAAAGTAGTTCTTTCTGACACTGACATTTTTTGGACCATGTCCCTGATTATCATGATCATGGTGAGGAAGGCGTGTGTGTTTACTGTTTACGTTTACACTGTGCATCTGCCTTAACCGATACCGATTGTTATATGATATGATATGATATGGAAATAAGGTTTAAAATTGAGACGATGCGATCCAGTTTTACTTTACATCCGTATGTGCAAACGATAGAGATGGTGTAAGGTGTAAGGTATAAGGTACGAATAAAATGATACGCACAAACATACTGCTCACCTTTTTTACTACTCTCGATGTTCAAATTTCTGTTATCGGGTTTGGTGCAGAAGGGCAAGAGTGGCGGAGTAAAAAAAAGGGGGGTTAACGTGACCATAAATGATATGATGATTTGATGGAAGGAAGAAAAGGGTGGAAAAGGGCAGCGTTGAAGTAGTGGTTGTGAGCGTGAACCACTGTAATATAACTTTCCCATATAAATTGTCAATAATATTCCAAGTTACAAGTTGGATTAGTGTTATTATTCTCTAAAAGAAATTTACGCTTTTGATGCCCAATTGGAGTCAAGAAAACTGCTCACCATTGCTTGTTATTACGATTATTGCTCCCATCAGCAGTAGTTGCTCTCTTCATGTTTTTCCTGAAACAATCTATTTCCTTCGTTCGTTCGTTTGCTCGGTGTGATATGATGATATGAAATGGAGCCGCTTGTAGACTTGTAGACCTCTATACTAAGATATTCCTCTACAAACATGCAGCAGCAGCTTATAGCTTTAGCTTTCGTTACTTGTTCTTTCTTGCCACTACTACTGCTGAAATTTGATGTAGGTATTTTCAACCTTAGTAATAGTAGCAAGTAGCAATACTAATTCCACGGATCAGACTAACGACTGCAGTGAGCAAACATAGCCTTCCCCGGTTTTATATGTACATAGTTCGTAGAAAAAGTACGGAACTTTCCTTTATGTACACTTGTTCTTTGCTGACCACTTTGTGGGTTACGGCTTATTCGCTTCGAATTTCACAATGTGATCCTGTAATTTGAGTATGAGGAACGGAGGCAGGAGGAAGAGGGAAATAAAAGCGACAAGATAAGTTGCTGTAATATAGATATGAGAATGAGAGAGAAAACAGCACCTGAGCACACACAAAAAAAACTGTTCTCGCTTGAGCATTTTGCCTAAAAAAACTCCTACAACTTAACTACATGTGCCATTCCATTCCACTATATCTGTGTACTATATGGTGCTGCTCCATCCGAAAAAGCTGGGAAGGAAGAAGATGGGATGTGATGGTCTCTCTGTGTATGACCAGAGCAGAAGCCACACTCACACTCATAATATACGGCAAAAATACCATAAACAACTTATGGGAGTAGTGTGCAGACACATAACCTTTATTTTTAGTCCCTGGAGATCATGGACTGAAAGGCAAACAAGGCGGCTACCAACAGTCACGATTATGGAAGATTGTGTACCCAAAGGTACCCCGAGACACGACATGTCTTAACTTTTATACGTAGCTCTCCCAATGACCGTGTACTTACTTACTCCAACTTCTCTTTCTCTCCCTCTCACACACAATCTGCCATAACAGTAATTAAATATTATTGTATGTATCCTTTTATTCCCCAAGAACTCCACAGGACAGGACTACTACACTACACTATATGCTTATCTCATCATCTCTCATCATATCATGTGGTGTGGTATATTATATTTGTACTCTCCTTTCTCTAGTTTCCTTACGTAAATAACACCTAAATTAAGGAAAATTGTGTTGACTATCTACAATCTTTAATTTAGTTTGGCAGTAATGGTCAGCAGCGAGAGTACAAGGGACTCTGCTATATTTTTAATGTATGCTAATTAATGTTCAAGCCAAAGCAGCACCGTCCAAAAAAAATCGAAATATGATACGCTATCATTTTGTAACGCAATTCGTGAATTAATTTAAAGCAGAGAGAGCTTTCTAAAATGATGCTAAATTTTGAATTTGAATTCCATCACATCACAGGAAACAAAGTATAGTGCATAGAAAATTCCAAAGGAAAATTCCAAAATGAGTATAAAAACAAGGTAGTTCAGTTCACCTTCACAAGACCCAACCCTGATCCTCTCACCGTTTGCGTTTGGTTTCTCAAATGACAAACAACTCGTCTGCTTCTTCTTCTCATCTCATCTTCTACTGCTCCTACTCTTTCATTAACCTCATCAACATCATTATTATTCACTTAATCAACAAAAAGTTGGCTCAAAAAAAGGAAAAGAGTTACAAAAAAAAGTTTGATGTTGCCAATGATGTCTTGTTCTTTAGCGTTCGTTCCTTGTACAATGCTCACTTAAGATGAGTGAGTTAAGTGAGCCGACAGTTTATTGTCATCCAGCCACTCTACTACTCTATCTTTCTTTGCTCCTTTTCCTCCATTTGCCTTCGGCTAACTGCTCTCAACTTCCTTCCGTCTACTACTTATCATACATTTTATGGAGTTGGTACAAAAACACTTTTTAACTTTGGCTGAAGGGAGAAATGAACTACTACAGTGGCTATAACTAAAGGTACGCGTACGGTGTCCGCATGTGACGATATAAATATAGGGGTAGGTAGTAGGTAGACGTAGACTCCAACTCGAAGCATATATCTACTTCAATTAAAATTAGCATAGGTAACTATAAACTTTTTTAATTACTGCACAGTAAACAAACAGTTGATCCTAAATCCACACGAATGTGCTGTGCTATATGCTAGATGCTATTCTATATGGTTTAGCTGAGCTACTCCGCATTCCTCCAATTCATATTAGCCCGTGGATGATGATGCCAATGCTATGCCAAATCCTTTGTGTTCACTAGCCAAACAGAAACCTACAGTTAAATCCTGACAGAGTGAAATAAAAAAACACACGAGAAAAGAAGTCTTCAATGTTAAAGTCTGTATTCCCATGTCATGCGTTCCCTTTAGTTTTATTATTTGACGTGAAATGCAATGCTGATGTTAAAAGGAATGTGGAGTTCGAGTGGAGTAACATGCGTGGCGTGGAGAAGAGAATTAAGAGCTACTAACTTGGTTGGCTGTATTGTAATAATGTGCTTCGAAGGAGAAAGAAAGATGAAGAAAAGAGGGAAATTGATGTGTGTTTGTACTGAGTGTGTGCCTGCTTTACTTAACTTGCTTAAGTACAGAAAAGCAAACAGAGCTCAAATGCAATCTAATCTTGACTCATTATCATCATCTCCGCACATCTCATCATCAGCAGCTAGCTGCTCTCTGTCTTCATTTCTAATCGTCATCATTATCATCATTTTAACAGGGACCCAAAGCAAATACACAAATAATACACCACAGTGGTTATAGCTCAAGAAGTGAAGAACATCAGTGGTGGATATGGATATAAGAATATATATATGTACAAGAGTTTTTTTTCAAAAGAGACTTCATTCCAGAATGCGATTCTTATTGCTCGACAATAGTCAATAGCAAGTAGCAAGAAATTCAAATGAATGATAGTGGTACACATTCCACCACTTCGCTTCCAATAATTGCTTCCCTTGGATTTTTGTGTGCAATTCAACAATTCCTTCAACAACTTAGTGCTATGCTGCTCCTTCTCATCTTTTCTCTCTCTCTCTCTCTCTTTTCCAACAAGAATGTCCAGAGATCTTAAAGATGACATTTGAAAAAGATCGAGAGAGAACAAGTTGACTCTGACGAGTACGAAAAAGAGATTTCCATTAAGATGAAAGGAAGCAGAAACAGTGGCACTGGCACCTAATGCTATTATAGCTCTGCTGAAAAGGCAATGGTGAACCTTAAGTGGCGAGGAGGAGGATTGCAATGCAGTATTGCATCGCATCTCTCCAAAATCAGCTTCAATAAAAATAATATTGGTATTGAATTGGTATTGGTAGCATAAGCAATAAGGAATAACATCAAGTGAATCTCTGCCGCCTCAATCTAAAGGAATGATGAAGCCGGAACGGAATTTCCTTTGGCAAAAGAATTGCAGCGAGCAAATAAGAAAATACTTTTATTTCTCGTCAGTTGCGTTCATTTCACATAAAACAGGCTCCTCCGTAGTTGGTTTGCTACTGATGGTAACGTACGTACACAGTCAGTTATAGTTAAGACGGAAAGAAGAGGAGATTAAAACAGTTTTTTTGCGCACTGAATGAGTGATAATATTATTATCAAAAGGGTTTGGAATGAGTTTGTTTAGAGTTGGTTTGGGTGGAATGATGGTGACTGAGTAAGAGATTTTCGTGCAAGATATTTGCAGCTAGTAGTAGTTGCCACTTCTCCATGTAAGCTGATGATGAGCTTTATGTGATTCTGTATTACATTTAGCCGTGCCATCATATCATCAATAGAGCCAAACCAAAACCAAGCCAACGCAAGCAAGGCGGCATTGAAAAGAGTACGGAGGATCCAGCAAATTTTTCCCATTTTCCAGCACTTGTACTTCTCGTCTCACACATTTGCTAAGCCTCTCTCTCTTCCATACTCATAGCCATAGCCACAATCATTTTCTGTATGTACACAAGGAAAATAACGATGAATAGAAATGGACGTAAAGTAAGGAACATTAGGAGTTAGAGTTAGAGCAACGACTCGCCGTGTGGATGTGGATATACAGTCCGGTTGAATGACTGAAAAGTCACCGTTCCGCACTCTTGGCCCTCTCCTACCTCCTATTTACTCCTACTGCTGGAAACTGCCTTCGGCCATACCATACCACCACATGAACACGCCAAGGCATGTTTTTGTGTGGTCTTTCTCTTCGCTTTCTGCCTCAATCACACACACACACTATATGTATATGTATAATACTAATACTACCTACGCATACTTTACTTTGCTACGCATCTGGTTAATATCCATATAAGCTCCTTTTAATGCCCATCTCTCTTTCCGTCTCATTCTCCTTCTCTTTTCCTAAAACTGCATTTGATATGCCTATTAAAGTCGCTACCAAAAAACGAGCTACTATCAAACTATACTGCCACACACCACTGCCGATGAGCTGCCTCCACTTTTTACTTTACTTTTCCATCTTTTTAAAAGCGCTCACATAACTGATGCATAATATTGCATAATAGACATGTTATGATCATGATCATGAATGTATCATTGTTTTTATCTTTCAGTGTGTGTTTGCGAGTTGAAAATAAATTTATTGAGCGGCTTGCATAGTTTCAGTCAACTTGTAAGCAGATACGATTGACTTTTATGATCATGTTTTCAGCATTTACTTTGTGATCACATCACATAGCTCCCCTTTTTATTAAATACGCCTTGTATATCTCTATCATTTTATGCATATTCATTCTTAGAAAGATATTATTCATGATGTGTGGATTATTAGATTGGATGGCCAAAAATGTTTGTGTTCAAAACCAATAGGATATGATAATATGCATTATTTGGGCGAGGATGAGTGAGATGGCAGATTATTATGAAAGCTTAAATTGTTATGATTTCAGAGTGATAATGAGATTACTTTGTGTGCACAACCATTGCCCACATCACATCGCATCATCAAGTGATGTCTTCATACTGCATCATTTAATATACGTAGACATATACATATAAATATATACTTGAGTTCATTATGCCACAATTTTACCCTCAGCTTCATTTTATATGACATGGCTATGTGGCTCTCTGGCCCTTATCTGTCAACAGAGCATCGTCTTAAGTTTTAATTAAAATGCTACTCGCCTGCTCACTTTAAAGTAGCGTTTTTGTTTGATGCATGCAGTTACTCTTAATAGTTATTAATACCCTTCCCATTTGTTTTTCATCTAATTTAATCCCTTTCATACGAGGTTAATGTATGTTTACGAAGAACGCAACGCAATAACCTAATTCTCAATAAATATACTAGATATGATACATAAATGCAATAATTTTAAGTACAATTTTTTTTGCATGTGGTAGAAAGTTGTTACACTTTTATATCTTGGGATTTCATTATTCCAATGGAGTACTTATACATACGTATCTTCAGGTTATTGCGTATTATCTTGCGTAAAAATACTAATTAGTCGGATCAAGTGACCAAAAGATGATGAGTACCGGTCGGCGACCAGACCAGACCAAACCTGGAGGGAATACTGAGAATACCAAAGCGTACTCTCTGCCCGTGTGCCCAGGACTCATCAAGGATATAGAGCTAGCACCAGCATCTCCAGTCTACACACACATGTATGTGATGGGATGTTGGTGTTAATAATGCTCCAATTTCACTTCAACTCGAACTCTCGAGTTGAGCAGGAGCTAGAGCAAGAGTACTAACACTCACTTCATGAAAGTCCAATAAACTTCATGATCCAGTGCAGCACAGAAACTTTTCCCATTCCTGAAGTTCTCCAACAAGCTAATTCACAATTCATTATGGATGAATTATGCAAGAGGAAAACGATATGAAAATGGGTGAAGACTGAACCATGAAGCCCAATGTGCAGTCAGCAGAAAGTGAGGATTTTTTTTAAAAGTTGGAGACTGCTGCTGCTGTTGCATGCTAAGCACTTTCCATGAAATTAATGCATCTCTCTTCCAACACACTCTAATCATCGACAATGTGCGTACCTACTCATTCAACATGCCATCTTCATGGCTTCCCCAAATAAATGTATGCGTGGATGAAGCTAGTTTAAAAAGTTTGTATTTCATTACTCTCCTCTTCGTTTACAATTTACTTGATGTATGTATACGTCATCATCTTCACCCAAGTCTGCTTTTATTACGTGTACTTATAAATAAATACACCTACCTACTTCTACATAGCATACTTGTATCTATCTACAAACTCAAAAATATTATTATGGTTTACGCTTCTGTTGCTTCTAAGAACGATTTGCATTAAGCTCATTCCCTCGTAAGGTGTCATCATATTATATTGTTGTGAGAAATCCGATGAAATTCAAACCAGCTGAAATGTAACTAAATCTGGAAGATTTTGAATTGAATAAATATTTAGATTAGTCTTGTCTTGCCTAATACGTAATTCGACCATATTGAAGGCGAATGCAATACAGGTTTTGCCAACAAATAAGGAGATATACAAGTAGCGAGTAGTAATATCAAATATTGTTGTCGCACATAATTTTACAATATTTTTTATGAGCATATGACGTATTTTCTATCATTTGGCAGCTAATCCGAAAATCTTTGAGAACAATAAGGCGCCTATTCTATTTCTTAAGGGGAAACTTGTCTGTTTTTTAGCCAAAGAATTTTAGTTATTTGTGAATATGAATGTGTGCAATATTTACTAGTGATATTGATGATGATGAGTATGATATTGCAACGTCTCAAGTCTCAAGACAGTCTTGTTGTTTGAAACATGAAACCCGTCGAGAAAACTCTATTGTTTCTTATTTTTGCGTTGAGCTAGAGCTCTTCTCAAAATGGTTTTATTGTGCACCTACAATTCCCCATTGTCCTCCCGTCTTGCTTCATCTTAGAAAAAAAAGACAACGGTGGAACAAACTAGCTCATATTATTTAACGAGTAGTAAAACTATAGTTAGGGATGAGTTCATGTATGTATCATATCATTTCATTTCATGTGTTGTTATCAAACTCTTGTGTTTCCCATCGCGCTCAGTTTTACACGGTATCAACTTCCATATTTCTGGGGTTTTTTCAAACTCACATAATATGTACATACACAAATGTCCACATAGATATCCACTGCAGCAGGTTAAATCTTTATGCAAGTGTAAGTATCTATCTATCTATACCATGATAAACTTATAAATATCCTATATACACTACAAAAGCCTACCATTTCTTTCTTGAGGAGGCAAACATCATCCATATTAAATCGCATTGTCTCTTTCCTGTCATACTTTCTCAGTTTCAGTTAACAACAAGAAAACACAAAAGAAAAAATAAAAATAAAAACTTTTACTGTTCGAACTTACTCTTGGCAAGTCAGCAACTTTTCACTGATGAGCAGTTGAGCCAGCAGGTATCTAAGGAATTATCATGATGACATGCATTCCTTCATTTTTCAAGATACATAGAGCACACACAACAACCTTTGTCTTTTCGACTTTTGTCGTGCCATCACATCACATATTCTCATACGATACAACACAACACACATAACATGAGTCATGCTTGATATAAAATGATGATGCATGCATAATGTACAAAAATGTAAATGTGCTCTTTTCACAAAGTAAAACATAACATGTTGAGCTATATATACATGCTCTGCGTAACATTACATATTACATTCCAAGCAGGAAAGAAGAAAGTTTGGTTGAGAGTCTCCAACTTGAGACGGAGAAGTCAAAGGTTAAAAGGAGATAATTCTGCTGATGATTGTGACTTGCGACATATAATGGTTCCAAGTATCGAATATCAAAAACATCCTTTTTTCCTAGCAAGAATAAAGAGTACCAACCGCCTGCCTACCATTCAAAATTGTGCGCAATGTGCTACATTAAATCGAAGATGAAGTGAACAAATGCATTTTTAAAAGATAAAATGGGTTGAAATGCTTTAGGCTACTCTTTGAAAAACGTCTTGGAATAAGAGTATTTGGCCACCCATCTAATGTGCGAAGAAGAGGCTTTTAAAGGGCAATTTATGCATGACATTCCCGTAATAGAGAGTGATATAGAGATGAACAAAAACAAGCATATTTAAGCTGACATGGGATGTGCGTGCGTACAAGTGTGTCAGAAAAAGAGAGAGAGCTACTTTCAGAAATGATATTACATTTATCCAATTCACATTATAGCAGCAATAACACCATATAACATACGTATTATATTGAATGTACTTTTTTTTATCATATCTCTCGCTCTTCTTGTCTCGTTTCTTTCCTATGAAGTTACGTGATATATACTTTGGATATCCCTCTATGCATTATGTATTTATAATATAGTGAATATGAATATGATGAAATGATGAGGTGCTAGCAGCTGTCAACTCGGGATTTTTCCTTTCCTACTCCTTCATCTGCTCCTGTCCTACCATCATCATGGCACGCTTCAAAAATAAGCCTTGAAGAAAAAAGTCACGGACATTTAACTAAGCGTGACGTGTGATAGGCTAAGACGAAACGCTCTCGTACGTACTGAACTGAAGGCAGCAACAAAATAAAAGCAAAAACCAACATTAATACATACACTGATCTGATATACCAAAAACCAAGCAGAGTTGTACAGGAACTGCTGCTCAATTCAATGCTCCCCTTTTTATGTTTCAAGTATAAATTTCAGGAAGCTGGAGTCGTTTGTTTCGTGCTTTTCTTGCTTCGCATTATACAATACAATATTATTTCCAAAAGCAACAATTTCATTATTCTATCTTGCTCATCATTACAATTTACAAGGAGAAATTTTGTGAGCTAAAAACACTTATATGAAACATTAAAGAGTGTTTAGCGTAAAAAGCAATTCAAACTAGAGCATGCATTACTTATGTTTTATATGAACATGTATGTTTGTATGTACATCATAATCATCCACATATATATTGCAGTATTAGAATATGTTTGTATGTATGTATGTTTCTATTGCTTGTAATACTGATTTGATTATGGAGGAGGAGGAGAATTTGTTTGTGCAAAGAAAATGTTTCGTTAGCCCCAAAAAAGAGTGAAATACACATTTGAGTTGGCACATTCTACATACTACTACATGAGTAGTTTAGTTAACCACACAAATTGTGGAGCAATTTAGTGGACGACGGTATTTTCCCTTGCTCATGGATTTTGTGAATGTGTCCACAAATAGTGGTTGATGGTATCATATTAGAGATATACATGACACACAAGTCCAATAACAGTTTTGGCAACGGGAAAGTAAACTTGAAAGCGACAGGCAGTCAGTCAAAATTTTAACCGTTCCACACAAAACTACTGGAAAGTTGAGAGAGTTTTATGCAGAAACTTTCAATTTTTACAAATGTATGTGCATACATACATAATATAATACACACATTTAGTTTGGAGAAAATGTGTATTTATGCCTATCAGCAAAGCATTAAGATAATTTCTCAGGACAGGGAACTATAGCTCATACATAGCTCTCCTTGCTGAGTGAGTGAGTAGTTTGGTTGAGGAGGAAATAAGCATATATGTCTCTATATTATACTTATTATTGTACATTGTATGAGGAGGGTAGTATACATGAGTGAGTACAGATGTAAAAGTTGTAACCTTTTTTACAATCGTATTTATAGGAGGAAAAGGGAAAAAGTTGGTGTACTCCAGAAAACTATTCCATTCTTCCCTGCTGCCTGTTCCTCACTCTCTTTAAGCCTTGTGTTCTCAAAGTGGAACGTGATGTAAAATGTACAAGAATTAACTTGCTTCTACTTTTCATCTTTCTTCTCAGCTGCTTCCCACTACTAGTAGTAGTAGTAGTAGTAGTACGACTCTGCAACTGATCCACTTATTTATGAGACTCGCTATAAGCACACGTCCAAATGGACTTTTTCCGACTGCTTCAAGCAATGGAACAAAATTTGAGTAAGTCAAATAGACGGAAAGGCTGAGAAGAGGAGGCAGCAGAATTGAGTTTTTCAAACGAAGTTTTTTTTTATATTTCTTCCCTTTAAGAGCGTTTTGGTTTATTTAAGCGGATAGTATATGCAATGCAATGCAATGTAGCATATGCTACAGTAGTTGTAGACAGAAATGAGTCGCCGGAGTGAGTGGAGAGTTTTTTTACTCGGCCAGGAAAAAAAATGTCCCAGTTTTTGGCTTAATATGGATAACACGTCTAGGTGATGTAATGATTTGTAGTATTTTTTCAAACGACTTGAAAGAGAAAAACAGGAAAGTCTTTTCAAAGGCATGAGGAAAAAAGAAGAGGTATGGATATACACAACACACAACAGCTCGCTCAACTCAAAAGCTTCCCTTATTTACTACGGTTCAAACGTGAGGCTCACTTTACTCACGTCTGCAATTGGGATTGAGTATTGGAGCAAGTGGTGCCACCATGTCACTGAGAGCAAGCAAGCTGCCCTTTCACTTTGCTCCGAAAGAGAAACGTAAGAAATCTGCTCCTTTCTTTTTTCCGGAGTAAGCGACGAACGAGAACATACATGCAAGCAGATTGATTTCTTTTGGGCATTGCGATACAAAATGGGCAATGTTTCGTAAAGAGAAGGAAAGAGAGAGTGAGTAGATGATGCCAGCAAGATTATTCACACCTATCCCCCAACTCCATTCATTCCACACAACAGCACTGCGTTATATCATCTTACGAGGTCTGAAACTATTAACTTTGAGGCAAAAGAATGCATCCTATATTATATATCCACGTTTATACCTGATACTAACGATAACTACAGTTGCTGCTGCTGTCCTTTTAGCATGCCTCTAGTTCTGGTTGTTCTGGTTCCCTCAAATGTATGTAAAGACACGTTGAACTTGTCCGAGCCCCTTTCTCCAACTTTCTCTTTCAATGGAAAAAGTGGAGAAAGCATAACTACATGTATGTATATATGTGTGTGACTGGTTGGTAGTGTGTATCCTACTTTTCGCACATAAATTGCTTGCTATTTACTGCTCCTTACTACATTTTTCCTCTTCCTGTATATTTCTACGAAAGTTGGCTACATGTTGTTAAAAATGGTTATTTTCCTCAGCTTTCGACTGCCATGAAAGGAATGAGACGTTAACGCTAAGTTTGTCGAAGTAGACAGTCGGTAGTAGTATCGGGGATTCTTGTGTAACATACGCCATTTTATGTACGTATGTTTACCTAACCTAACACAAAATGAGCGGAAAAGTCTCAACTTCAATTGCATATAACATCCATTGGCAAAGGCGGTATGGTGGCGGCGGCACAGGCACAAGCACACAACTTTTTTCACAAGCCATTAACCAAGTTGATTTCCCGAACGAAATATGACCTGATTTGATTCGATTAAAAAACTTTTTTTTGCGTTACTTGATAGTAAGCACAAGTAAGTAGAAAAACTCATCTTGTTAGTCTCCCTTCTTCTTTTTTTCGTTCTTTTTGCACGACTGCGACTACAGTCTACAAAGATACATATTTATGTTATGTTATACGTAGAGAGCACCCTGGTTCTGGCTCTTCTGGCTGTCCAAACTAAAGCTTGGACTGATGTTAAGCAGCTGAAGAAAACAACGTAAATCCAACAAGTCAGTTGAGAGAACAAGTCGGAAAGGTAATACCTTTTCCCAGTGATCCGATAAGTAAAAGACGACGACGAAGCTGAGAGTTATCAGGAGGAAAAAAAGTTATTTCACATGTTCATCTGGATAACTTACTACTTGCTTACTAAACTCAAAATATTTTTATAGGTCACTAGTCAGCACTATCTATCATTTCAATTACTTGTCTCGCGAGAAGGAGAAATGGGAAAAAGCCTCCAAATTTTCCAGCTTCAGAAAGCCATTTTGTGCTCCCTGAGGATTTTGCAAATTTTCTTTGCACAATGACTATACTACAAGCATAGCATAACGTAAACGTAACCCAAGGTATACAACGAAGCAAGACCACTCTTAAAAGATTAACGCCTTCGGATTCAACTATCCGACAAATTTACACCATGCTCACTCACGCTCAGCAACAAAAAAACGACAGTTCTGATGACCAAATTGAAGTTGGTAAGATTTTGGTGATTTTGACTGTCTTCTTTGCCACACTAACCACACACACACACACCGCAACGCCAAATCGAATGGCGAAAGTAGTAAAATGCGAAACAAACCATAAAAATTTCTGCTGCCCTTTCTCCATTTTACAAATCTTCGCATTTTCCCCCATAGAAAACATGCAATTTTTTTTATTATTTTGACCAACAAAAAAACTGAGTAAAAGAGTAAAGAAACGAGAGTAAATGCATTTTGAGTTGTAGAGAAAAACTTGTGTACTTTTGATATCGAGTAGTAAATACAAAAAAGTGTGCAATCTGGTGATCGAAATTCGTATATTTAGTGTGGCAAGCATGAATATTTGCTTTTGATGTGTTTCTTTTTAACTATACGTTGACATGCTTTTTTTTTTGTTTTTTCTCTTTGAATTCTACTTTTCTCGTAACTCAGTACTTTTACTGGAACAACAATATTACAGCACCATGTATGTAGATAGATATACACGCTGGTGCTATAGAATATAATGTTTTTATGTAGAGAGCTACTTTCGTATCGTAACTCGTCATGTCACGGTTTTTCATAACAGTCAGCGAACAAATGCCTTTACGACCTTTTTGTCGCCATTTCTTTATCTTTTTTATGCTCGTTTACGGCAACCACACCACATTTTCCAGTGACTGACAAGACATTTCGAGAAGGAAAAAAAGGGACACAGAGAAAACAGCCGTGTTGTATGTGTTTACTGCTGTATAAAATAAATATTTATAAATACACCTTGATTCTCCCTCTGTTTTCTGTCTCTGGCAGTGGAAAAGGAGCAGTCTCTGAAGCAATGCAGTGCAGTGGCTTGGCATTGGCATGGCATGACATCATATTATTGAGAAACGAAAACGATGGAACACAACACTACTGGATCTCTAGCAATCTAAAGGAAACGGGATCGCAAAATGACTGAGGCGTCGTGTAGTATATATTTTTATATTTTTTGTGCGTTATCCTAGATTGCGTAACAGTCAACAACAAATTGAAGGGAACTCAAACACGACCGACTCAAAATATCCGCTTCGTTTTTCCCTATTTGCATTCCCCATACATTATTCGCTCCTCTTCAAATAAACTGGAAAGAAAGTGAACACCATCAGATCACCAATGCAATATAATGTGTGCCTTTGCCATCCTTCCTTGTTTTCACTTGACTTGACATTTTTCCCTTTTCCCCATCTCTTCACTCAATTGTTGTACCGTATCCACCACACCAAGCCACCCGGAGAAAGTAAGTAAATGCCATTGTATTTATGGGCGTATTGAGTACAGAGGACACGCAGAAAAGTCGCTAAATAAAAGAGAAAGGGGAGAAAAAGTGAAAGGACGAGTGAGCAAGTTAAATTCAACTTTTCCAGTAATACCTTACTAAAAAGCAGAGTCACGTAAAAAAGTGACAGTAAACTGAAAACAGAGGAAAAAAAGTCAGACCTTAATTTTCGGATGTGCCTACGACCATTCCTCTATTTTTTTGGAAGACTGACTGATGGCTGACCAGAAAAAATGATGGGATGATGAGAACTTTGAAATCAGGTCGGAAGGCATGGACAATGACTATTGGAAGCAACAACGATGAAACCGAAAACTAATCGACAACATCGGTGAAAGTGCCTTTTTGACAACAAATTTTATGGTACACCTACGGTACACTTGACCAAATAAATTTCCTATTAGCTTTTTTCATCGTATCGTGCATGACACCTACGAGTTTCAATGCAATTATTTATATACTTTCTCCTCGCAAGCAACTGAAAGACCTGCGTAAATACAACTTTGCAATTACGGAGGTCCGTTGCGTGTTCTGCCAACAAAAATTTGTAAGTTTAACTCAATATATCATCATGAATACATTCCCAAACTTTAGGTTTAATAAACATGGGCTCGGTCCGTGATTGAATTTCAATCACTTTCTCTTTGGGGTCCGCCTTGAGCAATTAATATGAGGAGGATGACGAATGTCTTTATGCAAACGAGTTAGTTAGTTGATATACAGGGCTATTAGCAAAAAGGCTCTCTGTATAAACTGATTTTAGTAGTAGTATTACTTCATAAATAGCAGAATTTGTGGAGCGAGTAGAAGGACGAAGAAAGACGGAATTTTTGGTGGCTCTTCTTCTTCTCCTCTTCTTATTAGTATGCTTCTTGAATGAGAGAAGCTGTCCATAATATCTACTACGCTAGCATTTTCCACCCCGGCATATGGTGAACAGTGGAATGGAGAGAGAGAGAAAAAGAGGAAGATGAAGCGTCGTATAAACTGTGTCTGTACAAACCACGGGAAAGCACTTAAGAAGTGATGTATTACAATTACTGGTTAGAAAAATCCATTAAGCCTCATAAAGTTTCCTTGAGCCACCACCACCACCAACCACCTCCATACTGCCATACGAATAGCAGTAGTAGTAGCTTACTTTCCAAGGGAAATGGTGCATGCATAGGAATCTCTCGTATTTATGTATGTATAATGTGGAAGACAGAAACGACACCGATTACCACTACAGCGACTACCCTCCATCCTTGTTATATGACCTATGAGAGTTTTATTTGTAAGGCAAAGTATTTATACGCATATTATAAGACAAGAGAATTAAGTATTTTGAAGAAAATACAAGCCCAACAAAAAAAGAGAATGAGGAGCAGAAAGATGGGGAAACTAGGGAATGTAATCTTGTTCTTCTGTTGCTTGCTTCGCCGCAACAACTTTTGGTTCTCTTCAAATAAGGATAGAAGAGAAAGGAGAGACAGTAATAATGCACAAATTGTAGTTTTCAGAGGAAAAGAAAGAAACACATGTACTAATACTAATGGTAGTAGTGACGGTAGTACACCCTTTGCTGTTGCCGCTACTACTCCTGATACAATACTACTAAAATCTACAATGAGAGAAAAAACACAAAAAGAAATAAATGTGGACCCCTCTCCAAATTAATTTCTTTCTCTCAAATAAAATACTCTGGAGCACGAGAAGAAAGGCAAAGAAGAGAAAAATAAGTGTTATGCTTCCAATGTGCATTGTATTGTGGAGTGAGTAGTGGAGTTTGAACAACGAGGCAAAGCAAAGCACCATATTACTCTATACTCGCCTTGTCCATAGCTCAATTAAGTGTAAGACAAAAAGAGAGCTATGCACATTCATTTCATTTCATAAAAAAGAAGAAGAAGAAGGAGCCTGGCCACCGCTTGTATGCATATAGCGTGCTGCTTGTGGTAGGTATACAAAGGAGCCTAAAACAGAACAAAATACAATCTTCTTTTTCCTATGCCGACCTTATATTCTCTTGTACATTTTAACTTAGCTTGAGCATAGCAAACACACAGGAGCAGATACTAACTCTTTACCGTTTTTTATTTCCTTCCACAGTACGTTTTTAATAAGAGATTCGCCCACTTTAAAGAACCGTTTTAGATTTCTTCATTTCTCATTTTACGAACATTTTGTACTGTCTCTGTTTCTCGCTCTCCTCATCAGTCTCTCTCTTTCTTAACCTAAGTACTATACTATATTCTACATGTACATAATATATGTGTAGTTTTTTGTAGCATCCATATTCATACCTACCCAAAATCTGTTTTTCTTTGATTGTTCTCTAAATCTTTCGCTACTCCCGCACATAACTTATCTTGTTCGTCTGCTGCTCTCCTAATTTCTAAACTCCTTCACTCGATCCTTTCTCTACTTTTTTTCTCTACTTTCTCTGTGTATATAGTTACAAGAAATAATTGTTAAACGAGAGAAGAATCTGGTTCTGGTCTGGTTTTTCCTCTCCTCTCTCCCTGTTCTTCTTCTTCTTCCCCAACTCCAATTCAACTTCTACCTTAAAAAGGAGAAATTTTAGGAGGCTGAAGAAATTAAAAGAAGGAGAATGAGAATGAGAGGCGAAAACAGTTTTTTGTAAAGATGAAAACGAGAGAAATAATAGAAAAAAAAGGACTTTGCTTTAGACAGATTCCCAAAAAAAGGAATTGGAAAAGAAGGGCTGTGTGTAGAGCATTTTAAGAGCGGAAGATGATGGCAATGTTGGTAGTTGGTAACGGCATGGCAGAGGTTTTGCCCTTTGTTTCTAAAGGTTTCTTTGTTCCCTTCACCTTTCTCTCATTTTCAACTGTTGGCAATGTAATAACCCGCCCCTGTCAAGAAAGACTACTAATGGAAATAAACTTGGTCCCGTATCGTATTGATGAGTTTCAGGGCGGAAGCGGAGTAATAGAAAAAAAATTAATGAGACACATTTTCACACAAGACTTGATTCGATTATTGAGCATAATCTCTTGAGCGTGTATATACTTATATGTATAAGTAAGTTGTACTTGTAGCTGCGCAAACTTTTAAAGAAGCTGTAAAACTGCCTATATAATGATTGAATAAATAGGAGGAAAACGTAGTATCTCATAAGTTTTAATGCTAACGCTCTTGTAAATCGTGTATGGATGGAATGGATTCCAGCACAAAATGAGACAAGTATGTACGTATGTTGTATGTATATATATTATTGGTGAGAGAACACACACACATGGACATGGACAACAACTGAATGCAGATTAAATGGGAACCGAAATAATTTGATTTAGCAATATGCAGTAAAGTTAAAATAAGTAAGTCAGTTATCGTTGTTCTCTTGTGAAATATTGTCAAAAATGTACGTAACTCTATCATCCCCTGCTCGTCAGCAGCATTGATATGAATCTATAATTTTTTTTTCTTCTGGAGACATTTTGAACTGGTGTGGTGTAGTGCTTCTCTTTTATTCTCCTCTATCTAATTCCCATGCGTACACCATATACCATACCATACCACCACACTTGTGCTCCCTAGTCATTATATAGGGCAAAGGGTGATGTGAAACCTTAAATACGCGATGCCGCACCACCAGAAGAGTTGCCTTTTTCATAATGCTTCTGTTCTGTCTCCCTTTCTCATATTTTCATGTACAGAGAAGATGATGCACGTCGGTATAAAGTACATTAAAAACGTTTTCTATGCGTGTGTTCTTCGATTCTCTCTGGAGAATCCAGATGGTAATTCGGTAATAAAAAGCTGTAATATTCATACCCATCCAACATTCCGCTTGTAAGAAAGTTGGAAGAAGATGATGATGCCACGCCAATAATATTTTTTTGAAGAAAAAAATCGAGTACTGGAATGGAGTAGGAAAAAGGAACACGCTTTGAAAATATGTATAGCATAACAGTTTTCAGTATTTTTTCCTTTAAAGTCGTGTTAGTGTCAAAGGAAAAGGTTGAGAGTTGTTTGAATGTTGTGTAACGTATATAATATGTGAGTGGGTTTGGATGCCTCTTGTTGCCAAGAAAAATGAAAAGGAGTCCCATCTGAAGTCATCTGAAAAGCAAATAGCTTATTTGTTCCTTCTCTTTGAGAAACAAGAAAAGTAATGTAGTGGTAGTGGTATGGTATGAGCATTACATGGAGCAATCCTGCGAGTTCATTCATCAAGAATAACTCCCAGAAGAGCTATCGATTATGGAAAAAAGGATTTGAGAAGGAGTGGTGGAGCACAGACAGGGGAATATGTAATCCATTTTAACGGTCAATTAAAACCACTGAAATAAGGCTTCAACAACGAAACCACCACCACTACTCCAGAAACTCCAGTCCCCAACATGGTTATTTATGAATGTAAATTCTCTCCTTTACAACCCTGCAAAGACGGCAGAGCAGCCCCAAACACGTTTATATATATATGTATGGGGAGAAGAGCACAAAGAAAAATAATAGATCTGTGATTGAAATAAAAACAAAGCTCTTCAACAAAACTTATTTTCTTGTCACACAAACAAGAAAAATCAACGGCAGCAGCAGCAGCCAGAAGAAGAAGAGAGAACCTTTTGCTTGTTAAAATAAGTGTTTTGTACACCATACCACCACCACTATGCAAATATGTATAGTGGAAGCAAGTAGCAGCTACTAAACTAAGCTTCTTGAGAGAGCAGAGGAGAAACTATAGTAGTCTGTCTTCTTTCCCTTGACTGCCTTTTGATGACTTTTGTGATACATAATACAAATCTTGAGAAAGGACTGCTACTAGTATAAAAACAGGCCGAGAAAACTGTCCCATGTATTAGAGAAATGCATATATATTGTTGAATGCTAGTTTGGTTAGGTTTGGTTTTTCTGTTCCTTTTGCAGAATAAGAAGTGTCATTATACGGCTTCACTCAGTCTCCCAACGGCTTTTGGTTTGCAACCCAATCCTTGTTTCGCATTACAAGCTCTTTTGCGTATGTATTTCTCCTGAGAAGTAAAATAGCATTAGCCACGACTTAACCAAGCTAATGCACATTAGCCCAATCCATATGGCTTAACTTTAACTTACTTCATACTCATAGTTGCTCAAGGAAAAAAAAGATGGGCAAAACCAGTCGACCACAAAAACCAAGCCCCACAATAAAAAATAGTGCGTTGAAACACACATATCGTAAAAAAAAGTGGGAAGTTGACTGAGCGGACTAGCACCACACCAAACACACTACTATAGCTACACTTCCTTTCATGTATATATGTATCTCCATCTCCATATTACTACTATATTGGAGAATTTGTACGTGTGAATTCATTCCAAGGCTGTTTGGCTTTACTTACAAGGATTTTCTGGTGAAAATCTCGGAAAACGAGTGAGGGAGTGCTATTTTATGCATGCATGTATGCAAGCACACAATAATATACTACTACAAACTTACGAACGAACGAACATATGCGTAGTACTAAAATTGTAGGAGTAAGCGAAGGAGTAAGTATATCATCCATACATATATTATCTTTGTGATAGTAATGCTATGTACATTTATTTCATCTTCTTCTGCTGCAACGCAATATATACACACAGACACACGGAGTAAAAAAAGATTTTGTCTGCTGGATTTCTGGACTCCAGATTCATTTCCAGTTAAGGATTTCGTAGAGTGTGGGAGAAGTTGTATAAGTATGCATATGAAATGCAGACGTACATGAATGTTCTTTTAGTAGGAGGATCACCAACACCAACCACCACCACCACCACCGTTGCGTGTTTTTTAACAATTCTCAGTCTGTTTCTACAACAGATAGAAGAGGCGAGACAGATATCATTATTATTACGTAAAATTTCACAACTGTTGTGTCTTGTGTATGGCGGAGACTACTGAGTGACATTATGTGTACATTATTTCGTACGATACGATATGATATGATAGAATGACGATGACGTTTGGAGAGAAAAAAGACACGCTCGCTCAAACTATATCTATATGAGAGTTGAGAATGGATATATAATGTGTGTATGCTGATGATGTGGTACGTACAATCTACAATATGGACCCAAAAAAAACCAAGTGGAAATGAGCGCACAAGTAAAAAAAAAAATGAGGAACGTTTTTGAATCTCAGTTTTTTCTCTCTTGTGCCTGTGTGTCTCTATTTCTATAAACATAGAAATCTGGTTTGGTTTGCCATGCATCAAATAGGTAGATGATATTATGTAGTAGTATGTATTAACTATGATACACTTTTCGCAATGATATCAAGAAGAGAGAGAGAGAGAGAGAGGGCGAGAATGTACTTTTGTGAAACGACATCACTTCTCTCTGCACTCAACATTAATGTAAGAGCTCGTTTTTAATGCATAATTCATAGAGCAAGAGGAGAAGACGAGAAGGAGAGAGAGAGAGAGAGGTCTTCACTTCTTGTTTCGCTTGCCTCTTCTTTTCTTTTTCCCTCACTTTTAAAAAGAAGGGATATTCCATTTTCTAAAAACTAAAAAGCAAGCAAGCAAGACAAGCACTATCCATTCATTCATTCATCTCCCGCTTTCTACTAAATATGCTTACATTCACTTCACTCCTCCACCGACGCTCACACACTCCTCTCATAGTAGTCATAGTCATAGTCATCGTCGTCTCCTCAAGTTGAAAGTAGTTGGCTCTATAATGTTTGGAATATGTGTTTAGGCATGTATTACTATTGTCAAATATTACACCGCTCTCCGTGCTCTCTCTCCTCCATTCCATTCCATCCCTTATTCTTCCCAACATAGAAAGTTATGTATGAACATTATTATACGGATTGTGGAAGAAATGGATGAACTTGTTACAAGCTGAACGAGCATCCATCCAGTTTATCTCTTTTTTCAGTTCAGCTCAGTTCACAAACACAACTTAAGCCTTGTGTAAGTAACTAAAGTAAAGCAAAGTAAAAGTATCGTATCGTTAGAGCGAAAGTGTAGACAACCTTTGAACTAAGGAGAGGGAAGAGAGCCGAATAATATATACATATATACTTGTGTATACACACTTTCTCTCCTACAAGTTAAAAAAAAAGTGTGTGCTTCTTTCTTATTTATAATGGTACTAATACAATGCGCATTGGTTAGGCTTATCATCCCAACGGTTGAAGCAGCTAAATATGATATAGATCTTGGGAAAGAGAGAGAAGAGAAAGAGATGAAAACAACCACACATATGCTTTAAAACCATCTCTCTCCTTGTCATGCATATTGGATGGTGTTTGTGGGAAATGAGCCTTTGAAAACCAGGTGACTACCGCTTCCTCTTCTCCTCCTCATACAGCTTAGCTTAGCTAGCAACAAGGAATTTTTCCAGCATATTTGCATTGTATTGCTCCGCATCATCATATCATCTTCATGAATACCATCACATATCTCACATCACATCCCACATCTCATCCTAGCATATTATCAGGAAACCGCCGCCACTTTACCCGAAAAAAAACAAAAAAGAAATGCTCCCACCCTTCTTTGTTCTTGATGTAGCCGATATAAGCTCATCTTGTTCACAGGGATGATGATGATGATGATGACAATGAAACGTCTCCTTTTAATTCATCTGAATCTGGATGCATGTTAGCATGTTCTTACTTATGTACAGTTGGAAGAAAGATGACACGCCATCAAAATTTCTAAAAGATTCACGACACATTCCATTCCAAGGAATATCTTGCTTGTCGTTTTCTCTGTCTGAATTTTTTTTATATATTCTTTGACTCTTCTCAAATGTTTTGGATGTGACGAAGGAAAAGCTTCTCAAATGTACTTTTAATGAAATCAGTTGTCCATTAAGCATGATATAATAAGTGAAAGTGCTGTTTTTAACTCAAAGACATACTGTTTTTCCTAGATAATGGATTTTTAAAAGGCTCAAAGGGTCAGTGCTTTCTGCAATCTTGGTAGCTTGGTGGATAGTAGTTAGAGGTTGGAGTTGATGCCTGCTCTTTCTAAAGAAGAGAGCAACCAGGGTGGTCTGGTCTGGTCGTCTTCAGTAAGGATTCAGGATGGAAGGAAAGGTTGGGATCAGATCAGAGAGAGAGAGAGGGTTGTGCAAAGCAACATCAAAAAATGAGTGCTGACTTTTTTGTAATCATTGGCAAAAATCATCGTCATAATAATAATATGAAGGAAACCATCAAAAAACCTTTATTGTTCGTAAGATTGTACGTCTGTCCCCTGTCATTTTCCACTTTTTTTCTTCTTCTTTAGTTTGATAAAGTAATTCCAAGAGGTAAAACATTTTTATTTATCCTATATAATGTGAGGAGTTGATATCATCGTAAAAAAAAGCTGACTACTGTAATCAACTGCTTCCATTACTTTAGTGGTGGAGCATAAAATATTTTGAGAGCAGTTCCTTAAGAGTCTCTGTCTATAGTATATAGCGGTCTCAAAATGTGTATGTATGCGTAAAAGGGGGGTTAGAAGACGAGTGTGTAGAGCAGTAAAAGAAAAAGATGAAGAAAATAAAGTAAAAAGAGGCATTAGGAGCTCTTAATGTGTAATTGCCCCTCATATCCTTGTCGTCTATCCTCCTCTCTTTTTATATAATTTTTTGAGGAGCTAACAACCACGAGTCCCCTCTTGGAACATCACTCAGCTAGCTCTCCCAATCTCCACTAATTAGACCAAATGGCATTTCATTTTCAAGAAGTTGTTCCCTCTCTCCTTTTCTACGCTCACTCAACCAGCCAAATTCCCATGGAAAAACTTTCAACTTTCTCCTCTCTTCCCTCACTTAATACTCTAACTACCCAGGCAGGAGGAGGAATAACAAGAGTGAGAAGAAAAGAAGAGAGCTGTGTATTGGAGAAAGTGAAAGGCGTAAAGAAAATGAGGAATGTACATCCTTACATTCATTCATATATATATGTATATGCTCACAAAAGCATTCTATGTAAGAAGTTAAGCATATATTTTTCCACATCTTGATTTACTTTCCTTCCCTTTCTCCTCTTCCATCCACAACAAGGCAAGGAGGAGGGTGTACGGCTTACGGTGTAGTATATATACATAAGAACTAAGAAATGGTTGAAGCAAAAAACCGACATTATACTTCAATTACTTTGGAATGCATGTTGTACCTTATAAGCATAGTGGTTTGGTTTAGTTGTGTTGTATCAAAAATACAGCAACCTTATTTCATGCCACTGCCACGTTGATGCAATCTTCAATTTTTTGAATAACATAGGCATGTATGTCGAGGAGCCACATGCACGTTCTAATCAAAATAGGCATGATGGTGCTTTCATGGTTTTAAGAGGATCCAACTATTAACGTTTTCCTAGGCTCGTTTCCCAGTTCTCGTTGTGTTGAATTGGCCAGCTTGCATCGCATCCCATCATGCTTTTCTTCCTCAGTCAGTGGTTGTTTATAAACTCTTGTCACCAATAAATCTTAGACTAGCTTCAGCGGATGATAGATTGGCTGGCGTGAAGTAAGTTGAGATTTTTGTCAAAATTAATTTACCTCGCGGAAAAACAAGACGGGAAAAGTATGTATGTATGTATTTATATATACATATTATACATATATAAATGAGAGTCTTGAAGCCCTTCAGCCAAACCATGACGTTATGTTATTATGGAGTTTCTTGGAGTTGATGGCAAAAAAAGAGAATGAGAAAAAGATAGATTCCAGTTTTCCGTGATCAGGATCGGCTCTCTTGAAACAAAAATATTATTTTAAGAGGCAACGAGAGCGGAGAGAGAGAGTGAGTATGTGTGTGTGTTTGTGTTTCTGTAGAAAAGCTCACACATTTATTTCTCATGCATAATATTTTTTTTCCAAGCATGCATACACCACACCAAACCATACATAGCTACCTCCATGCCAGAGCAAGATAAGGTAGGCGTTTTGTGCTCAATATTGTTTTACACAATTATGTCAGAAAAGTGAAACTTTATCCCAGGAATCGTGACCTGATACCGCAATTTATTTTCCTCCCTGCGTAGTATACAACAGAAGAAACACCAGAGCCCCATATTTAATATTAGGTGAATGAATATACTTATATGTGTAGCAACACAGAATGGTAGCAGCAGCAAGCACCTTTCCACAATTCCGCTTTTCAGACATGCTTCCACCTTTTCTGCGATGATATCAGTATTCCTCTCCGGAGAGCGTCTGGCATGCAAACTTGGAGAATGAAATGATGAGATGAGAAATTCAAACCAGGTCAACCAAGCAGAACTATGTAATGGTTAAGGTATGCAGAGCAGAGGGATACAAAATACTACTGGAAGCAATAGTACAACACAAAATACAAATCCATCATATATATTGCATCTCTCTTTGCGCCAAGTATTGATACAAAGTTGGTTTGGTTTGGTTTTGATGGTGGTTCGTTCGCTCGTCTCCCTATCTCTTTCAAGAACTTGAACCCAATAATATAAAGCATATGACAACGACTTGAAGTATAAAATATCCATCCATATGTTTTTGGTTGGAGCAGGAGCGTCTGGCTATCATCATCTTCTTATAATCACAATGAGCATGATCATCAGTATGTAGAGTAACAGTGATAATGTGTGCATGCTTAGCTTTATAGTTACTCAACTCAGGGTTTCTCTGGTTTCGCTTTACCTCTCGCTGTGCAAATATATGTGGCCATCATTTGCAGAAATTGTTATCCTACGTGAGTTTGAGAGATGGATAAATAGTATGGAACAAAAACGGAAGGAATATAAGTATTTATGTGCTTCCTATATGGGTATGTTCATATGGGCTAAATTTAAGTAGAAGCGTAAGCGTAGTTTGTCGTGCTTTGGAGAAACGTACACGAATTCAAATGATTTTCTGTGAGAGTCAATTGTTCAATTTCTCCGTCGACTCCATCATGATGATCCCCTCCTTCAACTAAAAGTTATGTGGACTCGTTTATATTTGTCGACGGAAAGACAGGAATAATATGGTGACGAGTAGAACAGCGATCAATGATGATCGTTCCGTATGTGTGCCTGTTTCCTGTACAGAATAATAAAATGCACTTGAAACCGCATCGTATTTCACTTTCACATCAAAATTCTGAACTGATTGGGATTCCTTCCGAATTTCATCTGGCTTTTAAGTTGTATTGTCGATACACACAGAGAGCCAGAGCTATCTATACTTTGTGCTATGCTTGAATCAACAATATCCACTAACCACTTGAAAAATATAATATATATTATGGCGTAGTAGTAGCTGCGTTGTACGTAGGCCTGGTCTGGCCTGGCTTTTCTGATTCTGTATTCCAGCCAATAAATGTAAGCATTTTGTATACTTAAGTACATACATGGAGTCTACCTGGATCTGCTGGATCCTGGTTTGGATTTGAAAGAAATTAAAAACTCGTTGTATGAAATGAAATGAATGCATATCTGCAGGAACTATTTCCGAGCCTGGCATGGCATGCTTATGTCTTGCGTACCAACTATATACCTTCCCAACTCTAACCTACTCTTTTCAATTAACTCACTCATGCTATACTACCCAACCCATAGCCAACAAAATAAAATAATAAAATATATAGCATGTTAGAAATTATATTATGGAAGGAGGGGGAGACAACAACGTTACAGATCACTTGTATTTACACTTGGCGTTCCGATTGCATTGCATTTATTCGAGTCAATTTTGTTATGTGTGGCATAAAACACAAAGTACAAAACTCAAATTTCCGATTCTTATCCATAAACTTTGTTCTTGTGAAAGTGGGAAATTGTGCGTAGCAAGCAAGTAAGCAGCAGCTCATGTTCATGATATAACATGCATATTATCTGGCTCGCTGCATGAGCACTGAGCAGTGCATGACACATGCCATTGGATTGTATTGGACTCGCATTGCATGCTAATAATATACCTATATACATATCGTACATATGTAATGTAACGTGCAGATAATAAACACCAAACACGGGGATCATTTTATTGCTGTAGATTTTGTTGGCAGGAGAATGAATTGGTGGGTGTGCATAAACATGGACAGGGAGAGGCAGACATAGTCATTCTGAAAAATTCTACAAAACCTCTGCTCGTTTAGTTGCTATTGTTTTGGTGAGAACACTCTCATCACCAGCTAATCCCTTCAGTCAGTGTCTACATATACTATACAATATACACACTACTTTCTATCTTTTTCTCAGGATATGATATTGCTATTTGATAATCATAATCCTCCAGCTTGTAAGACCGTGCACGGTGCTCATGTACAAATTACTCTCCTTCTCCTCTACCACCATCACCTACCTTTGCTTGCTGCTAAGCTAAGCTGTATTGTATCCTTTCGTTAGAATAACTAACTTCCTATTTTCAGAACGTAGCAAAGCAATCACATCGTCGTCCGTTCTCCTCTCCTCTCCTATTCAACGGAACATGATATGATAGTGAGTGAAAGAAGAGAGGAAAGTATATATTTATATATATACATTTATGGACTAACGGATGTATGTTATATGTGTATCATCTCTTCACTTCATTTCATTCGTGACAGCAATCCTCACTTTTTGTGAATTAATTTTGTATGAAAATTGCACAGCCTGAGGGAGCAAGTAAAGAAAGCAACAGAACCAAAGCCAAACCAAACCAACAGAGGATGAGATGAAGTCAGGGATGGAAAAGTCAGAGATGAGAAGTAGTAGTGTTATGATCCTCTAGCTTGTTTCCACGATGGATGATGATGAGGATGGTGGATGAACCAAGCCAGAGTGAGAGAAAAGAGAGGTTGTGATTCTTTATTTACAGTTAGAGGAGTGTGTAACTAGCTTCCGGCACATCATAATATATGCATAAAAGTTTGTGTAGGTGATACACTGATGATGCTAATAATAATGATGATGATGAGAATGAGAGAGGCGGATGCTGATGCGGACTAACAAAGTTCACTTTCTCACTCCGCTCCGTTTCCTTTCCTTCCAGTCAAGTCAAGGCAAGCCAGGAGGATGAGAGCCGATGAGAAAAGTTGCTACTACTAATAATCACTAGACTACTCACTACTTCTTGCAAAATGTGTGTGTAGCTTCAAAAGTGGAGTTGTAATGTAATGCTAACTTCAATTTGCAAGAGTAAATCAAAATCTCATTTAGACGTTATGTATACATATGTATTTCCTTCTTTTTAGACAAGTACGTTGCTACACACGCATGTAAGTGTAAGTAGCTAGTGAGTGCTTCAGTCAGTTGCTGAAGCGTGAGATGTGTACGTACACCTACAAAAAGCACTTGCTAGATCGTCATCGTCATCGTCTCTCGCTCAACAACACTTTTGTTTCTTTCGCACCAGTACCAAAACCCATTGTACAAATTTCCATTCATTTCATTACCAGAATACATTAGAGATGAAGAAGAAGAAGATGGGAGGGAGAGAGAGAGAGGTTCCAGGAAAGCATTATTAGTTATCAGCGGGAGCATCAGTGTTTTCCAGTGAGCACACGAGTTTTTCACTAAACTGTACACATAATATCATCATGCACTCTACTTTCTTCTCCATCTACCTTTACTGATTTAAATGGAACTTCAACTTATAGGCTGGGTGCTTGTAAGTATGTCAGTCGAAAGTATGTAACTCTAGGCTTGGTTTTGGCTTTTATTTTAGTCTACATTACTGCAAATATGGAAGGCAGGGAGGAAAAGTATTAGGCAAAAGAACTCGTTTCTCCATCAAAACGGTTTACGCGTTTTCTCTCTCTCCATCCAACCAACTCTGTTGAAGCATGGTGTGAGAGAGTCAGTCAGTCAAGCAAAAGAAAAAAGGAAACAGTAACAAAAGTATCAGCAGGCAGTCTTTTGGTATGTGAGTATTAAATTTTAAATATCAAATTAAGCAAGAAATTTCCGTGTAGTATAAAGTATGCTATGCTATGCTGTTGCCAGATAGAAAACATTATGCACAACAACAACGAAAAAAAGAAGAAGTTGATGGTAGTGGAATGGAATGGAAGGTACACCTACTGTTTCCTCTCCTCAGTAGGATTTTGTGGAGTTTGGAGTGCATGCAGACTACTTTGCACACATACACACTCCATAATACATACAACATACGTCAACATACATAAACACCAAATTTTTATGATGAATTTTCATCGAATTTGCATAGCTATAAAAATATTAGCGAGAGGGCAACATCATAACATATATAATACACAACCTCCAGAAGAAAAAAAGAAAAGAAGAGAAAAAAAGGGGAAAATGAAATGAAATGAATGTCGCAGCACAGCCAGCAGCTTTCTCTCTCTCTCTCTCCGCTCCTGCCTGAGCAGAATGAAAAACATTGAGAAATTTGCTGTTGTGAATATATTATTGCCCTTTCTTCTCTCATTTTTATGCCTTCATCATTTCTATCCAACTAAGACAGCCTAATATTATGCTCATTGCTCACAAACTAATATAAATATGATGCATGATCTCGATATATATGCCAGCAGCCAAGCCAAGCCAATCTTCCCATATATTCCCATATTATTATTAAGTATACACTTTTCTCTTCCTTTTTCCTTTCATTTACACAAGTCTCAAGTCTAGCTGTGTATCTGAGAATGGATGAGAAAGAGAGGAAGAAATGAATATTTTTTTTTCACTTTTTCCTAGTTCCATGAGCAGCACGAGATAAAAGAGGAGAAACAAAAAGATTTTACATGAGAATCTCAATCAGAAAAAAGGCGTCAGGAAAAGTTGCTTTCTCTGCTGCCACTGCCACTCATTCACATTTTCTTAAGAAACAGAAATGGATATCCAGTCGTTCATTTTTCCTTCATCTTTTTTTTGCTTCTCGAAATACACATACGTGTGTGTAGTTTAACTAATATATGGTGTATGTGTGTGTGTGTGTTTGCAAAGGAGAAAGGAAAATTCTGTGAATGTAAACTGAGATGAGTGTGTGTAATATCTACGAATTATATATATACATAGTTATGATATGACAAAATATATGTATATGTAACTCCTTTGAATTTCACTTTGGTTGATGGGGAATGGGGAAATGTGTGTAGGGATGGAGAGAGTGAGCTACTACTACTAACAACACGAAGAGGGTTAGTGAAAATTGTGAGCTTAGTGAAGAGAAGATGAAAGGAAATGGGAATGGAAAATGGAAGACAAGTGAGGATAAAAAGTTGAACAAGTTGTAATTCAGACAAGGCAGTTTAGAGGAGACTGGGAGTCATCGTCGTCACAGATTGTATTAGATTAGGATATTCATTAGACATGGAAGCGAGAGGAAGACAGACAAGTTTATTTCTTATACATCTTCTTCTTCTTTCTTTCTTTTTCTTTTTTTCTCGTTTTCAAGTTTCATCCTGAAGACAGATCGATGCGTAGTTGATATGCAAAGGTACGTGTGGGCCATATGAGAAGATGGAAAGACGCACACAATACTACAGCTACTTATATAAAATGTTTTCATACGGAAGGTAACATATTGAATTGGATGCTAATAATTTCATCCATCCGTCTTCAACTCAATCTCCATTTCAAAACATCTTTGTGGAGGAAGAGAAGAAGAAGGGAATCTCTGGGAAATAAATCTACATACTATTCTATACATCCATCTTTCTATCTATCTATCATCTTATCTATATCTTCTTATCATCTCTCTGCTCTTTCTCTCACTCTTTATCATTTTCGTGCTTGATCATCATCAAGGGAATTATGTGAATGAGTTATGATGTGCAATGGATACAAAACAAGATTTTCTTATACTCCACCCACTTAACAAATTAAAATCACTCCTGACTCAGCTTCAGTCAGCTTCCCGTTCATCCACTATACTTTTATTATATACGCTCCTCCGTTGAGTTGAGTTGAGTTGAGCTGAGAGAGAAAGCAGAAACAGATCCCTTTTCGTCTCCAAAAATATCTTTATCACAACTTTCATCAAAATCAAATCTACATATTCTCCAGTGGCTTTCCTCAGGAAATCAAACTTGAATTATCTCCCTGCTCTTCATTAACAAGTCTTATTATGCTTTGAGAAAAATTAAATTAGACTTTGCCGGATTTCACAAGAAAATATATAGGGTATCATCACAACTACTACTACTACCTACTACAACCTGACTCACGACTCTGAGGAAGCAACTTATTTCAAAGTAATTTCGCAATGAAATGTCCTTATACTTCACTCAACTTTTACTATGCGAATAAGGTATTATTGCCGAAAAATTTTCCGCTTCTACAGGTACTTCCATTCCCTTTTAAAGAGAATGGCTCAATATGTGTTTATCTTGCTGAAGCTGAAGGAAGAAGAAGAAGTAGGGAACTAGATCAGCATTGAAGAGGGAGAGAGACGAAGACTGAGCCGAGAGAGAAAGTACTAACAGAGATTTTAGAATTCCAACGAAATTGCCAGCTCGTTTTCCACTCTTATTTCGATTGAAAAAAAATGGGAGAAAGTCTCACGTACGCTGCCAATAGTGCCAATAATAGTGGGGCATATCATCTACATGTTGGTGTGGTGGTGGTGGTGAAGCATGTATACGTAAGTAGACATTTTTTTCCTCGAGCAAGTACGTAATTCCATGAAATTTACACGAAATGAAACAGGCTGCTGCTTTGCTTGCTGCTTACTTTCCTGCTGCTCTCCTCTTCTCGTATCTGGGGATGGGATGCTAGATTTGTAGTTATGTTATTGGCTCGGTTCCATTCCATACTTTTCATACTTTTCGTTCCTTCAGCTTCCTTCCACTTCCGCTTGACTAGGTGTGCTCAACAAGCGGAATTAATACGGATCTAATAGCAACTCAATAAAGAAAATCTATAGATATGTGTACAACTACGAAGGATGGCTGACTGCTTGGCTGGACGGACGAAGCCTCCTCCACTACCCACACATACCATACCCTGATACCCTTCTTATATCCACACTCCACATACACACGGATAGTATTTATATATATCCACTCTATCCCTACTTGTGTACAGTGTTGTATGGGTGGAGAAACGGATAAATCAGTGTGGAGCTTTTTAGGATTTTATCACCTGCCAGATTCCTTTCTTGCGTGGAAGTGGAACGAATGAAAGCAAGAAGAGAACCCATCCAACCGACTTAAAGAACGAACTGTTGAAATCATACATACGCTTCTCCCTCATTCTACTACAGCCAATACAATAATACTATACTTTATATATTTCGTATCCTTATACCACCTATATGCGTTTCTCAACAGTCCCCAACAAATCTCATATATACAATCACAATCAAGATCAACATATGTACGATATGCACAAGGATATTATATGTATGGTGTGTGTGGTGATATTGCTGCACACCTCTTCCAAAAATGGCATGCCCTTTTATTTCATTCATTTATCTTCCGGAATCAGTATCACTCTTCTGGAATTCCGTGTAACAAGCTATACCCTGGTCCTGGCTAAAGCTGATGCCAAGAACGGTGGTGCTAATATGCGTATTTATATCCTCTTTGAACACACACTCTCTTTCTTTCTCTCTCTCTCTCTTTTATGAATCCATGTTATGACCCAAACATGCAATAAAATATTGACCACACATGATGATGCTGCTGACAAATTGTCCCGAAATTCCTTCTCCTTCAAACCGAAACCATTTCACCGAAAATAACATGAGCAATGCGGTAATAGTCCGCCCCTATCTATAGCTATAATCTCTTTTTTCCTAGCCGCAAAGCGAAAAATATTTTTTCCTCAGCCTATTTCTTTCCATTATGCGGTGGGTAATGTATGGATGGTTGGATTGGAATTGGTGCTGAAAAGTAGCATAAAATATATAACACACATTATGTATGGGTAGCCAAGCCAAACGAAACGAAGGCACTAGGTAGGCACACACCTTTAAACATATTTTATGTTCTTGGATCCAATATTACTGATTTGTTCTGGGTAATATCCTAATCACAATTCCGAGAATGTACTCAATACTTTCTCATCGATTGCGAGCCTTCATTTGTGTGTACATTTCTATTGTGTTTGTAATAAGGGACGAGAGGAGACAGATTCTTGTACCGCCTAGCTGTCGCCTCTATTCATTGCATGCATTGGGAAACACTCCCTCTCCCTCTTGTAAACTTGTACTGTTGAATAAATTTCAATACTTTTTTGGCTGTCAACAGATATTCCAAGCAAAAGAGCCATTTATATAACCTACTATTTCCGAACAACAACAAAAGGAAAACAAGCAAGCTCAGGCTATATAGGCTTATAGAGATAGACTGGATGGGATTTAGTGTCGCCAAAACATTTGCCCATTCTCTGTCTCAATATTGTGTGCAGAGGACATGAAATAAGCTTTATAATGACAAAAGACATTCTCCGCATTGAGCATGAATTGAGCTCATTTCTTTACATAATATGCACCACCTCTTACCAACACCATCACCACCACCACTTCTTTTTTTGTACTGTCAAGTTGTCTCGTTGGCGCTCTCTTGTTGTGTGTGTGTGTAAAATGGGCACATGTTGGAAGTAGGTGATGCACCTGAGAGTGAGTGAGCCCTCTTCTCGTCCTCGCGAATTCGTGTTATGCATAATATTATTTTATGTAGATATAAAAATTGGGGTACGATGAACAAGAACGCATGAGAACGACAACGTTTTCCTAGAACGAGGAAAGAAAATCAAGAAAGGGAAAATTGGGGAGAGAAAGTGGATGTTTGTGTTGGTAGGTAGGTGAGCAAAGTACTTCTAAATCGGTACTTTTCTCGCTCTAATTAACCCGAATACACTTAATAAATATGACATTTTTATGACATATGACAGAGAGAAAATAATTTATTGCAACACATGCGGAATGAATACGTTCTGTTTTTTTCTAAAGGACACGTCTCCTTTGCTTGAATGGAGAGAGGAAAAAGAAAGACAAAAAAAGGGGAAACTTCTTCTATTTTTTTTGGTATATAGCGATGCGATTGAAGAAAAAAGATGAATGGGTATTGGGCAAGCAAGTGAGAGAGATTAAGCACTTACCGTGAAAAAAAGCTGCCAGGATTGACAGCGTTAGCGTCCACGTGGGAATCATCTCGAATATGTACATTCTCCGCCGCTCCTTCATCCACGCTATGTTCTTCCTCCTCCTTTCCCTCTGTTCCGGTGAAAACAGGGTGGATGAATCCTTGTCTCTGCTTCTTTCTCTTCCTCTTTCTCTCTCTATCTATGTACTAGACTAGAGAAGATATTTACAACTGGGTGCGGAATGTAAAAGTGTGGCAGCTTTTTACTTTACGGCTCTTTTCAATGGAAACCTGCTCTTGTTCTCCTCCTCCTCCTCCTTCTTTTATGATGTGAATTGGATGGGTAAAATGTGCAAAATTATGAAGTGGTGTGTATAGTATTAGTTTGTTCCTTCGTTTTTTACTTCTTTCTTTCTTCCTTTCTTTGATAGCAGATTAGATGGATTATGGCCCCTTTATTTGATGCACTGAAGACAAGACAGGGATAAGATAGTAACAGTGCAGTATAAGTATAGTTATAGTTTTGGTTGGGGCGAAGTAGCAGCACGTCTACTCTTTCTTTACCCCGACCACACAGTCATATAATGGGTGTGTATGTAGTCAATGATGATGTATCCTTTTGGATGGTTCACTTGGGTATTTTTTTGGTGTGACTTATAATAATACTATTTGCCTGTCTACTTTGGGGATATTAAATTTTCTCTTGTCACTCGGTTCGTGTCCCCTGGAAAAACTGTAGATTATTACACAAAACGCGAGAAAAACGAAAGGCTGCTGCTTATGCTGCTGGTTTGGTTTTAGTAGCAGTAGGGCAATAGCTATAGGATGATGCAGGAGCAGAACCTCCAGCACTCGCTCTCCAAGTTTGACTCGACTCCTCTTTTATCCCTTTATATTCCAGCCTCGTTTCGCTCCTCTTCTCCTTTTTTTCCCTTTCTTGCAAAAGAGATGAGGGCCGCTACATTTGGTGTATTTGTTGCATTGGAGGAGCTAGAGAATATATCGCTGCTATTGCTATCTCTCCTTTTCCCCCTTTCGTTCCGCCGTTCACTTGAGAAGACAAGACGTGGTTGCCTCGTTGCCTGGCACCTGCTCAATCTTCCTGCAGAAAGTGGTAGGGTATGGTGTCGCTTTCTTTCTCTAAAATGACAGACACAAGAAGGAAAACGTTATTATACACGAAGGCGCTATAATACGGATAGCATAGTATCACATATCACATTTCGGAAGTCGAACTTGGAATCTTTTTTCCCCCAGATGACAGGCGGATTCGAATGTGCCTTGCTATGCAATGTAATGTAAGGTAAAATGTCAGTAATGCCTTTTTAATAAGTGTATATTTCTATTTTTCTCTACGGTTTGATGATGACGATGATGATATCCACACATGATGTGGTAAAATATGTGAGGAAAGTTGAGAAGAAAGTGGAGTGAAAGATGAAGTATAGTATAGAAGAAGAGAAAGAGAATGTGTGTGTACACTTTTCCCGTAATAAATCAGATCATAAAAATGAGCTTAACCGTTTCCCCGTTCTTGTCTTTCTTTTTTTCTTTCCCTTTTTCTGTCTCTTTTCCTCTTCCTCTTCCTATCTATCACATTGACTTTCTGGTAGAGCGGTAGTGTTACGTTACAATATTACACGTATTTATTCGATACTGCAGTATCACACTGATGACGAACATGATGATGCTATTATCTTTGTACTTGGGAGTCCTATAAATACATGTAGTGATTGTGGAAAAAGAGGATCTCTAATGCTAGCTTTTTATGATTTTATTATATCCGAGTCATAAAAGAAGAGGGAGAGAGAATAAGAGAAAGCTGCTTTAGGAAAGAAAAATGTTGAAACTGCTGCACATGGGAGAAGAGATGCGTAGCAGACGGAAACAAGATGAGTTTTTACTGCTGCTCCATGTCGATAGAAAATAGTAGAAATAGATGATGATCATGATCATCATCTTCTTTTTTTAGAGGAGGAAAAAGTGTATTAATGTGTGTCGATTACACAATTTTACGGAAGTTGAATGACGTGACGTGCGTGTTTTTAAGTGGACGATGCTAAAAAACTTTGAGCCCATAAAACAGATAAAATAAGTAGGATATGATGTGATGTGAGCGAGCCATAATATAGAAAGAAAGTAGTAGAAGAGCGGCTCTATTTACTCCGGAATCATTGCCTTCATGCAATAATGATAGCCTCCGCCCAAATGGCAACCTTCCCTTTTTATATTTGGCTGCAATAATAAAAACGAAACGAGCGCGGTGATGTGATGTGATCTATACACTAAATTAACAGCGTGGACTTCGTTGGACACACATTTCCCATATTAGTTCTTTTTAGGCTTGGTTGTCCTCGTCCTCGACTCTCAATACATTCCAAAAACTCCATTTTTCCCTTTCCTTTATTGACTGTCGCATGGAATCATCATCGTCGTCGGCAGACTTTGATCACAATGTAATACTTTTTCATTAAGGAAATATTCATGGAACACCTGTTCCATCATCAATTCAAGTTCACCGAAGAAAATGGAGTTTTACGACTGTCAATAATAATTGCTGCCAAAAACCCCTTTTTTGGTTTGGTTTAGTTGCCAATTCACCAAAAATTGCTTGATGATGATGATGATGGTGCGGCGAACAACTTTGGTTGCTGGAAAGCTTTTCACCTGACATTGGAATTGGAGTAGTGGAGTTGACGCGTCTTTTCCGGCGTCACAGGAAACACTTGCTTCTGCTTGTCAGTCAAACAAAATTGAAAGAATCAATGCGACAATATAACGCTTTGCCACTGGCTACCGATATCATATCCTTCCCTTTTTCTGAGCAGTTGAAGTTGGATTGTTGAAGCAATGCGGTTGCAAAACGCTTGTGTTTCACTAACTCTTTCTTTCCTCCACCTCATAAAAAACATTTCCCCTTTTCTCTTTTCACCCATGCTATTCAGCTCCTTTATGAATGTGGCGTGGCATGGCGTGGGCTTAGAAGAAACAAATAAAAAGAGCTTTCTATTTTCCAACAACCACCATCTTTTTACCATATAACCCTAGCTCAGTCAGCGTTTAGTGGCACGCGTCGTGTTTGGCAGCAGCTCCTACAAAAACGTCAATTTTCCTTCCAGAGAGAGGGGAAAAGGGTATGAATTTTTACTCAATTGATTGCATTCTAACGCTATACAAAACGGTTATTATACACACTCAAAAAAAATCCGTGTAATTTGAATACTTCTCAAATTTGCAAACTTTTGCTTCCTTTTTATTTAGCCCATAGCGCTTACTACTTCACAAATCGCATGCTCTATAAATTGTTATGCAAAGATCATTACTTCCTCAAGAAAAACATCTTACAGTAAATTCAAATCGAATTTCCGAGTAGTTCCTCCTCTCTCTCTGAAAAAAATACCGTTTGAAATCCAAATCTAAATTCCCTTTTCCCACTCTGCATTTTATAATACTCTCAGAGCCGTTTATAGTTTCGTGAATTTTTCTCCATTTTCTGCCGGCTTTAGTCCTAAACGATTTCCTTCTTGTGAACAAAATAAAAATGTGATGTAAAAAAGGAAAATGAGGATGAGTAAAAAAAACCAAACCAAACCAAACCACAGCAGCCAGCCGGATCTGAAAAGAATACACTCTCTTTTTTCTCTCTTTCTGATCCTTTTTTTCTGCACAAGAAAGAAATGAAGTAAAATTCCAATATACAATCCATAATTCTTTGAGTAGCAGATTTTCGATTTCCGGACTGTTTTCTTTCAAGACATTCAATATAATGTTGCAATATGAACATGAAGTAGCATTCCCTATTTATTTTCCTTCTTTCTCTCTCTCTCTCTCTTTCTCTTTCTCTTTTCACATCCTTCCTTTCAACAGAGACACAGGGAAACAACATAACATAACACACAGGGTCTTCTTCTTCTTCTTGGGGGCACAACTGTAGCTAACGTGCTTATAATAATATTGGAAGTTGGAAGGAGCAGGCAGTAGAGGACAGATACATATTATATTATTGTGACATAAAGAGCCGGAATAACTGTACAATTCTCTCCCAGTTCACTTCCCATAGAAAAATTTTCTTTGCATCAGCAACTGCAACCGAATCATAAAAGATCAGGAATCGTTTTTTCTATTCTCAAAGTGATGTCACAAGGATAATCTGAGGAGATAGTAGTGTGGAGACTTTCAATGCTCTTTCGCTATTCTCTTTCTTTCTCTCTCTCTCTCTCCACTCTCGCTCTCCTTCTCACTTCTTTGCTCCATGATCCTCACGCCATTATGATATGATGTTAGATGTTAGCATAGGAGCATATAACCCAGAGCCGGGGAGAAAGAGGAGGACTAAAGGCGAAGAAAAAATGTATGTTAGGGCCAGGGCACATATTGGAAATGTGGGATAAAGTATAAAGTACAACGGATGGAGTAAAGTAACCAATTTATTTTTCCGTATTCTTCTGACTCCCAAACAAGACAACACGTTGGTTGCGTACAGAGACACAAGTGGAAAGATTGAAAAGATGAAGAATGACAAGTGTAAGCGGTGCAATCTCAGTAAACAAATGCAAACAGGGTTTTCCGATGAACGAAAATATAACAATATATATATATGTTATATTCTAGCTTTCCCACCACCTTATCTATACCATATATACCTCATGCCGTAAGTGTAAGATAAGATGGAGAGAGTGAGTAGTACATACACGCACTAAAAAATCCTTGGAGGTTGAGGCTTACGGCTAGCCTTTACCCAACTAGTTCATTCTGTCCACCACCACCAAAGCAATGTAATGTATGTATGAATGTATGCCTTGTTTTTAAGTTGATTGCTCAAGTATACTCTTATTTTTTCGAACAGAAAAAAAACGAGAGCTGAGGAAATTTGCTCCCGTTTCTCTTGCTGAGTCATCCACTCAACCAAACGAAACCAAACCAGCTAAACACACTACTGCAAGACTCGTCGTTTTGTTCTTGGATCGAAAGAGCAAAGTTGCATTTCATCAATTTCTTTCTCTCTCTCTCTCTCTCTGGTTGAAAAATAGTCAATTTATTTCACCCCCTTAACAGCAGGGAAAAAACCCTTTCCTTGCTTTTTTCTGGTTTGTGAGCGCATTTGTAAAAAGAGTAGCATTATGTAATGGAGCATGTTGTTAACGAAAAAAGGGGGTGATATGTCTTTGCATGCTAGTACCATGCAAACCGTCAGACAGTTTTCTTTCTTGGAGGAAATCCTAAACTCTGTTAACTACTCAACTGACAGAGATTGAAATGTCACTGACGATGAGAGAGAGAGAGAGCGAGCGAAATAAACGACAGGAAGAGTGCATATACACACATTTACCCTATGAATTTGGAAAGAAGAAGATTGTTCAGTGTTCTGTATCTAGTTTCTTTTTTTTCTGTACGTACGTACCTCCTGCTGCTTAAGCACGTGCCAACACATATCACTTACTAGTTAAGTTGTTTCATTGTATGAAATGATGTTCAATGTTAGGTACGTCTCAAGTCTGCTGGTTCCAGAGAGAGTACAAGACATTACATTTTTTAGTGCAAGACTGACTGCAAAGAGAGATTCTCGACGACTCTCAACCATCAAATCAGTTAGCAAAATTATGGTCGTCGCATTTTCAGGATTATGAGGAATATATCAATGTAATTTGCTTCCAAGCTATTACATTACTTGCTCCCATTTCATTATGTAAACCATTTTTAAAACAAAGTAGAGAATTACAGAGGGTAATGTGAACTATTTTTCTACTTGACTTACTTGAAAATATAATGTAGGATGTTGGATCCAGCAGTGGAGTGGAGATAGGATGTGATGTGATGAGGAAACGAGGTCCCAACGACGTTTTACTTCACTTCCTTATTGAAATGTAGATAGAGGAGATATCTTTACACACCAAAATATCTTTTTAAAAAGAGCATATGTATATACATTGACAAGTTGCTCTGTCTGTCAAATGTCCACTTTTACAAGTATGAAAAGGTCTTGTAGTGGGTAACTAGAACAAAAGCTTCAGCAAGAAGCTTCTTCTTTTTCTTGTATTTTATGTACAAAAGTAGTAGTAGAATGTGTTAGTGTTAGTCCTGCACGTTTTGTTTTTTTGAGCAACCTGCTTTGCTCTTCTCGCTCACTTTCCTTTGTTTTCTTTTCCTCTTTTCAAATGTGAAAGCCGAAACAGGGGATTAATGAAAAACAAGGATGGATAGAACACGACTCCAACTCTCCAACTTCTTGTTCAATGTAATGACTTACGTCACCCCGGATGTATGTAGCACACTTTTTTTTCTTCTCTTACTACTACTTTTCCTCCTCGCCACCTTTTTTTCTTTCTTTCTTTTGTTTTTCTTTCTTCGCTCTCGCCCAGTAGTAGTTTAGTTTACTTGAGTTTTTTTTGTATTCTCCTTCTCTTTCAGGGCAGCTTAATAATGGAGAAGTGCAAGTATTTAGAGTTGTACAAGATGATGAGGACGAGAGAGTTGTGATAAAAGGGAGAGGAATGCACTGAAACACGAAACATGCATATTTTCTCTGTGTCTGTGAGTTTTATTTTTTGATATCACTAGTTCATATCGTGTCTCTTAATATGTATGAGGAAAAAGAAGGGAGACGTAGAAGAAGATATGCATATTGCTGGCTGGATGATGGGTTGCATGCTTGCATGCATGTTACTGATTAATTAAGGCTTCTTTCGTTCTTTTGAGCTTCTTCAGTCCACTTTTTCTTCTGAGAATTACGACTGTTCAAGTAGTAGTGTGTTTCACTGAGTGTACGTTTTTAGGTCTGTAAGATAATGAAGTGAGAAATGTACAGGGCTTATAAATTAGCCTTTGTAATGCAAGGGTTGCTCTTTAGGTTTCTTTCACAATTGTGGATGATGGTGATGATGATGATGCTCCGTCGTCTCTCTGCCTGATATTCCTTTCATTAAAAACTGGAAGGAGCAGGAGCAGCAAAGACGGTTTGAATAATAACTGAGGTCTTTGCAGCCTCGGCTACAAGACAGAAGAAAAAGGAAAACAAAAGAGAGAGAGAGAAAAAAAGAGGAAGAGGTGATATGATCCTTACGAAAACTGTGAGCAAATTTTCTTCAGATGTTCTGCCAAAGAAGCCAAAGCCAAGGTCTCCCTTTCTCTCGAGCAATATATATAGTACACAAACTGCGCTCTTGGCTCAGCTTTTCCTTCTCTCTTTGTGACTCTTTCTCTTCCTTAAAATAAACTGCAAGCAGCCAAAGTGAGTGAGTGAGTGTGCCACTCCAGACTTTTTGTGCTCCTCTTCTTCTGCACCAGGCTCAAGTGTTTCTCAAGCGTTGACTGCCTCACTAGAACTGACACTTGTGTTTGGTATGTGGATACTATATAAAGCTTTAAAGCTTGGGATCTGGATCTCGATGGCAAAATGCAGTCAAATAATAACTTGGAGGAAGACTCACAAGACGACCAAGAGCAAAAGAAAAGTCTTTGGTTTTCGTGGTTATCTTGGTTTATTCGCTAACCTTTTCCCTTTTTACGTCTCTTCCTGCCTTTTTTGCATCTGTCAAGAGCAGCTTCCACTTCCTCCTCAGTGTTTCCTTCCTGTCCCTTGTGTTTAGCTTTGTGTATCAATATCAATGTTGAAATAAGTTAAAGATGATGTTGATGCTATGATATTGAGAAGCCTAGCAGCCTTCCTTCACCATTCTCTGGGGCAACTTGAGAATCTATGCAATTCGCTATTCGCTTCTCCTTTTCCTTTCCAACACCACCACCAAAAGACCAAAGCTAAGACTCAACTTTTGTGAGTGAGCAAAAAAAATGACAGCGTGCTGCTATGCTGCTTGTTGCATGGACTACGAGCAACTTGCAAGTGAGCTCGCAACCACTTGAGCGATTAACATTTTGTTCTCTCCTCAAGCAGCAAAAGTATATACGTACGTACATACGTACGCAGTGGGTTGATGGTGTGTGTGGTGGTAGAAACAGAGCTGTTGTGATGTGGTAGCAACATTCAGCATAGCAGCAGTGGAGTAGTAGCACTAGTGAAGCCAATTGTAAAGAGTATCCCCAGAAAATAAGTTAGCAAAAGAAGCCAAGTAAACCAAGCAAAAAGACAAGCTTGCTTCCCTATTTACTTTACATAAGTAATGCAGCCAAGCCAGCAGCATACTACAAGTAAAAAAAGAGTTGTTTCATGGTACAAAACTTAGTAGTAGCAGAGGCTCACACTTCACTCATATTTTCTATACGTAGGCATTTAAGTATCCATCTTCCTTGTAGCCATCCATCCACAACACCACATCACATCTTTTCCAACCAAGTGGATAAATACTCCAAAAACTCCAGCTGTTGAGTTGATGCTGCTGTGCTGCTGCTATTACTACTACAAAACCTACAACTTACAACTCCTTTTCCATTCTCACAAAATTCCATGTTATGAAATTTTATATTTAAACTAAAGATGAGAGGCACACAAAATATATATAAATAACAAGGTAGGTTGTAGGTAGGTGGTGGTATGGTTTGGTTTGGTTGTTTGGTATATGTACACATACTCACACACAATCAACCACCACAAGTTTATCAAGGTAGTCAAATTTGCTTGCTTGCATTGCATCCATGCGTGCATGCGTTTACTAAGCAAACAAGTACACAGAGAACAGGAGAACAAAAACAAACCGACCAAAGAAAGAACCAACAAGATATTCAAAAGGGGGGATATCTGGATATATTACTTTTGTGTGAGCTCCAACTAAGTGACGACGACGATGATGTAGGCGGATTGTTATATGAGCTGTTGATATTGTTGTTCTTACATTATGCATTTAACTTAACAGCTGAATTGGTGCAAGACAAGACGAAGACGTTGGAGGAAGACGAAGACGACGGCGATGATGATGATATGACGGGATGAAGCAGTCATCTTTTTTATACTACTTTTTAGCTCAACTACTCAAAACAGGAGAAAAGTGTACGTACGAAGTAAGATGCGAGCTTTCCTTTTTCTTTTCTTAGACTAATCATATAATATGCATGCGTGAAATATGTTCGGCAAACAAACAGAGAGAGAGGAGCAAACAGGAAAAATAAGGAAAAGCTTTTGCTTGTAGCAGAAGAACTAGTAGACACAATGACGCCGACAACATATATATTGATGTATGTTTGGGGGAAAATTATATGGATTCATGTAAAAAAAAGTTGAAAGTATGTTATGTTATGTTGAAGCACTCCTAAAATATGCAGGCAGGCAAGAAGAATTCTTTGCAAAAAAAAGAGAGAAGAAAGTTCTTTTTTTTTGTGTGTAGTAATGTTGTTGTTAACTCTTTTAAAAAAATTTCATGCATCGTTTCACACAAAGTAGGAGCGAGTTAAAGTAGCAAAGTAGCTTGAAGAAAAACGGTTCGCAATAAGTGTGTGTGTGTGTACTTATATGTGTGTATATTCTTCGGGTCTCTGGACAAGCTGGATTATTAATAAGATGGTGCTGTCACCTTTTTTTGGAAATTATGCGAGTGGAGCGAAAGCCAGAGAGTAGGTGGTGATGGTGGTGGTAGTTGTTGGTGGACTGGTATGGCAGGGAAAGGAGAAAAAGTAGACTTTTATCAACACAAAAAAAAATGTTGAATGTGGAGAGTGTATTCTTTATTCCATGTTCCTTATTTTCACATCAATTTCTTCTCCGCCGTCTTCGTCGCTAGCTTTGGCTTTCTTACCTGGCTTGGCTGCCTCCCTTGAATGAATGTTTATGAACTTCCATATCCAGTTAACTTGCTTACCTTTTGCCTACTTTATTTTGTTCCTTGTCTAGTTTGTTATGTTATTGTTTGCATGTTATGTCATCGTCTTTTGAAATTGTTTAGAGCTCAATTTACTCACATACTTAGTTACTACTTTCATACGATTCCTTACTACTATCATATCTTGCATGACTAACTATGATTCACGTTTTTTAATCATGAGCCGCTATCTTCCATATTACCAACTGAACATAGGCTCACCTCATACACATATACATACGGCAAAATATAGCTAGCTTATCATTTCATATCATATCATATCAGAAGGGAAAAAATAAGCAGTCGTGTTTCGTTCCTGTGGAGGAGCTCCTCTGGCATCATGAGGGAGCAAAATGCGATGCGAGCCACGTATAAAAGAATGAGCTCGCTGGTTTAGTTTAGTTCCTCCAGCTGCAGCGGTGGTACCAGCAGTACCTAGGGCAGAGCCAGCCCGAGACTGTCCACAAGATTCCATTTAACTTAAAAGCATTTCAAAATGAATGAAATAATACACAGGTAAAAACTGACTCAATACATTTTTTTACTATGTACATATACTCGTAGAAGAGTCGTAGTGCATGTATTATTTTTTTGTACGGAAAAGGGATAACAATGAATAAGTGCCACAATGGCTAACTGACAACCTCTTTTTCTTCAGCTGCTGCTGCTGCAACCCAACTTCTCTTGAGAGGCAGCTCGTGCCGAGAATCTACTTTAATGCTCTGTTGTTTCTTACACTACTGACAGGTAAAACCAGAAGTGATGTAATTGCGAGTGGTGGAAGTATTACGTTTCCTATATTTTGGATAAGCAAAAACATGCATAAATACATGCACTCGCTCTATTGACTACTACTACGTAGTATGTGCTTATTTTATTGTTATTATCAATCTCATACATTCTTCATATTAGCTGGGTACGTACGAGACCTATGCGTTGTTGTAAAGCGAAAACAGGCCCGGATAATACACAATGCTTCCGCTCCGCCAAATGATGAAAACTTTTGAATAAAAATGAGAGTATGCCCATGTTACTATTACCACGCTACCAAACTGCTGCCTCATTACGCATCAGCAAAACGCACAGCTGCCTTTTGACCATAAACATTTTTTACTATGTGTCTACTCTTTACTGGATCAAAAGTATTTGAGCAAGGTACTATACTGGTCCTAATTATTCGTAAAATTGAAATTCAGCGAAATCCTCATATTTTATCCAGAACGGGGAGAACATGACGCGACATATGGAATGATGATGAGTAGGAAATTGCAGCATATTAGGTTTCTACATGTACGTATGTATCGGTATCGTTTGAAAATTGAAGTTGGTTTGGTGAACGATGATGCTACTGCTATATGGTATTGATGATGGAGCCACACAAGTCCAGACATCCAGGCTAGTAGTACTGACAACTGATGATGAGTCACCGAGTGAAAGAATAAAATTGTCGTCGGAAGCTGAAACAGGCATAACATCGACATCGTGACAAGTGGTCTGTTGTTGTCTAGTTCCTTCCTGTCCTGCCTGCTTCTACTGTCTACATTATTGTTAATCGTACAGTAAGCAAAGCATGAGCATGACGACGACGGATAGCTCACTAACGGGGTATAACGTTACATTGTTCATATAACACATAACACCACCCGTTTTTCACTGCGTCTCCTAGTTGACCTAACTGAAGCTAATGCAGTTAACAGCGCGATACCTAAAAATATATACTAGATGATAATAATATGTATAAATACTAAAGTGGAAGCTTAAACTACATAAAATATAATGCAAGGGCGTTTAGCAGTCTTGATGGTGGTGGTGGTAGTGATGGTGTATATCAAGGGGATGAAAGTGATGTGACTGACAAAGAAGGAAGAATACAACCTACTACAACCAACCATGTCGTCGTTGTCAGAAGAATATAAGGAATTTTATAAGTCTTCCTGTGTGAGGAGAAGCATCAGCAGGGCAGCAAGGGCAACTTCCTGACTCCCATTTATTGCCCCAAAGATGATCAGAGGATGATCTGATGTGATGTGAGCATTAGCATTTACACACAAGTGAATAAGGGTGTTTTTGTGCTTCCATTATTCCATACAGTTTTAGTAATAGTATGATGCGATAGATAGGATATATACGTATGAGAGAGGGAGAGAGTTACACATAATATGTGTACACACCATTTCCCTCAATTTCAGTAACTCACTCCGACAGTCATACAAAAACTAGCAACTTCCCTAACTTCCCCTTCTTCTTCCCTCTTGTCATTTCTCTTTCCTTTTTCTTCCATGCGCTCTATACTCCTTCCCGTGCTTCATATCATACTTGTTACTTTTATACTGATTCCTCTCTTATCCCATTTCATTTTGTGACTCAGTCAAGTCAGTGCACTGCATTATGGGCTGAGAATACAAAATGCTGCATGAATTTATATCGAGCTAGAAAAAAAAGAAGGGAAAAAATGCATAGTTACTCGTGTTTATACTGCATAAGCAGAAGATGGGAAAAGCAAATGACACATTTATCTGAGCTTTAAGGAGCATTCACGTACGTACAAAGCATGGATCCTCAAGTGGCGAAATCGAATTAGATGGAAGGAAGGAATGAATGAATTGATTTTAAACCCCAACTCCAACATTTTCTTTGCCATGTCAAACTCGTTGGGAGACAGACAGACGATTCCATATATATAAAGTAAACAAGTACAAAATAAAATCCCTTTAAAAACCTGAATGAGAAGCACAAACATTCATCCTACGCAACACTACACTGAGACTGCATCCTCCCCATCATCATAATCTGTAAAGTGGTATGGTGGTGCATGATCAAACACCGATATTGATACATACATTTCATTTTTATTTCCTTGTCCTCTGATATTAATAGCGTAACTAGACATTTTTTTTATCTTGTTCCAAAAAAACACAAAATGAATTTTTATCTCTTCCACCGACTCTCCCATTTATCTTGGTAATAAAAAGTAAGCAAAGCAAAAGAAAGCAGCGCAATAAGTGAAATGACTTTTTGAGGCAGGCAGGAGAGAAGAAGATGATGATGATGATGAAGAGTGGGGTGCATGCTCAAGCGGATCTGATAGCATTAGAAAAAGATGGGAACATGGAATTATTATTACGGAAATCAGCCGACCCGGCCTAGTTCAATAATAACAAATTACTTTGTTTTGCATATATACAGTTTTGTAGTGAGTAGATTTGGTAAAAGAAGCGGGGGCAGAAAAAGGGCAAGATACAAAATGCATACAATATATTAATATAATGCAATGCAGATGCAATTCCAGATTCGAACTGCGATATGATGCGGACAAAAAGCATTCATAATCGGCATCATCATACCAGACCAGTCGAGTTGAGTCCACCCAATAAGCCAAGCCAAGCTGCTGAGTGCAACCAACTAAAATGCTCCATAATTCATGGCAAATATTGTAGCAACTGACAGTCAAAAAAGGTTTCTGGATGATGATCATCATCTATATATCCTTGATCCTCTGTCCACGGAGTAGTTATTAGTGTAAAAAAGTCATTAGGACCGTAGAAATTTTAGTGGAGTACACAAAACAACATATTAACACAGTAGAATGCGTGGATTCACAAACATATATGGAATTATATGGTAATCAGAAAAATGATCGAACAGAAGACAGCAACAGAGAGAGGGAGTTCTCCTGGACTGCACTGGAGGATGATGATGAGCCATGTGGATTTCAACTCCTGTATTTATATCGCTAAGTGTTTTCATCTCGTTCCGTTCACAGTCCATCCATTCAAAATCACAAATGTACACACCAATTCATAAAACCTTTTTTGGGGGGGAAGAAGGGGAATGGAATGATTCATGATAAAAGTGGATGGAAGTCAAAAGTGTAAAAACAAGAGATGAGAGCAGTTTATTGATAATGTCAAATAAAACGTAAAAATACTCCTTCAACCAAAGTAAATGGATTCCTGCTAAGCCTAAGCGTAGGTGGTGGTGGTGGTTTGGTTGTTTATACACATATATCTTTTTACTGCCCTCGACATCGACTCCTTCATACTCAAATCATTATCTTCCACTTTTGACTTTGTTTCTCTCGCTTCTTCTTCTTCTTTCTCACTTTTAGTTTACTCCGTTCTGATTCAGTAATTTTTATAGGAAATTTATTTTTCAGTCATCCGCTCTACATAAAAGTATACACATACATCACATTTAATGTTTCATTTTGTGAGAAAAAACCTAAACTATGTTTGACATATTATGAGTGTAGTATATAGTTTGTTTGGATGTATTCTTGCCACGAAATGCTGTGTTCGTTTGTACATAAATATAAATATTGCGTTGTATTTCGTATTTCAGCTAAAATTACAAAGCGACCCTCGCTTCTTATATAACATGTACAGCAGTTGTCCACCGTGACGAATTTGGTAATCGAATGGCTAGTCACAAAAGTCAAAGTAGATATTAGATATTACATAGGACTGAGTAGGATTGTAGGAGGCATCCGGCCCGGCACACAGAGAGTTAGAGCTATGGATATTTTGTATGTATGAGTCAGAGAGCAAAACAACAGGGTTAAAGTGCTGAATGATGCAGATGGTGAAATGAGTTTCCACTAATTTCAACCTCACTCTCCAAAACTCTCTATCTCCTTGGACTGCTGATATGATATTATGTACAAGTACACACAAATCCTGTATTTTATGGTCTTTGTCATAAACGCAAACAGTACAAGTCTAAATGTCAAAAACTGAGACAATGTACATAACTCAATTTAAGCCCGCATTTATGAATACTCACCACTCGCATGTGGATGTTTCGTAATATTGTCATATTTTGAAATGTTCCTATATATACTACACATGTAAGGAAGTATAAGGTAGGAGTTCATCATATTGTGCATGTATGTATATATCACCAAGTAGATTGGAGTGTGATCCAGCAGTGTCCACCCACCATAGATGATCGTGGCGATGGGTTGTGATGATAATGCCATTTACCACAGTGTCCAAGGTCTCGTTCCTCTTTCGTTTTTATGCTTTCCAATTCCGTGTTTCACTATACTACCCAGCTTCAACTTTTTGTGCATGTAATTTGAATGCCAAACAGCAACAACTAGTAAGTTGAGAACCGCACAGACACTCTGTAATTTTATATGAATTTAGCACAGCTTTTTTGCATATTGTAAGGAAAAACGACCACACATCACATCCCAGATGTGACTCAAGCCGATTTGTAATAAGGGAGAGGGAGGAAAAAATGTGTGTGTGTGTGTTTGCTATGTTTCGAGTGGAGTAAAACATTGAGTTGGCTGATAATAGGTTCGGACATACGAATGACTGGAGTGCATGCATCCAGCTCAATGTGAAATGTCAACTCTTCTCTCATTCGACATTCCAGTCTGCTCGAACAACATAACACGCAAGCTTCTACGAATTCATGCTCACACACAAAAAAAATTATCCCTCTCTCCAAACACCACATTCAACATTCAAGTTAAAAAAGATTTGTCATTTTTAGTGTGCAGCAGCACATTGTGTTGCATGACCTGAGCTTCAAAATAGCATATAAGTATTATATACATAGCAGGAACATTTTTTGGTGACAGACAGAAACACTTTTTGATAGATGTAACCTTCACGAGAAATTGACCAACATGGTAATTTACCACTACTATTACTTCTCCCTAAAATCCTTGATGTAATTGCCAGAGGGGTGCTTAAGCAATAAATGTAAATCCATTCATTCATTCCACTCTCTCCAGAAATAATAATATTGCCATTTAAAAGTCAGCGTAGTGTTTACTGACTTGATTAAGCGTGTGGGGAACAACTCTCGAACCAGAGAGCTACTACTATTTGAGTTGAGTTGCACACGCATACAAAATCATTATTTCGGGGATTCAAAAATTAAATTTTCAAACATGTTATAAATATGGTATTTGGTATGGTAGTATAGTATGTAATGCATGCTTGACGGAATTGAACAAAAGCAGAGCAGCTCCTGCCCAATTACAATAAAATGAGAAATTTGGTGGTGAATGTGGATGAGAGCTATATAGTAGAAAATCTTCATTGGATTGCTTCCTCCGAGAGAGCAAAGAAATAAAATGTAATGACGACCACTCGTCCACTAGCTACTGCTCTCACTCACAAGGGAATAAGCTGTGAACAACTATACTACTATATACTGACTCTACCGAAAATGGGAATGATGATGACTGTGATAAGGGAGAGAGAAAGAGGAGGCTGTAGTTGGAGTAATAATATTATTTGAAATGATGATCATATTAGCGTTTTGCATTTGTGAAAAAATGAGAGTTGGAATTAGAGCAATGAATGAGCAATCACACTCGAGCCACTACTCCAGCTTCAGCAGCTTCAGGGGTGGGAGAATATAGTGGGTAGTAATCAGGAACGGCTGTTGCCACTTCTAAAACTAGTCCATATTAGCCAACTGTCATTTCATTGCAGTAGAACCACCAACAAAAAGTGGAGGCATCCTTATCACTTTGTTAAACATCATCAAATTTTCTCAACTTCATGTGTGCTTCTCCTACAGAACATTGCCATCGTTAGATATACAATCATTTTGTAGCCATGAATGTAAAACTAGAAAATTCATACATGAACATGACATGGCAAATCGTTTTGCCATCATGCAATATTCATCCCTTAACATTTCTTTGGTTATGGCTTTAGATATTTTTTTTTATTTGGATGGGAAATCATGAAAAATATTTGTTCTACTAAATTCCTTTTCATTCTTATTTACAATGTTTCTTTACTCATATTACGTACCACCGTGTACGAGCTGTTAAATGCTCCCTGAAATGAAATCACATGGAGTGAGGAATTTTAATAAATTATAAATAAATATATTTATAATACAAAATAGATTCGTTTGTCATTTAATATTGTGATTTCTTAAGATGTGTCAGGTTGGAAAACAAACATGAGCACAGAACGGGCTCTCATTGCATTGTACTTATTTATTTATATATGTATGTATTTAGCCCCCTGTTATTGTTCTGTTAGTGTAAGAATGGCAATTCTATTCTTTTTGTTGTTAAACTTTTTTTGTATATATAGGTTGATGATGATTACATGAACACTCTTTGTATTTTGTACAAACGCATTACCATTTCTGTCATCAAACCCTGTGATTACTCTCTCGCTTTTGTGAGAATGACATAATCACCAGTTCCCTTTTCTTCTTAGTCAAAGCTCTTCTCTCTCTATCCTCCGGTTTTTATATGGGTTGTCGTTGTCGTGTTGGAAGTTTAATTTAGATATTTGAGACGAGCGCTGAATTCCGATTACTCATGATCATGTCATCTGAAAAGGAGTAATAATGGGTTGGAAACCTTTAGCAATAAGAAGGGCCAACGATCAAACACTTGCAAAGAATTTTCTTTTGCTCGTTTTCTCAGGAAACATTTACACAATAAAAGCTTTGAGAGAGAGAGAGAGAGAGAGAGAGAGAGTGAGTGATATCGAGTTTGGATTGTATAACATAACCAAAACCAATGAATGAGTATTACGTAAAATATAGAGGTTCTTTCCATGAGTCCAGATTATGTGTTTACTCAAGCTGAGGCAGACACGGACCGGACTCATTCATTTCATTCATTTATTCATTGTTATTGTAAGGTTATAAATAAAGAAAAAGACGATGAGAGCGGAGCGAGGAGGCGAGTTTTGGCTATATGTACTTATGTACGTGTATAGCAGCTACGTTACGCTATTTCTGCTCTAAAAGATATGGGAACGTGCGGTTGAGGAAGCACGCGACAAATGGTTCTCCAAAAGTGTCCTTACACCTCTTCTTCATTCCTCCTTCTCCAGTTCTTCTTCCTTTTGTGTGCCAACAGAGCATCGAGTGCTACTAAACTACAGCTATACATATACATACTCTGTCCAGTAGTCCAACACCAACCATATACCTTGTCAAAAAAAATACTACCTCATATATCGACGTATGTACTTATATCTCTCTGTTGTAAAATGTGTGCTACATACAAGAAGAAAACTGAAACGGTCGCAAGAAGACAAAATGAAAGGAAGATTGAATGAATGCCCTGAAGCAACGGTCCGCATCCAATTTCCAATTTGATAGCAAAATGCCTTTGTTATTCTTTACAAAGTTGAGGAGGAAGAAAAGAATATTATGTATAAAAAAAGACGAAGAAGACGAAAGAAAAACGACGACGGAAGGAAAAAGGGAGGTGAATATAATCGGTATGTATGAATGTACACCTTAATGCATGACATATGGGGATATATAAGGTGACATGAATGTGCGGTTGTATTAAAGTATATATGCTTTGTCGTGCATGTCCTCTTAGTTCGGAATGCAGTACTACTTAAGTAATGCAACTATGTTGTGTGTGTGTCCTCAGTAGATATGTATATATCTACGTGTATTATGGGAGTGAGTTTTTGGAGCGGTGGCAATTTTTCGAGAGTGGAGACCTCGGTCCACAGTCACATTGAACAGGACTGATGACAAAAAAGCAGATGGTCCTCACATGCTTCTTATTTATTTATTGCTTTGCACATGATCATGAACCGTTATATAGCATGAGACTTTCTTTTTTGGCTCTGGGCTAGGCTTCTTCGTCTTCTTTCTTAGGGAAAAAAGGTAACCTAAGAGGGGGGTTTCGCATGAAAGCCAATACGATCATGTCTCCCCAAAAGCCAAGCCAGAAGCACAACAATAACGCGTGATCTCAGATTACTTTTTATTTCGCTGTTTCCCCACACTAGTCAAAAGGACAAAACAAGGAAACCCTCTAGCAAAAGCACCACGTTACACATTCATCTTGCAAAAGAGGGAAAACAGGGCCATTTGATATCTTTTGCCTAGCTTGCATCATCATCATCATCATCATCTCATACCATACCCAAAAAAGAATCCCCTCAATATATATTTTTTTCCTCTTCTCAGGCTTCATCGAATTTCGCGTGCTGCATTCAAGAAAGGGTGTAAGTGTAGGGATGCATATCCACTACATTTGTCTTCTTTTACATCGTCGTACAATTTGCCATTTTCTCCTTTATTTCTTTGGGTTGGTTTTGAAAGTAAGAAAAAGTAGAGAGTGGAAAGTGGAAAGCCATAATAAGCTGTGGGTTCTCGGGATGAATGTTATCTCAAAGGGATGGGAATGAATCTTGTTTCCGTCCTCTCTCTCTCTCTTCCTCCAGTTTCCTTGAGCCGTCCGAAAGGGGGTAAAATGTGATCTCTTATTTTATTACATTGTGTGTGAGACAACTAAAGAAGACGAATCTAGCATAACGTGGCGGTGGTTGGTGAGCAAGAGAGAGAGAGCTAGATGAAGATGATCATGATCTTCATCTTGATATGGTTGTTGCGGTGATCCACAGCAGTAATGTAGTTCATCCCAAAACCGCAAGAAAGTACTTGTTACGAATGATGGCTATATCATCATGATCATCATCATCATTATCATGACTATGGGTTGGTCAAGACAAGGCTCATGTGGTGCATTAACTTGACTACTTCACTACCAAGCTCGTTTTCCGGAATTCACAAGAGAACTTTATTTTGACTATCTTCCAAAAAGGCATGGTTGCATAAAATAGTGTTGTAGTTGTGTGTGAGAGAGAGTAAGTAAGTAAGTCTCTGTTTTATTTTTTCAATGCATAACGTACGGCATCACTAGCACAAAATTCCAGAATAAAGTGGCTCTGGCACATTATTTCCGTAATTGTGGAAAACCACTTCCTTTTCAAGTCGCTAGCCTATGTATCAGTATTCATGTATTTATTTATAGACAGAATGAGTTGAGGAGTAAGAAGAAGATGCAGTAGGAGAGGGCTACCATTACACTACGTTTCCTCAATTTCACTTGGCATTCCATATTTCTTGCTCAAGCTCTATCTACTTTTGCACAAGCTACATATATACTTTACACACACACAAACTACTTCCACTCCACCACAACTACCACACACTTTTCAAACAAGTTCGCTCCATATTTTTCCCGAGCATGAAGGGAAAAGGCATCATGAAACGACCGTTCCCATTTCATTTTCCATTTTGAGAACAACTACCACCAACAAGAAGAGATGCAAAAGACTAACGAAAGAAGCTTTAGTTTATAGCATACTTTGCAGAGTTATGCATGCATGCCAGCAAAAAAGTAGTCACTGTTTTTAAGAATGAGAAAGTATAGAGGGAAAAGCGAGCAAGATGAACTAGTCCCAACCGACATAATAATTCAGATCCTGAAGGAAAAGGAGGAACATAAGGGAGGAAGCGGGGTGAAAGAAACGTGCCCGGACTACTACCAGTCCTCTCTCCACTTTCTTTTATCAAACCCAATAACAAGTTACCACTTCCTTGAATTCTACCACTTACCAACCTAAACTCATCTGCATTTCCTTCCATTATCCAATACAAAATTATCTTGGGTAACTATCAAGTGTACGTAGCTCTTGAGTTGGAGGTACCTTCTTCGGCTTCCATGTGCGAATCTTTACAAACGTACTCATAAACATTAACAGTTACAAATATTTACACTTTCTCTTGAAAGAAAGCAACTATAACTGCAAAAAAGAACCGGTTTTATGTATCTCATCGACAGTTATACAGCAAAATGTCTGTAGTAGGCTTAATGCTCGGGGGAAAGCTACTATGCATTTAAGTACGTAAAAGCCTCTTAATGATTTCCACTTAAAGCTTTACTGTTGTAATGGCTATAAAGCACTAATTGCAAGAAAACATTCAAATAACTATTTACAAAATTACATGCATTCCAGAGCAATTGTCTTGCACATTCGATCATAATACGACCAACATTAATTTGCTAAGAAATGACATCCCCAAGCGAAGACCACTGGTATATCATTCATACTTTTTTTTCTGCGTGTGAAAATGTCAGCGTAAATCCATGTCCTCATACTTCAGAAAGAAAACACACGTGGATTCTTACTGGGTTGTTTCCCATCACTCGCTTTTTGGATGACCAAAGAACATGTACTGTTCTTTACTGCGTAATTTACTCATCGTATCGTATCGATACACAATACCATCATGATATGCCACACCACCACCGGCAAAAAAAAATCTATTAAGATGGAAAAGGTTTCACCCGTGTGTTTTATTCTTGCGGGAGGAAAAAGAAAATGAATTATCAAGAAAATAAGAAAAAATAAGTAAGGATAAGAAAAGGGAAAGTAGAAGGAAAAAATAGTGACACATATGCGCACATGTATAATGAATTTCTTAAAGTTGCAAAGCTGACAGCCGGGGTCCTTCTAATGATGCCGTGGAAAAGTGAGAACGAGGCCCTGCTGCGCTACCCCCATTTACTAGTAGATTCGATTCCTTGATCTATAATTCATCTTAATCGTAGTGGTAGTCTTTGGGGTAGCTTTTTTTTTATAGAAAGAGGCAAAAATGTGTCCAGTCCACTCCACTCTACGGAACGATACAGAGCGGGTCTCGGGTGACTGAATTGATCGTACAGTGACATCAATACATTATATCGGAGAAAATAGCGCAAAGAAATCGTTCACACTCAATCAATGAGGAAAATGATTGGATATTCTATTACACAACGATATAGAACGTACGGACACGGCATGGGAAAAAGATAGGGTGGCAAACCAAAAAAGCGCGATTGGCGATTACTGTAAGAGATATACATAGTTATGCTAGATACACACTCTTACATATTATTTAGGATGACATATAACTCCATGTCTCTCTAAACCAAGTACGTTAGGTAGTTACATCGCCATACATTATGTGGACATACATTGTAGTGGGAATAATTGAGAAATACGGTCAGAGCTGAAACGATTGTCTACTCATTTCGGGCTAGAAGCCCACTTGGCTACACTTTCTTCCAAGAAAAGAGGAGAAAATTTTGGAATGAGATAATAGGGTGTATGTATCCAAAAAAAAAGAAGAGAAGTGGAAGGCATAAAGTATAAATAAATAGGATCCAACATAACATAACATGGACGATGTCCTATATGTAAGAAGTAGTATGTGTTCTGTTTTATGCGCTCCTATATTACTATTACTGCAAAAAAGAAGAAAGCAGCATGTGGTGTGGGTGGACTAGACTTTTAAAAATTCATCAGTTCACTAACGCCCCTGCTGAGTCGGAGATTGCAGATTTTTACACAAGGAGGCAGAAAGAAAACTGCTCATACATATATATTCTCTTTTACTTAACGCTTTCCGCTGCTGCTTGCTCCTTCTTCTTGCTGAAGAGGACGAAGGAAAAAGTTTTTCAAGTTGTTTCTTGAAAAAGTGTCCTCATTTTCTGTGCTAGTGGCGTTTAATTTTGTTCTTTTTAATTTCTTTGTTCGACAAAAGAATATGTAAAAGAGACATCTACAAATGAGAATTATTTTTTACTCAAATGTACGACTGGAGCAAGACCAGAGACTAACTACTACTACCACTATTATTATTACTACTTTCACAGAGAAAGAATTTAAGGGATCTCTGGATTTTTTTTTGGATTTAGATTTCATATGCAGTGCGTATTACTAAGGATGAGAAATCCAATAGTTAGTCGAGTGAAAACTCAAGACACGACTCCCTTCCATTACAATATTATACGGTAGCCTATGCATAGTAAAATCCTACGAAAAAGTATTCACAAATTCACAATGCATGATCCCATAATAGTAAAGAATATGTACATCGTGATGTGATGTAAGTTATCTTTTCTGCATGCACAAGAAGAAGAAGAGAGAAGGAAGAACCAAGTAGCACTCCCCAACCCAAACCCAACTAACTACTAAACTAAGCTCTGGCATGGCTCTCTACTCTGCATGGTATTCTACTACTACTTTTACTCTTCTAGTGAGTACAACACCATCACCATCATCATCTCAGTATTTTTTTTCTGCTGTAAAGCCCACTAAAAAGTTTTAAAACAATAACTTTCACTACGATGAAAGGGAAAAGGCTATTATTAGAGGGGGAAGTGAAAGTTAGTTTTGGAAGAGAAAGTATAAGTATACATATAAAGCTGCTGAGCTGCTGCTGGCTGGACGAAAACTTTCCTAACAATTAATATTGTAAGTGAATTTGGCGACAAATTGGCATCTATTGGAGAGTATATCACATTCATTCAATTTAGCTCCTGAATTACTGAAATTAGCACTTAATAGCGTGCTCCAATGGTTAAACTATGAGATGTACAATAATTGCAGATTTATGCAACTTCTTTTTTTCATACCCAAACCAAATTCCTATCTAATGCAGCAATGTGAGTAGTATTGTGTTCTTGTTCTTTCCCCTCAAGAACATATATAACATGAGCTATATTCTTAAGTTGGTGGGATGGCTGGCTGCTGTGGAGCTTCCAAATAGGAAAAGCAGCTCTGTTCTAAACCAAACCAAACCAGTACATAAATCATTTCCCACTTCACACTTCAAAATCAGTTTTATGATATCACATCAGGCAGGAGGATGATTATGGAATCTTTTGCTCTGTGTGTTGTTGCAGGTCCTTATTCTTCCCTTATCACGCACTACTCCTCTTCACTTTATAATAGGTGCTGCTAGATATGCTGGCTGGTTGGCATGTGCGTGAAGAGCAACGTGTGGACTTGACAGGGGACATGGACAACATTCACAACGACGCGATGTTCTTCTTCTTCTTCATCGTCATCATCATCCAAAATAGGGTATAGATAGGCATAGAGGTAGAAGGTATAACTTTTAAGCTGAAGGAAGCAGGAGCCGGCCGCTTTAACAATGTGACAATGGCTGGGGAAAGAGAGAAAGAGGAAGAAAAGGGATGTAGGTATTTATAGCATTCCCTTTTTTTCTTGAGCATTGTACCAAATCATTGGAATGTGTGATCACGACCATGATGATAATGGTGAAGCCCCCTTTGAAAGAGGAGAAACAAGAGGACAATACTGTAACACCATGACTAAGGAAGTGTGTGTGCTTGTATTTGTATGAAAGCAGCTTTTTTCCATTCTTCTTCCTTTTTTCTGGGCGGATGGAAGAAAGAGCTTTATTTTTATTGCGGCTGGTCATAAATAAAAATCTCATTTTGCTGTCTCTCGTCTCACATTGCTTTTGCTTTGGTTTTTATCGTTTTTCCAATGCCCTACTAGCCCTACCAATGAACCTCATATGTATGTATTAAAAAGAACAAGAAAACAAGTTGCTCCCACATTATACATATCCCTCTTCTTGGTGGTGGTGGTGTCCATGCAACTTTCTCTTTCCTTCCGATCTTAGTTATTCCAAAAAGGACGTTTTTTTTTCTCCCGGGATGAGTTACTTAAGTAGACAAAACACCAGCTGGGAGGTGACTCTGATTTTTTATGGGCCACACATTTCTTTTCCTTCCTTATTCCCTCTTCTCTTGCATGGAAACATTGCTTTCATTTCACTATACTCTCTTCTTCTGGTCTGGTGCAAGTGCACCTTCTTCCAATTTTTTTTTGGATTCAAGTTGTGTGAGAGAGAGAGTGTGTGTGTGTGTGCAATGACATAAAGTACTTTGAAAATATGTGCATGCGTTCCCAGAATTACGAACAATGGAGAGATACACACAAAAAGATACGATTATACGATGCTTCTCCAACAAAGTGTATGATTAGACGCATGGATTGCAGGATTGCAGTACATATTTTTTGTGGAAACAAGCTGGTTTTCTCGTTTTGAGGTGAGTGCTCTCGACAAACGGGAACGAGTCGGCAGGAGAGCAAAAAAGCAATTTCCAACTCTGACAGTTGGCAGCCTTATTAAATTCAATAGGGTGCAAAGCGAGAGAGAGGAGAGATATATATTATATAGTACATAAATATAAGAATTGTATGAAAGAAGTTGTGGGAGACAGAAGGGACAGAAAAGATACCACCCACAATTCAATAAAACGCACTTTAGTTCATATATACTGCTTCTTAATTCTCTTGGTGATGCCATCTGATCTGATGCAACCAGTTAAAGTGGAAGCAACACTGAAGATGAAGAAAGTAGCCTCCAACTAGAAAAGATCAAGAGACTTAAGTCACAATATCTCATACTACCACCACTACTACCACATGCAGCCCAAAACTCACAAAAAAAGTTTCTCCAAAATAAGAAGAGATGATAGTATTACATAGTTTGGACTTTCTTTTCACTTTCACCGGACGACACAAGACACAAGGCTTTGGTTATATACATATCTTTAACTTGTCATACATACATATGTAGTATGTATATGAATATATCTGTCTTGATGATTTAATTTCCGCGTATCAGATCGCAAGTGCAACAGTGCAGTTTTTTTTACACAAGTTGGTACTACTTTATGAGTTAATCACTCGCGCTATCGAAGTGAGAAATGAGCAGCCCTTCTCTTTTCAAAGACAAGAAAATCTCGTCTTTGTGTAGCTGCGTGGGTGGCAAAAACTATACATTATATATGAGGCTAGTAAATAACCAACAAGGCAGCGATAAGATAAGAAGGATGTTCTTTTTTTTTGCTCAACGCGTTTTTTAACGAACATCCTTCAGCTTTAAGACGTAAAGAACCTTAAGAAGCTGACGCAGGGCTGCTGAATTTTTTATGATAATTATGAGCGGTAAGGCTACTTTTAAGTAAATGATTAATGACACCGTTACGTTATAGTCCAAACTGTCTGGAAACTGGTGAAGGAAGATGGAAGAGTTTGGAATATGTAAAGGATGTAGTTAGTATCTACAAGGTCTTGGATGCAATGTGTTATAAGATGAAGTTCTGTCGCAGACAATGGGCGTGGAGCTTGAATTGAATGACAACGTAGCATACGGATCCGTAATGGACATGCAGTCATACAATTTGCATAATTTTATTATCCTCCTCAACATTCAAAAAGGCAGCTTAGCTCATGATCACTTTATCAATCACTTTGCCGATGCTGATGGCATTTTTTTCAGGTTTCCCCCACACACCACCATCATCAAATGCAATAGACACCAAAACAGGACAGGGGGAAAAAACTCATCCCCGTTTAGAAAAAGGTCAGATGAGCAGAGGAAGACGCGATTGAATGGATAAAGTTTTCCAGTCAAGTCAACCGTCAAAATTGAATTTCTTCAGCCAGCAGATCTCATACTCCAAATTATTATGTCCATGTCCATATATTCTCAAACATGAACAAAATGACTATATACATACATGCATACGTACATACGGTAATAGAAATATATAGGTAAGCTGTTCATTTAATGGACTTTTTCAGGATTAAGTAAGATGTGAGGGGGATGATGCGATACACACAAGTGTCAACTTCAGTCGCATCTCATCAATACATGCGAAAATGGATAACTATGTATCTATCTGCCTGATGCCCTCTCATCTCATTTCGATCCAAGTCCTAAACTTTCCTTGTGTGTGTGGTTGCGTGTGTGATACAATTTTGTTTTTGATGTTGTTACTCTTCCCAAAAACTGGACCGAAAAAGACTCGGTGTGGAATAGTGGTGGGTGACGCAATCTAACTTTTTCCAACTCATACACTTGGAAACGCATCAGCAGGAAAAAAATGACACATCAAATTGATACCAATTTATTACCAAGAAAATGATAGTGGACAAGACCACTGTTGGTTGTGACACTGCTCGTGACAGTTTCTTGGAACACCATCACTTCACTGTCTGAACACTTATTTCGTTCTTTTTCAGACGCAGATGAGGATAAAGTGGAATTGAGTATTATGTGAGTAGTAATGGACGGTTGGGTAAATGCAACATAATTTAATGTTCAGTGGAGCCAACTACTCTAGCTTATTCTCACTCTAGCTCTCTTTTCACTATAAATGTGAGGATGAGCAAATAAGGCAACAAATTTGAAATAAGATGTTGTGCTGGAAAGTTCGTTGTCTTCCAAAGAAAATGTCACAATTGCGCAAAACACTCGCGTCGCGTCGTCGTCACGCTTGATTATATTAAATGACAGGTGGCAGGTAAAACATGGCGCAATGGGTGGCAACACGAGGCCTTTTAGAATCTTCACAATTCAGTTACTTTTAGAAATTCATTAGTGGCCCTTCACTTCCCGGTTCAATGAGAGTCTCTGCTGGAACATTAAATTTTTTAGGTAATCTACAGAGCTACAGAAATGGATGCCTTATGAAAAAACTTGCCCTGTCCATCCTCTTTTCGTCTTTATCATTTATATTTCCTTCGAAGATAATAAGCTTTACAATCAAGCTATACAAGCACAAACTATAACATGCTGTGCTGAGCAAGTTCAGTACAAACATTGAACTATACGATCCAAATGCGAATCATACAGTCCATTACATAACAGCAGAGAGCTAAGAGCAATATGTGCTTAAAGCAGTAAAGTACGAAAATGAATGATAGTAAAGGCTTGGGTGAAGAAAAAAAGAATTTTTGAAAACATGCCGATTGCAAAGTTGTGTAGACGATGATGATGATGAGATGGGAGAAAGGGAATTGGAGGGTGCATGGAAGATGACGAAATAATGAGAGAAGGACAGCTGGGGAGACCGTAATTAGCTTGCTTAGCATTCTAATGATCCCTCAGAGTTGGTTTGGTATCATATCAACAAATAATATGCTTTTTACAAGGGCTTTTGATGAGAGCACCACGACTCCACTCCACCATTCGACTCTTGGTCTTGGTCAGCTTTCACTTGGCACTCTCATCTAGTACATTGTTAATGTGAATGTGTGAAAAGGAATTGCTTATGGTGGGAAATTCCCACTCATGAAAAGAATTCCTCGATGATCATAGCACATCTACTAACTTTACGCCTTATCTGCGCTAGCAACTGTATATACATATATACGATTGAATGAGATTACTGGCTTGGTTTGGCTAGTGCTTTCTCTGCCTATCATCTCTAGTCAGCTTTTCGCCTACGCCTACACTCCCGTTTAATCGTCTCCACACATACATAAGTACAAACTGATGAAGTATAAGAGATGCAGTGCGTCGGTGAAGGCTTCATTTTGAAGCTTGCGTGTCTAGTATAAAGTATAAATGTGTACATCAACCATCACCCCTAGAATTACCATCATTTTCACATTATCAAAGATCAATCATTTAGGAGAAGTGGACACGGTGAGAAACCTATTCTAGTGGCTCATTTCTTTTGGCGTGGCGTGAGTTGTGAGTAGTAAAGTTGCGATGATGGTAGAATTGAAAGTATGAAAATATATATAGTGGATTCGACGTGCAAAGCAAATGATTGTGCTGTATTATAAAAGCATCTTAATTTGACGAATAAGCTTAATTCCCTATAGATAAGTAGCATCAATTGTGTGACACGAGAAGTTGTGAATTGGAATGACGTAGCTTGGCTAGTTAATGATAGCGTGGTGGAAAAAAAGAAGGCTTAATCCTTAATTAAGGACCTCCGTCGTTTTATAAAACTATTAAGGAATGAACGCCCTACCCTACTTATCTCTAGCGTAGCAGCCCAGCTTGGTAAGAACTCTAAGAACCATTTTACTTGGAATAAAATAAGCGTACCACGCCTCCAAACTGTGAATAGCTTCATATTCTTTGCATTTGTATTAGCTGGTATTTGTAGGTTTCAGACTGAGGCATAAATAGTTTTAGCAGTCAATCCATTACACACCACTTTCAATGACCGTACTCTAAATTTTCTGTTTATATGCCATGTCCCAATCGCAAAAATGCAATGGGATATATATATGTGTGATGTTCGCCGTTACTGTTTTTTCTTCATCCGTTGTATTTCAAAGGGAGGCAAAAATGGTTTCGTTTCGCCAAAGTGGATGTAAGGAGTAAATAGAAGCGGCTAATGCATGCAAATTACAGCAAACGAAAGTTCTTGAATTTATCTTCACTATCGTTAAATCTTAAATGAGAGGGTTTGGAGTATGAGCTGGATGCATAGCAAGTAAGCACTCTTTCTTACTCTTCTTGTTGGAGTAGTAGTAGCTGGGCTAGGGTGCGAAAGGGAAGCTAAAGTAAGTATAGAAATAAATTTCCCCATGTGGAGGCTCCATAAGATACATGCAGTAGCAGCATTTCGCCATTCGCATTCGGTGAAAGTAAGTAATATCGCTTGAAAGACTAAAGACTATCTTGGAGGAGAAACCCTTAATACATACGTGTTTTGCATATCATGTGTATGAAAGCAGTTGTCTACTTATCCGGGACCGGCTCTTTTTAGAGCAGTTTCTGCTTATATCTTAATCAGAATGAATAATAAGCAGGAGGAGTACAACACTTCACAACGCATCGTGACAGTGACAGGTTCTCCTTGGCTCTCAATGTTTGCATATCCTCGCAAAGGAAATGGCGCACCTTTCTCGTTCATCTTTTTCTTATCAGTTGCCCTCCAGTACTTTTTCAACTTGGAAAGTCTCATCTTATAAAAACATCTGCGGTCCCGTTACTCTATTATTGCTTTCGCTATCCTCATGCCAATGAGCTCGGGTGATGCAATGTAAATAAGCGGAGCTGAAATGAAACTGCTCCATTGCCTTGTCGTGCGTTATGAAAACTGTCAGGGTAAACATATACCTTTATCGCGATATCTCATGTGCGTGCCCTTTCGCCTCAGATACAGTCGGCTACAACTTAAACTCACAATAAAACCTTATATATGCTTCCCAATACTCGCAATAACTACACTGCAAAGCCACTTGAAATTCTAAGCAAGTACATGCACCTCACGTATCTAACAGCAAAAAAATTGTTCAGGATACGTAAGTACACATTATCGCAGTGTGTTCCCTTCCCATCCTACTGTAATCCGCATACACGAACGGCTCTACCAATTATTTAGGAAACAGCAGTAAACTTAAAAATCCTTTTCCTACCACTTTCATTATTCCAGCAATTTGAGCAATTGATTGCTCCAATCCAACATCCAACTCTTCAAAGTTTGACTGATGAAGGGAGCAAATAAATGAAAGCACATTTACCCGAATGAAAAAAACGGAAAAAGGTTTTTATATAATATCCACTTACACAACTGTCACTTATGCTTCACGAATACGATTCAAATTATGCATACCCCATTAATTTTAGACTTAATTGCGTTGCACGAAGGGCTAGTTGAAATAAATAGATGCGCAATAATTAGAATTGATTTTACACTGGAGTCCTAATAATTATTGTACCATTCGTAGTTACTAATGTTTCTGTTTATCAACATTGCCAATGCCCTCATTTGACTACCTTGTTTAGCATTTCTTCCCCGTAGTCTACTACCCTAACTGATTATGACTATTATGCAGTTTCAAACATGTTGATGAAAAAGTAATGCAGAGTAATAATCCTGATTAAATGATGTAAGAATTATCTGAATTTACTACAATACTTTTCTGATTAAAGCGTTTGGTTGGATTTGTGAGAAGAATAGTAGTATTATTCTACACTCGATTGCACCCCAAAGTAATTCAGAAAATTGATACATGAATCGAGCAACATTAAGTTTTGTTCAGAGGCGAATGGCCGACAAATCACATTTAAAATTAAATGTCTGAATTCAATATTCACTAATAAATGTGATCATCGGGAATTTGATGAACACCGTAAGTACACATAATTAGCTCGTCGACTAGATTTATCATAACCGAGTTTTTAAAAGTTGATTGGTTTTCCAAAATAGGCAGCCAAGTTAGCTTCTCTCAAGGCTTCGGAGCATGTCTAAAAACAAAAATACAATAATTCATTAGTTTAAAAGTTGATTAAAGTTTACAGCTAAGGTATAGCCATACAATTAGAAAACTTACCGGATGGGCGTGACAAACTCGAGCTACATCTTCACATGATGCGCCATACTCCATAGCTAAAGCCGCTTCGTTGATCATTTCTCCAGCTCCCTATTATTATTACAACCCATTGATAACTTTAGCAAAAAAATATCAGGAATAATGTGTCAGACGATTAAAAATTAAAATTGAACAATAGCTTACGGGTCCAATTATGTGGCAACCTAACAGCCTGTCAGTATTCTTTTCGCCTAGTACTTTTACTAAACCGTCAGTATCATTGTTAGTTTTTGCTCGGCTATTGGCAGCAAATGGAAACTTGCCAATACGGTATTCAACGCCCTGTTAAAGAAAAAAATATTATTGGCATTTGCGCATCATTGTTGAAATTGGAATGTTTGAGGAATTGGAATAAATGCAGGATGCATCAACTATATACTGTAATATTCATTCAGTAAATACCTCGCTTTTAAGGTCCTCTTCTGTTTTTCCAACCCATGCAACTTCTGGATGTGTGTATATCACGGATGGAACACAATTATAATCGATATGAACTGGCATGCCAGTCATGCCTTCTACGCAGACAATTCCTTCATCTTCAGCTTTATGTGCTAGCATGGGACCGTGAATACAATCTCCAATTGCGAATACACTGTTATAAAAAGTTAAATGAGCAATTTTATCTATCTCGCAAAGTCATGCCGGTATGTAAAACAGCTAGTTTAGTGTGATTATAGAATTTACCTAGGAACAACTGTTTGAAATCTTTCATTTACTGGAATACGTCCTCTTTCGTCTCTAGTTATGCCTAGCTCTTCAAGTCCAAGATTTTCAGTATATGGTCGTCTGCCGACACAAACTAATAAAGTTTCACAGTCGATCTATTCGAAAAAATAAATATTTTTATTAAAAATTAACTATTCAAGATTCAATCAGAAATACATATGTTAATTACGGCCTTAACAGCCTGACAAGTTTTGAAAACTTACGTCTTCCTTTTTACTGGGATCCTTGACATCTTCAACACTAACCAGCACCCTGCCACCTTCTTTCCTTGCACCAGTTACTTTAGTACCAAGTTTAAACTTGAGTCCTTGTTTGGTCAATATTCTCTGAAAGTTTTTAGCAATTTCAGCATCTATTCCTTGGCCACCGATACTTGCAAGGAATTCAACGGCGACGACCTTAGTTCCAAGACGTGCCCATACAGAGCCCTACAGTAAGTAATGAGGTGAATATGGGTATTAAGCAACTTGTGAAACCCCCAAAGAAAACAAAAATAGGGCAATTTTTTCTCAAATTACCAATTCCAATCCTATTACTCCAGCGCCAATAACAACCATTGCATCCGGAACTTTGGATAATGACAGGGCACCAGTGGACGAAACTATTTGCTCTTCGTCAATCTACAGGACCGTGGCAGGAAAAACAGCAAAGTTATTTATCTTACAAACTTCTAAAATGTAATATTAATTTGATTTATTGATAATGTATTTGCAGTACCGGAATTCCTGGAAAAGGAGTTACTTCTGAACCAGTTGCAATGAGAACGTTTTTGGCATTAACTTTTTCCGAGGATCCATCTTCCTTCAACACTGTGACTTCATTTGCTCCGGTGATTTTCCCATGTCCATCAATTCGCGTCACTTTGTTCTGCTTAAATAAGTGGGCGATTCCTCCAGTAAGGGCCTTGACAGCTGAAGTCTTTGCACCCATCATGGTGTCAAGATCTAATGTAACGTTATCAACTAAAACACAAAAAAAAACAGTTCAATATGTTTTTCGATGATAGAGCACAAAACTGATAATTTTTAACTGGACTTGAAAAATAGTTATACCTTTAATTCCTCTATTTTTAAAGTCGTGTTGAGCCATGTGATAGTAATGGGAATTATTTAAAAGAGCTTTGGAAGGGATGCATCCTACATTTAGGCAAGTCCCGCCTAGTGTGGCTCTCCTTTCAATACATACGGTCTTCATTTGCATAACGAAAGAGATTACAACAATTAAATTAAACAATATCTTGAGAGATTCAGAAAGCAAAATGAAATGAAACTAGTACACATCTGACATCTTACTTTCATTCCAAGTTGGGCTGCTTTAATTGCTGCTACATATCCACCTAGAGTTAAGTTTAAAAATTCATTAAAAATTTGCGCAACAACTCAATAACAAACACTAAAAATTCTAATAAGTTACCTGGGCCTGAACCGATTACGACAAGGTCCGCATCCTGTGCTGAACTCATGGACCGTTTTGAAATAACAGTTGCTCCAGCACATGACTGGACAATGGAGATTCGTTTATTAAGGCGCATAGCGCCGGTTGGCAATCTTGTCCACACTGTCGCCTGCATTGTAACCTGCAATAAATAGTTTTTTAAATACATAAATTAAAGTTATTAGCTCTAAATTAGCAAAAATATCAGTAAGATAAAACAGTCACAGATTTGGAGAAAAATTCACTAACAATTTTTATAAACCGAGCAAATGCTTTTACACTTCCAACTTCATGGACCGGATGGTGATGAACTGATGATCAGCAGAACATGTAGTTTGTGTGTGCCTAACTGCAAATACAAAACCTCTATTTACAAAAAAGATCCGACTATTATATGCTGGATATAGGATGGCTTTTTACAAAATAGTGTATTTCTGTTGTATATACGGAGTGGAATAGTCACTCACATGATGCATTTGCATTAAACTCTCAGCTCAGGCTCAGCAGTTTCTTCAGCAGCATATGAGTATACTAGTATACCTTGTCATATTCCACCAAAAGATACATAAGACGACCACCCTATAAACTTTTTTCGATAACATGCCTTCTCCTTCTCCTTATATTTCCTCTCTCATGTTCACACATTCCCCCATGCGCCTTATAATATGGATATGGATAGTCACAGCAACACAAGACACAAGCTTGAAGCTAAGTTAGTAGTCCCTGGTAGAGGCAACATTTCCAAGATGGAAATAAGAAGTCATGACCATTATCAGTCTGGTTTGTATGAAATTATCAAAGCTGCGCTGTATGTATTCATTAAAATATTCGAATTGATAGCATGAATAATTAACACTGTCTTTAGTAATAATCGTGCTATTTTTTGTTGTCCCTGAAAATTAATCCGGATTTTAAGATTTTTAGCACCTACTTGTACATGATAGTTTTTGATGTATAATTTTAATGAAGTAATAAAATTATAACTATGCTATGCAGCCAATTCTAGAGAATGGGAAGCATGATGTAAACTTCATTTCAGAAAGAATAATTTAAATTCTACAAGTTCTGTACTATAAATTACTATAATATTATGTTATTTTGTATATAAAACTCCTATTCTTCTTGACGTTAACATTCAGAAATGTCTATAACTAACAATAACAATAATGTGAAATATTTTAATTTTTTAGTAATTTCTTTTCACTTGGATGAGTTAAGTCATCAGATGTAACAGCAATTTTAGGAGTCTCCTCATCTATTACACTTTGTTCCAAGCATTCCCATAACTTTGGTATTCTTTCACTAAACAGGTCACTACCCGTTTTCCTAGCTAGCGTCCATGCTTCCTCTGGTGTCAGTTTCTCCATTTCACTTGGCTCAAGAGGATTTCCTTCCTCATCCAGCTTATTTTCCCTGTACAAAAGTACCCATCACAAAATTTATGTCAACACTTTCACCCTTATGAAAATGAGAAATAGAAGAAATACCCAAATTATACTACTCACTTAAAGTCATCAACAATTTTGTTTTTGTACACAGCTTCAAATAAATTTTCAGGTGTGAACTCAGTCTGGTAAATATCCGCTGTTTTGTATGACACATAAGGCTTCAACTGAAAATACAGACACAACGAAAGTACAGTTATGATTAGGAAGTTAACCTAATAATTATTTAGCCCCACAATGGCCACAATCAAATGTTGAATGTAGCTGGTTAGGTTAGCTTCGAGGTTTGATTATCATACTTTGAAATCTGTAAGATCTGGCACGATTATGTCAGGAATCATTTCTGGAACTGGGTGGTACACTCCATCGTAAAGAAATCCTGTAGGTTGCACCTCACCTATTGCAACAAAGAACAGATTTTGTGTCATTCACAATTATTGTGAATAGTTCAAGCTAGCTGACCTACCTTCCAGCTTCAGGTAGTTAAAATAATAATGAATAATTTTAATAATAGCGAAATCAAAGTTTACTATGAATAGGATCCCAAGGAGTTTTCCCTTCACATTTATTCCTTCGATGGATTTTGGTGCCTCGTTTGTTGCCCAGATAAAATTTGCGAATGTTTCTTTTTCCGTATAAGCTTGACGAGACCGAGATATGACGAGAGGGGACCAAGTTTGAAAACAGCGAACCTATTTAACACACCCAAGTTATAATTAATTTTATTATACCAACCTTCAACCCAAACTTATAACTTAAGAAACAAAATTTATAAATTACTACAAACTACACCGCAAACTATAAGCAAATCTTTGGCTTCATTACCTCCACCTCCAATCGTCCTAGCAGTCACACTGCTTCCGGTTCTCGTAATTGCGATGAGTGAATTCATAGTGACGTTTTAATATAATATTTGCAAAACGAAACGAAATCTTCTTTCTCCGTATGATTGCCGAACCTAGCACTACTTCATAGTATTTATGTGCATAAATGTATGTAAACCTTCAAAACATGCTTTTCGTTCATCACGCAATGGGGAGAACCGCAACATCAATAGTCTATTCTCGACGACTGCAAATGTTAGCAAAACAAACAAAGCCTTGGCATCTTACAATTATGTATCTTACCTACCTGCCGAGTTTAACAAGTTTAAGATTCGTAGAAATAAGAGAGTTGGCGTTGTTAATAATTATTTTTTTATATTCGATTTTAACTAGAAAACATCAAAATTGAAACGATTTAACAAAATTAACTTAATTAGTACAACTGTACAAGTCCAACTGCTAAGCATTGTTTCAACAGAAACTATCAAAAGATGAGCGTGAAGATTAAGGCTTGAAAACTCTGTTAAAGATAACCTAGTCCAAGCCTAAATATCAACGATTAAATACAGTAGCAGTATCGTTCTAAAACAGGATTGCTGAGACAATTAACCTTACGAGTCATTTTATTCATTCTCAGCAAATCATCTAGCGTCTCTATCACAAAACGGCCAGCAGCGTCAGCTCTCAATGTAACTTCAAAGAGGAAGCTGCCCGGATCCGTGTACATGCTGACAATGTAAACCGCTGCTCCACTACTACCACCAGCAATTCTCATAATTTTTCCAGACACAATTTCTTTGAGCACTGGCTTGGCACATTCTTTTGGCAGACTCCGAGCCAAAAAATTAATTGCTGCTTCAGCTGCATTCAAAAGCACGGCTTGTCCCGTTTTATTGTCACTATCAATCTTTAATGTTTCAGGTTCTGTGCAAGCACAATACGCGCTTGGGATTCCAGCTTGGTCACAGGTCCTATTTTCTGGAATTGGGTGAAAAAAGCTCTGCCCTTTTCTGTGAGCATTTGGAGTAAAGCTTTCTTGCAATGGCACATTGCTCCTGAACGTTTTTAAGATGTGAGTAAATGTATGATACAAATCAAAATGTGAACTTAGTCTTCGTGAGTTGATTCTGAGAGATTGGTCCCACTCGGGAAACTTTTCCCTCAATGAAAGTGGCAAGTGTATCCACATTGTAGGTAACTTATCTTCATACCAGCCTAGTGTTGTTTCTCTAAACTTTCCATACCTATCACCGTGATCACTCATAAATATTAAAAGAGTGTTGGTCATATTCACAGTTTCCAAGAAATTGGAAAGCAATTCGTCTCGAAAGCGGGCGCTATTGATACAGTGATGTGTCATGAGAGTGAACCAACTGTGAATGAAAACAGGGGTGATGGACTTTGAGCCAACTTCCAGTATATCCCGAATATACTTTAGCAACAATTCCTCGATATAATATCTTCCCACACATTTGGCAAACCAAACATGTTCTCTGGGTTGCATCATTATTCCAAGAAGCAGAGGACGCAAGTAGAAATCGCAAGGCTTCCGGATGAAGCCAGTCTTTAGATAATTGAATCCTGTAGCATAAGGAACATCTTCAACTGTAGCTGTGAGGTAGCCAGCGTTTTTAAAATCCTTCCATACGTAGGGGCAATCGTCTTGAGGGTCATCGTCTGAATGGAAACAAATGGGTTGCATTTCTTTTGTGTCCATTCCAGTCAGGAAAGCAACTGTGTTTGGAAACGTGTTTTCTCCAACTGAAAATCATAATGTAAAAATGTAAAGTTATTTTCAGCAATACTTTTTGAATATATGTATGCTCTTCTGTTGCATATTTATGACATTCGCGCACGCATGACTGACGCCTACGGCCTACCTTTAGTGTAACCAAACATTTCAATTGCTCCCATTTCCTTCAGCACGTTTAACGTCTTTTTGAATCGTCTGCGTGAATTAAGTCGTGAATTGGTGTCGATTCCAATGATAACAATGTTGGGAGGACAGTTGGAGATGGCCTCCAAGGTTTGAGAATTCTCTTTAGAATTGGGAATTTTAAGTATTGCTTGCTTCTCGAGTTGAGGAAATGCAAAATGCTCTCGATAAACCACATCTTCAAATAATGGAACGATTGTTGCAATGCAGTAAACTCGAATAAATTCATCTGTAATTATCTTTTGATTGTGCTGAATTGGATAACACTCTTTGGAGTACCTGGCACAAAAAAAATTCAAATCCACAACTAGAATAGTTAAAAAATATTAACCACAAAAGCAACAAGTACACAAGCCCAAAATAGAATGCTCAGATGTGAATGTGATGTGTGCACGCGTGTCACCTAATAACGGAGTCTGCATTCATGTCATAATTGTCAAGTGACTGCTCAACCCGTTCAATCACATGATAACAACAGCGTATTGTGTTCCATGAGTAGCCTGAGGAAATTATTGCTGAGTTATTTACAACAAGTTCCTATATAAAGCATTTAACCAAGAGAACATGTATATTTCGAATTAAAGTATACGAAGGTATTAAAAACATCAATGTTAAACTAAAAGTACCGAAGCAGTGCTGTACATCCATCTACGGACATTATTCCGGTCATGGCATTTTGGGTCTACTTCATCACTCGGTTCACATTTTGTACTCAGAAGCTCAACAGAACTATCCCAAGGGTGAAAGTCTGGAATATTGCATGTACTCGTTCTAACAATGTATGATTTTGGACTCGATTCTACAATATGAATAAAATTATTCATTTCTATTATTAAAACCATTCATGAAAGGCATTTTTATTTTTAACCCAAATAATTCAAACTGTTATAGCCAAGCTCAATCAAAGTAGGTTTATATATTGTGTGAGAGCTATTACCGTTACTTTGCACTAGTTCATCGTAAATGTATTGTGGCTGGACTAGATTTTGTGTTCCAAGCAAAGTAAAAAAGTAGTATAAACTGATGATGACTATAATGAATACACTGATAGTTTTAAAGTGTAATCGCAACCGACGGTGAAAGCCCGGAAATTTCATTCTACCATCGGAACAATGGGGTTTGCTTGCACTGGGTCAGGTCAAGCCTCAATTGGTCTTAATATTTTTGTTGGTGAAAACACACTGCAATGCATTTGTAAAGGCACTGTCATATTTGGTAGCAGTGGTAGCACGTTACAAGTGAGTGCAAACGCTACCATCCGTGATACAAGAGTTTGTTATACATGCGATTGTTAATGCACAAGTTCACAACATCGCAAATCATATAGTGATTTTTTCATATCTTCCAATGGTCCAATGGACCTTTCTAATCTGTTTATGATTGAACGGGCAGCATGCGATAATGCGTTTGTTATATTGTTTGCGTTTGCTAAGGAAAAAACAAAGGTGCGACTCAATAGGAAAGTATACTCAGAATACGGCTGAGCCCCGTCCGCCCTGCCCCTGTCTCCTTTCGCACTGCTACCGTCTCCTTCCGCCCTGCCATGATTTGGCCCCTTCTGCCCTGCTACCGTCTCCTTCCGCCCTGTTTTGACCCTGGTACTGTCTCCTTCCGCCCTACCATGATTCGGCCCCTTCAGCCCTGCTACCGTCTCCTTCCGCCCTGTTTTGACCCTGTCTTCATATACGTATTTTATAGACATGCTGTTATTATTCCTAACAAAAAGTGTCTATTGGATACTCACATAAACATCTCAAATCATATTTTTTTAAGAAGTTTTAAAGCTTCATTAAACGATTGACGCGTGATTCTGTTTTTGTGGATGCATTGGGCTGATCGAGATTCCATTTTTTTCGATAGTCTAAATTGTTCATTCCAAAACGATTCTCTACGGATAAAAACTACAGTCAGACAGCGATCAGGGTGCAAATTGTGACCGCGTGAAGAAACCTGAAACCCGACGCTGCCCCGACACGTGAAGAAAAATTCCGACACCTTAAATATTGAATCGTTGATTGTTCTTGGTTCATGCAAATGTATATGGCAATTGGCATTTAAAATATATGTTAATTTAAACAATATAATGCAGCCTCGTTAAGGGTGATCACGTGAGCGGTATTTTGGTAGGTATACCAATTTAGTAACTAATTACAAAGTTAACAAACCCCAATTAATGTAAAAAAATTGGTTTACAAACCCAAAATTTACAAAGATAAATGAACAAAATTCATTTATTAACCGGCAACCTCAAGGGGTTGGTTTATTTTTTTTTTACGTATGGTGTCTGTCTGTCTGTGACATGATAAATTCCACAAGGTTGAAGAATTTCAAAAATTCATTTAGCTAAATGACATTATAGGTCAAGACCTTTCTTGGGAAGCGAGACGGTTGTTATTATGTACCTTTTGGTATATATTGAAAAGACTCGGGGTGTCGTATGTCTGTGTGCACGATAACTCAAAATACGACTTCACTTTTTTAAATTCTGTTTTCACTTATCGATATCTTAGGTCAAAGCGGAGAACGAGTTCGAAGAAAAAGGTCAAATCGGTTTATGGGAACTACTAGGTCAAAGGTCAGGTCAAAGTTTTTTAATAGTAAGGTTCAGATTGCGATACTTCAAAATGAAGCTATTGTAAAGAATGGTTGATGCATATATGTTGCTCTCAGATTTTCAGATAACCCCAGCGTGAACTTTGACCTTATTAAAGGGGAGTTGAGGCAATCTCTTAGGAGGGTAGGAAGGAATCACTTAGGATGTGTATACTCATAAAGGTACATCATTACATCTCGAATTGTCGGGTTTATTAGTTAGACATATGAAGTATTTTGTTCATTTATCTTCGTAAATTTTGAACAAACATGGGTGACCAATGAATTTTTTTCTCATAAAAATATTAAAAATTAAAGTTCATATTTTGGTAGTCTGATTATTGATTATTAGGGTCTTAATTTTCATTCAAATTTTGTTAATTGACACGTAATATTCGCGTAATTTGTGCAATTCAATTACGGAAAATGTAATAGTTAGGGTAGGAATGCACTTTATGCATGCCGTGAATTAGAATGAGAATTGTATCACTTAAATCTACGTTCAACGTTTTGGTAAAAAAATATTTTTAAGAAAAGGTGGCTCTTGAGAAAAAATTAATCTGTATTTGATTTCGTCAGATTAAAGATTAATTGATTATTTTCACCTTCTTAGATTAAAGATTATAGATTAAATTTTTGTTATAGAATTGTCAGATTATTGATTACAGATTAAAGAATGTGGTCTATTAATCAATTGATTACCCATGATTGGTATTGAAAATGTTTTCCATATAATTTTTTAAAATATTAATTCGAGTTTGTTATCTGTATAATATATGTTACTAAATTAGGATAACTACGAAAATATTGCTCACGTGATCACCCCTAATGAGGCTGCATTATATTGTTTAAATTAACGCAAACTTTAAATGCCGCTTGCCGTATACACTTGCATGAACAATCAACAATTGAGTATGTAAGGTGTCGGGTTTTTCCAGAGGTAGCAAATTTACACTCCATGAATGAGAGCTTTTTTTACACGCAGTAAAGAGCGCAATTGATGAACAAATGGCATTATAAAATGGTGAAAAGGAATCCTATATTATTGAAACGTACACAAACACCCCCGGAACTCTATATTGAGTTGGTTATTTAGAAGATGGATTATTTTTTTTTACTTTTTATTAAATATTTCCAGTATCCACTAGTAAAACCTGATTTGTAACATTACACAGAATATTTCACACACAACAATATTATTAAAATAAAAAGAAGACAATTTGCATTATTCATGGCAATCGGGCCTCAGCGTCCTTTAAGCGGTCAAGTCAGTAAAGGGTTCTAGCATATTTACCGAACAATTATGAAAGGAGTTAGGTAGTTAGATGACTTCTCCTTTAAAAATTCTTAAAAAAATATGATTTGAGATGTTTATGTGAGTATCCAATAGACACTTTTTGTTAGGAATAATAACAGCATGTCTATTAAATACGTAGATGAAGACAGGGTCAAAACAGGGCGGAAGGAGACGGTAGCAGGGCAGAAGGGGCCAAATCATGGCAGGGCGGAAGGAGACGGTAGCAGTGCGAAAGGAGACAGGGGCAGGGCGGACGGGGCTCAGCCTCAGAATACTCACGATGTACTAATCGTAAGTATGATTGCATTTGTACTTATAAGGTGACTTATGAATTTATGATTGCTATTGTACAGATTTTGTGATTTACCGATGCACGGCAAAAAAAGCATTATGCTGTAATGTATTTGGATTCGGTTGAAAACACAATGTTATGACATAACTGCCTATGCATTCATGGTGGTGCAATCCCGTCTTGTGTATTGCATTATGCTCGCTCTGCAAATTGTCTAACTTTATGTTAAAGGTAATCGAGCTGTAGCCCACCCATCATCGATCATAAAGACAAAGACGACTCAAGAATATTAAATCAACGAATTTGTGGAAGAAAGATGGGTAATTTGAAAAGCCTTTCGGCCTTTCCGCTTTGTCTATTATTTCATAAATTAAGTCTTTAGATGATTCACCATACAAAACGTGGGGTAATTAAATACGTAATAAATAAAAAATATAACAACGATAACAATATATTTTTTTACAAACAATAACAATAGCGTTCTAACAGAGGTGTTGAAATACAATTAGCAGCTCTCGTGATTTTATTCATCCGCAGCAAGTCTGTTCGTATCACAAATTTTCCTTCCTCTTTCTCTACATTGACTTCAAAAAGAAAGTCACCGGGGTTTGTGACCATGCTGATGACATAAACAGGTCCAGAAGGGATTCTCATGAAGCCAGCCTTCACGATCCGTCCTAAAGTTGGTTTGGCACAAACATCCAAAGGTATAGAATTAGTGAGGTAAGTGAGTGCGCTTTCCGCTGCAGCTTTCACTTGCTCATCATCCACACTGATTGGTTCCGGTTTGGAGCAAGCACATAAATTCACTGAAATTCCAGCATCAGCACAACTTCTGTTTTCAGGCATGGGCTCAAACAAGCTCAGTCCTTTTTGCAAATGACTCCGACTGTAAAACTCTTCGGCTCTGTTTTCATGGTCAAAAGTTTTTAAAACGTGGAGCATAGTTTTGTACACATCGAAATGGGAAGTAAGTTTTCTAGCGTTTTCTTGTAGTGATGAGTACCATTCGGGAAACCGAATTCGTAATTTGGGAGGAATGTAGACCCACTGGGTCGGTAACTTGTCTTCATACCAACCTTGCGAAGTTTCTCGGATTGGTCCAAACCGTTGTCCATGATCACTCATAAAGAAAAATATTGTGTTGGTTGTTTCACCCAGGGTTCGAATAAAGGTAGATATGGAGTCATCTCTAAAACGAATATTGTTGTAGTTTTGATGGGCTAAACTTGTGAGCCAGCTATGAACAAATACTGGCGTGTTTTCAGAAGCACGCTTAATAACATCTAGAATATAGTTGAAAACAATTTCTTCTGTCATATAACGGCCTATACAATCTGTATGGTAGTAATCCTGATAATCAAAAGAAATAAAGTATAAAGAGCTCTATATAACAAAATTAGCAAATGATAAAAATGTACCAGTTAGTTAATTTTTCTGAATATTAATTATTAGCTCTTTCTTACAGCTCTTGGCATATGAGTAAGTACGGCAAGCATTAGCGGACGCAAGTAGAAATCACAAGGTTTTCGGAGGAAACCAGTTTTAAGGTAATTGAATCCTCCCACATACGGAGTATCCTCTGCTGCTACGGTGAGGTAGCCCACGTTATCAAAAGCTTTCCACACATATGGGCAATCATCTTGTGGATCAGCATTTGTGTTATAACAAATTGGCACCAATTCTGCTTCGCTGTAGCCGCTGATGAAGGCGACCGTGTTTGGGAAAGTATTTTCTCCAACTGCATAAATATGAAAAGCAGAAACGCTACTATTTTATTCAATTATGCTTGTATAAAGTTCATGTGAAATTGATAGAAGATTGATGACCTTTTGTGTAGCCCAAAAGTTCCACGGCCCCAATTTTGCGTAGTTGGTTCAGTGTCTTATTCAAATGTCTACGGGAGTTCATTCTGGAATTGTTGTCGATCCCGACTATCACAATATTGGGTGGTATGTTATCATTATCATCTTGCCCCTTCTGCTTTGCCTTTATTTTCCAGTCCACAATTTTTTTGGTGATGAGTCGGTCACTTTCTGCTTGCGGAATCGCAAAAAAGTCACGATACACGACGTCATCAAGCAACGGCGGAGTTGTAGACATACAGTGTACTCTAATAAATTCGGCATCTATCACTTTTCTGTCTTTGTTAAGCGGATGACACTTTTCAGAGTATCTGTTAATTAATAGAAATGATTGTAACACATATTTTTCTGCTTTCTTGGAAAAGCCATGCGTGAAGTATAAGAATGAATGAGAAAACAATTTCAGACTTTCATGAATATGAGTAAAATTTACCAACTTGACATAATTGTCTGCATTTGTATCATAGTCACTTAAAGGTTGCTCAACCCTCTCAATTGTTCTGTAGCAGCATCGAATGGATGTCATTGAATAGCCGGATTCATGAATAGCTGTGGAGTTGAGTACCAGTTCCTGGAAGTGGAGGCGTTCGTTTCAAACATTGACACAGTACAGTACAAAGTACATTCAAATTAGCTTGATCATATTTTTGACCTACCGTTCCGTCAACGAACGTCCATGAACGATGATTAGCACGACAATCGATGGGAAGGCCCCTGTCCGGCTTGAGAAAATTAGTGATGGACGCATCCCATGGGTTCATTTGTGGAATCTGACACTGGGAAGTGTCTACAACGTACGTTTGCTCATTATCCAATGATCCTGAATTCACTGTACATACGACAACCATCCACGTTTTCCATTATACATTTAACAAATCCATTGGTAGGGTTATGTTTTTTGTAACTTATGAAGAAAATGCAGCTATAAATCGAGGTTTTACCATTTGTTGAGATTCGAAATTCAGGCACGTGCGCGTTGTGGACTAGAATCATGTACAAAGTTATGCAGACGATCCCCAGGAAAACTAGAGATATGAACCGTAAGCTGCATAAGCAACGGAAACACAGGCACCTGAATTGCAAACTACGATTCCTCGACATCAACATCTTCGTACAAGGTCAATGGTAAATCATCTATACACTGTAGTTGTTGAACGAGTTGGTATACTTATAATATTCGAGCTATTATTAGAATCTCTCACATGTTATCAAAACCACAATGTTGTTGTGTATACACGTATGTCTGTGCACGTGATCCTCATTGTTATGATAAACACCAACAATCAAAGCCAACTTGTGACTTGCTGTAATGTAAACATATTCGAGCTTGGAGCTCCGTAAGGTCAGCATTATAATTCAATCTATATCGCCAACTTGCAAATGGCATAGGTGAAAGTCAAAGGTGACTCAAGTTGCAATGTTTTTATATGAAACAAAATACACTCTGGCAATGGCATGTTGTTTCTCACGCTCTTTTGCATTTCGATTTTATTATAAAATTAAACTTTACAAACTCTTCTAGTAAAGGGTAATCAGTATCGAGGAGGTGCAACAGCCGAATGAAGCGAATTAAGAATCACATCATAACCACAACTGATGAATGATAAACAAAAGATTTTATGGGCGACAACGTTGCTTCAGTGTTGATGGCTTGATGATATGATAATCATTCCAGCCGCAGGAGCTTTTGCTGTGTGTGATTGATTTGGATCCACCACATGTGCTTAGAATGGAACTGGAATGTATTTAGAACCCAGCACCAAATCCATAATCATAATCCATTATCAGTTCCACGCAACACAGATAAGATGCACATTTCCTGCTGGACAACGAGAGCCGGAGTCAAGTTGGAGTGAAACTGAATATCATATAAGTAAATAGCATATATTAGGTTGTGGTTAGTTATAGGCATATACGAGTATGCACCACACATCCCATTATGAAATGAAGGTGTAGAGATTCGGAACTTAGACTACTGACATTACACTTACGATGCATGTGTTTGTCTTTGGCAAACATTGAGAGTGAATAGTACAAACAGTACTTCATACTTATGAAAGGAAATAGTGATTTTGAGCATCCAGCTTCACATGCATACATATACCGTGGTTTGGTTTCAAAGGAACAATCATCTTGGTGGTCTTGTTGGAATTGGAAAATCAGACTCACAAGGAAAAATATAATTTAAGCAAACTCAACTCTTTAAAGGTTTTTCCTTATATCTGGTATCTAATATGACGATGCTACGCTTTTCATCGCATGCCACATACAATAATTACGCAATGCACATCATCGTCAGCTCCTCGTAAGCAAATAAATATAACCATCATCATTGCTTAGCATGCAACAGAATTCCGTCATTGGGACTCTTCCTGCCATGCCACAATATACAGCAGTGATTGTACAAGTATCTAGGAACGCAACGCAACGGATGGGTCATAATTGAGCTATTTTAAAAATGGGAACCTATCATTATATATGTCCTTCTGATATGGAGTTCAGTACAGTGAACAGTAGTGCGTCGTTCAAAACTGCGTTGTGTATATACTTTTGTGGTACCACTACGCATACGTTTATGTATGCATGAAGCAATCTTAACTCTTAACTCACGCTTGTCAGTTGAAGAACACTCTTTGTTTGCATTTCGGCTACTTGCTTGTTGAGTAAAAAGCAGATGTACAAAAGTATTTTGCATACGGTGAGGATGGATGGGACGACACTTTATTACACCTACGTTAATTGAAAATCTCAATGCAAACAAGAAGCGTTATTAGATAATATATGCATGTACCTTTGTCAAGGAAAAAGATTATGATTTTAATTAGCGTTTATATACCTTTAAGGTAAAAAATATAGCAATTTATGCAAGAGTAAAAATGTACATGAATGAATTCGTTTTTTTTCTGTGATATGCTGATTCTATGACAAGCCGTTTTTCTCGTACTGCGTGCAAAACCACATTTAAACATATTAAATGTCAGGTCCTGTAACGAAATTAGAAAAATACAAACATTATTTTTGACACAAGGAGGGTTTCAAATTAAATTGCAATTAGCAATTGGTAACAGTAGTCCACAAGTTGGGGAGTCTTTATATTACCGCAAGCAAACTATAGATAATCCATTGTAAAAACGCTTCTGTGCTATTTTAACCATAAGCATGTTGCAATATATGCCAAACGTCATTATATAATCCACCTACTTTAACTAGTCGAAACGAATGAATGAATGAATGAATGACTAGATTTTATGGACAACAAAGATATTAACTTTTACTGTCTTTGATTTGTCACGAACTTTACATAAAGCACAACACACAATTTAAGTAGGATCAATAGACTTTTCATCATTTGGCAGGGAGCAAATATCGTATACCTTTTTAAAAGTCAAAATCCAAACCATAAAATTTATTTTAATACTTTTCCTGCCAAAGTACCTTGCAATCGTAACACATTTTTGTTTTTACATTATATTTATTACCTTGCTCTTTACTTCTTTCCCTAACAGTCTGAGTTCTATATATGAACGAATAATAATAATATAATATATATAATATACTGAAATACAGGCATAAAATTTAACATGACGTGTCCAAAAAGGTGTATTGCATATATTATGGTTATTGTTAAAAATTTGAAATGCTTCAGCAGAAAAAACCATTTCGTGTGTGGTAACTTTCGGGTTGAAGTTTCAAAAAAAACTTTCTACATTGCATAAATATGTATAACATAACATGACATAATAATATTGGACAAGAGGACAACAACAGAAAAGTAGGAAGACATGTAGGTATGTAACATGTAAAAATTAACTATAACTTTTAGGCCTTTTTCAAAAAAAAATATGACCTAATCAATTTTGTTGTTTTTCACATACATTCTTGTCGGTGGGCTTCTGGATATGTGACATTTAGCAACATGCCTCTTCTTGTGATTATATAGGCTTGTCTTTCTTGTGAGGAGGCGTGTTTGTCATCATATCATGATCATGATGATTTAGATACTATACTACACTTTTGACGTTCAGGATGAAGTTTGAACGGCAGGTGTAACAGCAGACGTGCCAGTATTATGCCCATGTCCACTGCTACTAGTATGATGATGATGACCATTCGTTAGTACAGAGGCTGCTGCCGTACTCACAACTGGGGGTGAAAGGGATGGTGCAATAGCCGGGGATGCTTGCTGCTGGGCCGCCACATTACAACTTTGAAGGTACATATAATAATTGTAATTTTGGGCTGCCGCAGCTGCTGCAATGTTGGCTGGATCTCCAATTTGCATCTGGAACAAAATAAAATACAGAAAAATTATAAACATGTACTTTTCCTTTCAAAATAAATCATTTCTACTTTCAGTGTTTCAATGAATCTGATTCGGATATTGTAAATTAGAAATATCATATTGCTCCATTATTTGTCTTGTTCTTGAGAGTTGTAGTAATGCTGCCTCTCTTAACTTTTCCATGACCCACAAGAATCTTTAATTAGTATTTTATATAGTAATCAATAGCTTTCTGAGAGCTCTTCTTAATGGTCGGCCATGGCAAAAAATATATATCTGAATGTGACCCCTTTCGCCTCACACCATCATGCACAAATGATTTCATTCAGTGAAGAAAAGGACTTAAATATACAAAATATGTAAGTATGCGTTATCATAGAGAATTCAGTCAGCCATTACATCTCCAAGACTAACCGCAAGCAATAATGTGATGCTTTCATAGACCAACAAGCAAATAATCCAGTTGGCTGACAACTGAGGAAGTTGTTGGAGAAGCAATAACATGACGATTATGATTTTATGGAAGAGTGATAAGAGCTCTTACATGACAGGATTTGGAATGCATGGCTGACTTTGTGATGAACTCATCAAATGCAAACTATCGATCGATCGATCGTGCTTATAGGCTTGGACGCGATAAGTATTCATTTACACATGTACTTTTGTTGACAGCAGTATCTCATTTATTTCTTTACAGTAGCAAAAAGTAATGAAGAAAGCAGGTCATGCATGAAAGATACAATGCGATCAATTCACGAGAGAGGTAAAAAGATCATCAATTATTGATGAAAAGTTTCATTGAAACTTGTAAAAAAAAATGGATCGTTTTTTTAGTCTAATTTCTCCATGGTCAAATTAAAATCCATTGACGATGAGCGTCTGTCTGTACCTGATGATGATGTGCGGGTCCTAATGGCTGAGTTGGTCTAAATGCCATATTTGTAGCTGCAGAGGAAAGGTCGGGAGCCCCAGTAGCCCATCCGTTTGTTCTCATGACATGCAAACATGAAGATGGATTGGTTCCCAAAGAAAGTCCCGAACTACATCCGCCACCACCAATTTTTGATGCCATTGACGCCATAGAAGCCATTGGACTTGTAGCTGGTGATGCCGAATTTATCATACCTCCACCCTGCTCCGCCAAAACAAAAATTACTTAGTTTTATGAGAGCTTAACAATTAGGTCAGTGAAAAGTTAAAATTTCATGGGCATCATATGAACATTCATATTTTCATACAACCTACCTGACTAACTGCAGCATGATGATGGTGATGAGCTCCATAGGAGGAATAAGGAGGGTAGTACAAAGGGTTAGCAGTTATTGCTGCCATAACTGACATTGCATGATGATTTTGATGATGAGGGTGGTGATGATGCGGGGTATGTTTCGTATCGTATGGATGTGGTGGATGCGTTGTTGAGGACACGGGTGAATTTTGTTGGCTTCCATGATGAGAAGTCGGAGGTGAGCCGTGATTATTGTGGTGGTGGTGATGACTATGGCTGCTCAGGTGAGCGGCTAGGCCCCCTATTTTATTCCTTAAAATACGGGAAATGGAAGACACTGAAGGCACGTTGTATTTGTCACAAACCCCATCTGCTAGAAGACGATCCCTTATTTCCCACGCGAAAATACCGGGGTCCTTTTGCTTTAGATCCTTGATGTATGAGACAACCTTTGTATATAAAAATTAAATGAAAGTTGTGAGATTGGGTTGAAGCATGAGTTACTCAATTATTGAGAAAGAATACAATATACAATATATAATAGAGAAAAGTCTCTAATTGAATTGGATTTGGAGGGCGTACCTTAGGCGTGGTCACACGAGGCTTACTCCCCCCAATAGCTCCTGGCAAAATGGAACCTGTTTCATGGTACCTAATCCAATTCATGCGTTCAAAATATTTATAAATAATTTATTAGAACCAATTTGATTAGATATTTACTGCCATATAAGTATTTGGTTTGGTTAAAATAATTCAGTACCTAGCCAGTATTTTGGACACACATCCATGAGAAACACGGAGTTGGCGAGAAATATCACAGGGTCGAATTCCTAACTGGGCTAATTCTACGATTCGAAGGCGCACTGCGTTTGGAAGTGGTCTTCCATTGACAAAAACTCCACCCAACTGGTTCACCTCCCCATACTGCTGCAATTGAGGATCTGAAAATTCGCAAAAAGCTTTTATAAAGTATATAAATTAACTTTCATTTCAACATCTAGAATTAATCCTCCCTAAAATTAAATTCTTTCAGAGCGTCAGATATCCCTGATCTCCATTAAAATATTTTATGGTGAGAACAAATAAAATCAAAGTCTATGCCTTAAGAATACCGAAAGATATATGTGTGTACTTTTTAACTCTAAACATGCCATGCAGTAATCTTCTCCTGTAATGTGGTTTTAATTATTTCTTTTAACGCTACTACATTTTCAATCTACTTTTTTAAAAAGCGTCATACATGATACATGCATACATTTCAGTTCCAAAACGAAAGGGTCACAAGGTCCCCTTCTCATCGTTTCTTTTTTACCGTCTCACATTCCAGAAGGGAATCGAAATGCAATATGAAAAGTTCTGTGATCACCCTACGCGTTACCAAAGTGTACATGGATATATATATACATACATATGCAACACTTCATAAGATATTGTGTAGGGAAAGGAATAAGTCAATTGTATGTAGATTTGTAGATAGAGGAACTCATTTCAATTTTTGACATGAGAAGTTAGGGAACCTTATAGTTCTTATGCGACATTACGTAAGCAACAATGAACAATATATTTTAGTTGATGCTGCTATATACTTAGTCTGTGGTTGAGTTTTGTTTAACCTTACAAGGTTTCAGGTTCACCTACAAAAATAATGATGTTTCAATTTCAATTCTTTCTTTCCATCATCCCTTTCGGTTTGTTCGTTTCAAATTTTAATAGGATCGTTTGTCGTTCCTTTTCATCTCTTTCGGCTTCTTTTCTCTCTGTGCATTTTATTGTATTATGTAACTTTTTTAGACGAGACGAACGAAAACGAGCTACTTAAAACAAAGACTCGCCGTAAAGAACAAGGCGAAATGGGTCTAGTCCCTTTTCAAGAATTTAGCTTGGGTTGCCTTCTGAGATTTTTTTTTGTGGATAGGATCATATTGGAAATCCAATATTTACTGCGTGTACAAGAGATACACCCCCGCTTTTTTATTTCGGTGTTAGTTTTGCTGAGTCTCTTTATATTCATGCATGTGAAATGAAGAAGAAGAATGTATGAGCTAACCGTAACCTAACTATTGAGAGTGACAATGCAGCAGCAACATATTAGAATGTGAGCGGCAAATTAACAAAGGCTGAAATACAATTCCCATTAACACAAAAGTCAAAAGTGTACGTGAGATTGTAGCAGTTCGACATATAAAATAACTCTGTTAAAAATGAAAACCATACTTGAAACCGACTGAAGGAAAAAGTTTATGTAGAAAAATGTTAATTAAATTTTACGTAATCAAACTCACTAAAAAATCAATCTGCAGAGACAAAGTTAATGTTTATTTTTTAGATTACCCCACAATTTTAATTTTTTTCGAGATAAGTTTCCAGCGTTTAATATTCCTTCCCACACACTTGTAATAAAGCTTCGGTTTTTTATGTTAGGCAACTTGATCGAAGTCAAAGGCGACTTGTAGTCAACAAGAAAAATCAGTCATCGCAGACAATTATTGTGTGTAAGAAAGGACATGGGTTTGAAAGGGTCCGTTCTTGGACTTTCTTTTTCCATGCATGCCGTCCCAAGCCACAATTTGAATGTTCAGGCTTTTACTGAGAACTTGTCTACAAGGAGGGTAAGCTGGTAAGACATCAGATCAGTTCACATTTTGTGTCAAGAAGTGAAGAAAGAATTGACAAGTGAAATGTTGAAATCATACTGCAATACATGGCAACATGCAAGATGGTGTTGTATTTCGGATGCAAGTCAAAAGAATCTGTTCGGTTCGACATGTGACAATGATAATAATGATATGGATCCATGCTCCATACTTCATACCATACCACAATACGATAGACAAGAAAACGTGCATGTGTAAAAAAAAGTATAGATATACGAGTTATTATGTGTATATTTCCAAGTAGAATGAATAACATGTATGTTTACATTGAGGAACGACTGACAATTTTGGGTTTGTCTAGTCTTCACTCTTCATCTCGAACTGACGAAAGGACAACATGAAACTTTGACTGCGGTCCTCATACATCCATGTGCGTTTAACCAACACTATACTAAGACTGCACTGTTGGGCCAACAGACTAGCGTCATTGATACTGATGAGCTCTAATAATGTTATCATGTCAGTAAATATAAAACTTGCACTTCATTCACAACAAACAACCCTCTCCCAAGATGAAACATGGAATATACATGTCTCAATAATGAAGTAAGTTCCTTTGTGAACAAGAACATGGTTAGTTTTGTATCATCGTCATCATCATCATCAGAAATTGAAGAGGATGCAGGTTACGTAAGTTAATCCTAGTTCTCCCCTCTCTTCTTTCCTTCGTCGTGATTTGATTGACAGGTCGGAAGTCAGCGCGAGTCTTCCGAAGCCTGCCACTATCATCACATCACATCACCCAAACTATGTGTAGAGTATGGAATATATGCGAGCAAACTTTTTTATTCGTTCCAAATAGTCTCTTCTTAAGATTTACATATCTAACAAAAAAGTGTTGCTGGAAAAGCGTTTTTGAGTTCAACCATATAAGATGCTTCTCTTTTTTATGCTTTACATACGGCAATTTAAAATTTATTCCATTTGCCAACTCTTTCTTTAAGATTTGGTGAATACCCTAAAAAGAATTAAGGATCTGGTTTTTAGATTTAGGATCTAACATATGAAAACAATTCCTAGTTTTTTTCAAAGTGCGCCCGTCCAGTGGATAGTGGAAATTTCCACCCCGGATGAAACGGAAATTTCCACCAAAATTAGGGTGGATAAAATGAACGGAATGGACGAATCGGATAAAATTTTAAAAAAATCAGCTATTTAAGCGTATAAACCATATAAAATATAATAGAAAGTATTCTATCATCAAAAGCATGAAGTTTTGTGACTAAAACTGTATTGTTTAGGGTCTAAATTCTACTTTCTATATCAAGCAATCAACCCTATGTGATGGGTTGCGTACATTTATCTTCACTCATGAACCAACGCATGAACCATAATAATATATTATGGTACACGTTATTCAATTTCTTTTAAGAAATAGTTAAATTGAATGTAGTATAACTTTTCAATTCGATTACATCTCGTTCTAATTCAGTGTAAGGTTAGTTATTAACTCTTCAGCTGTACAAACCCGTCTCATGATTTACATTAGTAGCTTATGGGGAATTCAAATTTGGCTCCTCTGACACGTGATACTGTCCATTTCGTCCGTTTTAACCACTTTTTTCCGTTTCGTCCATTTCGTACTGTCCACCCAAAAAGGGATGGAAAATGGACAAAGGGCGCACTTTGGTTTTTTTCCTCCCTAAATTGTATCAAATAAAGTCATCCTTTCTTAAAGGCTTCGCGTCAGTCAATGCTAGTGGCTGCGCAGGGGTACGACTGACTTCCATAATATTTCTTTCGATAATGTTTCGCTTAAATTTGACATTATTGCTTCCTCAATGAATCCCATGTTGAGTAAAACACAAATTAGTGAGTTCCACGAGGAACACTGCACTGACGTGAAGTGACACTCAAAAAGTACCCATTTTCAGTTAAATCCTTGTGAAGTGAACGATGAAAAGAAAATGGTTCTCTGAGAATTCCACAGGAAAAAAATAAAAGAGTCTGGAGAGAGAGAGACGTCGATTCAGGGTGGCAATTAAAGGAGACATTTTATGAGAATCTATGTGGTAAATTTGCGGGGTTGGTTGAACATTTTGTGCGTAAGTATCCCAATAAATAACTTCTCAACGATGTTTATAGGGACTCGTTTGCCTATTTGGACACTTGAACGTTATGTTGCTTCCTCTCACTTTCCCGATTTTACTCACATCCAACAACAATATAACACAAAGAGCTCCAGACTCTGCATCATCATCAGTAGATAGTTAAGCATTTAAAAGTCCGTCATTGCACCTTCAGCTATAGATAGTGGTAGAGGAGTTGAGAAAAAAATATTTAAAGAATGAGAATTCTAAAAGTTAATGAGCGACATTGGTCTATGGGGACATGCCCTTTTGACATGGTGAGTTACGACTCGCCTCATCCAATATTCCTGTCGTTTGAATTGCCCTTTTCCTTTTTTGGTTTACTAACAATCCAAATCCAAGTTGGAGTCTTTTATGCATAAAATATATACATATATTATGTATATATTATTTGACTTTACGGATACTCGTCGCATTTTGTCATTACGCAACTTTAAGATAACCATTTTATACTATCCTATCTCAACGAGGATCCACTTACGTAAACCAGACCAGAAGAAGAGTGTTCCGAGTTTAGTTCATTTTCATTGCCTAACATTTTCCCGATCGTGGGCTCGTTCCGGGCAGATGGAACTCGTTAAGCCGCAACGCTCAACTTTCATGCAATGGTATGCCTCATGGCTCTAGCTCCACTCCACCTCTATTCTCTCCTCCTTTTGCAAAGTCCGAATAGGACACATCTCACATTTATTAACCAATTTCCAGAATTCGTCCATTAATATTATTTTAAAAGGACATTTGGAGATAGGAAAGCAAGTGCGTAAGGGAAGGACAGTGCCCAGTCATTTGGCATGACAAAAATTACAAGAATTCTCGGAAGAAAAAGGAAAAATTGGGAAGTTGCACCCACGCTCTGTTCAACAAACAACAAGGAGTTACATGCATCACATACGTCATTATTCAAGTCAGCTGGACCCTTTGAACCATTTCCAGAAATGAAATGAAATGGGAGACGAACCAAACAGGCCATTTATAATGCAATGCAAAGCTATCGTGTTCACCTCGTTTTTGGGATTTATGAGCTCCTTGTTTTGATTCTCGACACCGCTCCGCCTTCAATAACCCAACGTTTGCTTTAATGAAACTTTAAACGTAAATACTTTGCTTAGAAAAATAGAAAACTTAGAAGAAGACAAGAAATACGTAGAATTTATCACGAGAGGATTATGCATGGTCAATGCAACGGTGACGGTAGTGATCATACTCTGATCATCCCCGATTGGTGGGGTACTCTGAGACATGCTCGTCTCTGTTCTGTTATTCAATACTAATTCCAGCAGATAAAAATAAGTTCAATATTTTTTTTAAATATTCTGGAGCTTGAATGGCCTTACCTTTATGTGTTTCATTGAATGTTATCGTCACTTCCATTACAGCAAGTAGCTCACCAAAATGGGATGAAAAATCGAGTTTTCAACACAAGTTTAGAACTAACGACATAATATATATGCCTGACAAGACCGACTTGTTCGACCATGAGTTTTCCCGACATGATATAAAATTGGAAATGATATCAAAATACTTTTTACATTGAAAACGTATGTGTAGAGAGTATCCATATATATTCCTTCACTACCAATCACATTGAAAACCATCAATATTTTAATGAATAAGAAAATGACGCTCAAAGTATGAATGCTCCAATTATAAGCGTCACGCTGCACCGCAATGATGAGTGACTTAATTTGAGCCCCATGAAATGAATTGCATGCATCATGTCTATCATTATAAATTATAATATACTGTTTTTGCTTGTTTAAGCGTACTAAATTAAATTATCAATAACAGTTTTTTTATGTTGTTTATCACTGGCCCTGGTGCTTCTTGTCTTGTTTCCTCACATAACATGCTGTCTCTTGACTGTACTGTACATAATATAATCTTCCTTCCAGATTTGCACAGAAATTTATCGTGTTTGTATGCAGTCATCCAATGTAATGAATCCATGCATTCTGTCATCAATACGAGACTATTTTGAATGGATCATGAAATGGTATTCAAGTGTGATGAACCGTTACGATTCTTGGCGTTTGATTGCCAGCCCAAGAGATCCACCCAAAACACTTGAATTGAATGTCTTATCTTATATGTGTGGTAGTAGCATCTTCCCATCATCATAATGAACAAAATAGTTCCATGCTTACTCGTTCGTATATATAAAATGTACGACATAATACTTATAATAAAAAAAGAGGCTGAGGAGAAGAGAAGAATAGAATTTAGGCTTAATAAACGATTACGAAGAATGTTTTTCATTGCATTCATGCCTTCCACTTGTTGCCTCCTCTTTTCTATACTCCTCAGGATTTTTATTGCCAACAATAACGCCACTGTTCAATCTCCAAAAAAAGTGAGCCAAGTACATAGTAGTGGGAAAGGGAAAATAAATGTTTACTTAAATAAGAGAACGCAAAACAAAAATGTAATTGGTTTTGTTCTAGGGTTAATTATAAAAATTTGCAATTAGTACAAGAATTGCTTGTCTATGGCCCGAACAACCCACAAGCCCGAAAAACAAATTCCTTAATTACTTTTCTTTCCTATTTGTATTTTACACACGCGAGAATTTTTATTTACATCATACTATAAAATGTAAAACCGAATGTTTTATGACTCTAAAAATTGGGGAAATGTGAGGAAACTTGAAATTTTTGTCAACAAATACGAAAGTATTTGACAAAAAGAATCAAATCAGTGTGGTAAAAATACAATTGAACATGCGGCAAAAGTAGCAATGGACTTACCCATTATTACTACAGATCATAAAATGCAGCTCAAATTCCCTGATTTGATTTGCAATCGAACTTTAACAACTTTAGATGCAGACAAACGTGGATGATATTTTAATAAAACAAGCGTACTTCCATAGCTTCATTGGTAGACACTAACCTTGCATATTGTTATAAAGTCCGGAATTTTGATTGACTCCTTTATTGTTTGATGATTGACATTGATGTTTCCAGAATGCAGTTCTCGAATTACTCCGAATTCATTACTTGTCACCCAGTTTTATACAGTCACTAGTTATAAGAACACACTTTTCGACTTGCTTAAATTTCTTTCAAATGGGAAAGTTGCTTGGGAAAGTTATTTTTTTATGAGAATAAATATTCATGCAATGACACATTAGGGTAATAGCCACATGTTGCACATCAAATCGTTTTAATAACAACAACGATAACCATTTCCCAATAATCAAATGATTCAATTCAATTCACGGTTGGATGACGTTGATGATATTCCGTAAAATTATATGGTGGGTTGTCGTTGTGGTTGCTGGTTGGCGTTGGCGAGAGGGTGAAAAGTCAAATCAACGCCATGATGCCACTTCGTCACACTACACTTTTGATGTTATGTTGTTATGTTCGGATCGGGGAGATGAGAAACCAACAAGTCTCATATGAGAAATGATGCGTTCAACTGACTATATTTATTGTTGTTGTTTCACACTAAACGAGAATGATCCTTGCAGAACGGAAAATAAAGAATGAATCACTTTTTTCTTCCGACAGTTTTTTCGGCTCAGCCTCTCCGCTCACAGGAAAAACCAAACCACTTACACGTTTATGTCCCATAAGAAGTACAGTACTTTGCTGAAGCACATTTTGCAATGTAATGTAATGTGTGTAGTTCAGAGTCAAACCATTATTGTCAATCCATCGCGAATATAATATTGAGTAGGGATAAATCGGAAAAAGAAAAAGCAGAGTTGCAAAAAATATTCCTATTTGTTGTTACACTTTGATTTCATTCCACACAACTTTTTTTTTCATATCGTCGAGAAAGCAGAAGAGATCCTTTTTTATAAATTGGCAAATTTAATTTCACGACTAGACTGAAGTTAATGAGGTGGATTATGTCAGAGGATAAGGCTCGATGGACGTCTTGGGAGAAATGAGAAGAGATCAAAAAGTTGTAGTTGCTCGCTCGTTCGCTTTTACTAAAGCCTCTCTTCTCCGTTCTCTATCCACTTTTAACTGATTCACTCCATCTAAAAGATACACATAATATGTGTAAGCATGTACAGCGTTGGCTTTGGCTTCTTTGTAAAACTTTACAGTTTACATTACACATGAAAATGTACAAATGCATATGAGCCGAAATAAAGTCATTTCAATTGCATGTTGTGAATTGTGAACACACAACATCGCTTCTAATCTGTACACAATAACAATTTTTGTCTTGCTTATGATTTAAAGAGGATGATGACGATTTATATCAGCATTCGCCTCTTTCTTCTTCTGCAGAGCAGACCTGAAGTGAACGAGTTCCTCTTTGCTCAATTCACTTTCCATGCTTTCTATATGCAAACTTCCGCATCCCATTCGTTTTTGTGCTGTAAATTGTAGTTTATCATCAACAGAAAGAGAGAGAGAGAGAGAAGATCACCTTCTTCCAGTGAACGCATGCATGAGGATTATGCTCATAATGTATAGTTAAGTAAGCATTAAACGGCTTGCTTTGACTTTGCTGCTGCACCGAGAGCAACATCAGCAGAACGAAAACGGAAAGGATCTCTTTTTTTTAATCTGTAGAGCAGCATTGGGATATACAGGCATGCATAGGACAAAAAAACAGGGATAGGAATGAAAGTTGGAATGTAGGCTTACCGGGATAAGGCCGAACAAGGCAAGGCAACCCATGTTTGATCCTCCTTCTTCTCCACCCGATTTGCATCTCACAATGCAACTCTTTTTAGTACTATCGCAAGGAATGAGTTGTTAGTTGGGAAATAATAAAGCGTTGGGAGAATTGAGACTGAAGCAAAAACAACTGAATTGCCACATAGAGCCAACAAAACAATAAAAGTGGATGTCCATGTCCATACAACTCCAGTCATCCTCATTCTTATTGTTCATGATACAATTTATTTCAAAGTCAGCTAATATGCAATAGCTTGAACGGATATTAATGTGAATCTGCAAACAGATTTTCACTGATTTTGCCATCTTCCTCTATAGAGCTTTTTTGCGAGATACTTCTTATTTCCAGTAGCCACTGATCAAAGTTTAAGTCATTTTATCCAGTGTCGTAATAATAAGTGTATGCATGTGTATTGACTTTTTACTAAATCGCACATGAAAGAGGTAAACGAAATTTAAAAAAAGCAACCTTATTGAAAGCAGACATGGTGCTAGCTAAGCAAGTAGAGGTGCCGAGTGAGTGGATCCACCTCCTAGAAAGAGGATTAATATTGGAACGGGTATGTGCCATGTGCATTTAATACCTACTACACTATTGAATGAGATGCATTGACACATAGCCACATTCTCTCTTGTTTGTTCCTTGGGAGAACACGTAATGTATATGTACTTGTACTGTGTAGCCACCGTCGCGTTGCAGAGTCATGTCATGCATACTTTTCTGGTTTACTGCTGCATTGCTCTTGTGTGTGTAAGCTTCTTTGGTGGTTTTGAATACACACAAGAGAAATTTGAAGACCCCTAGTTTGCTGTTGCTTTGAAAGGAACCAAACCCTCCGCAAGCTGATCTCTAAACTCTTACTTTACAGTCTCCGCCTTCCTTCAGTTCCCAACATCATCACCAATAATACCATGTCGACTTGAGACCAACTTGAGAAATTTACTCCGGTTTCCCTTTTCTTCTCCTGATTCGATTTTCTCCATTACCACCACACCACGCTACATTGAAATACATACGTGCATCTTTCTTACGTAACATAATAATTTGTTGTTCTTATTTACCTGTTTTCTAAACGTATGAAAACCAGCCTTTTTACCAAAATAATAAGGGATTTTGAAAAATGTAATAAATGCAAAACGTCAAAAGATTTGAAGTCCAAGGAATGAAACAAGAAGCAGTGGTAATAATATGGAACAACCTGAAAATTTTTACACTTTACCTAATCACAAACAACAATTTTTCTTTCTGCCTAATTCCCGACTCCCAAAATTTATTTTATTTTTTTTGTGGATGCGTTTTTGTTGGCTCTCAAAATTTGGTGGAGCAGAGAGGTTGATATAAGTTTGTGATGTGTACTTTTTGGTAGAAAGAATATGTGACTGATGTCATGATACTTATCATCCCTGGCAATCATACAGACTATTATAACCATTATACGCCAAACAGCCAGGGTGCACATACCGTTTTATAATGGCTCGACTAGTCTCTATCATTCGGTAAAATCTTTGCATACATCACACTCTTCTATAGATACTACATACATTCCCATTTTTATTCTAGTCATAGTCATACTCAAGTACTATGCTGTTTACTATACTTTAAAAAAGACTAAGCTTCCCTTCCCCAAAAAGATACAAGGCATTGAATGATATACCTTAGGAATTCTAGCCCACACGCTCTCTCACTTCAAGCTCGAAACAACGCTCCCTCTTCATTTAGAAATAGAGTGGATTTTGAAAAGCGGTTGCTAACTGAAATGCGTGCACTGCAATATTACGCTGCGCGGACGTTGATGGTGGCAAAAACAGTTTTGGCGTAAACCAAACCACGGCATTTCTGCACTTTAACAATGTGCTGTATTGATGATATAAGGTAAGGAAACAAAACAAAAGCACGTACGTCTCCTCTAATAATTATTATCTTTACTTTATTCTCCTTTTCTCCACTCATGGATGAAGATGATTATGTTTAAGATAGATAAGATCTTAAGGTGGTATACTTGCCTATCTTTAATAATATATATATATAGATATAGCAGGAGGAGAAACCAAACTAGGAGGATTCAGATTTTCTCTTTTGAAATATAGCATTTCGCATTCGTTTTAAATGACAACAAATTCTCGTCCCTTTTCATTTATATCATCTACAACTCTAACTATAAAGTGGAGATTGCTTTCATTGCTATTGTGAACATGCTCAGTCTCATTCTCAAAAAAAAAAATTAAAAGCTCTTTTGAATGAAGACAAAGAGTTACATTTTGTGCATTGCATTGTATGACAAGTATTATCATCTCTCAATCTCCACCGGCATTACACAATGTCCGTTCTGCAATTCATGTCTGTCAGTCACCGGTAAATCTTTTAGTCGATGGATATTATCTGACAAATTTGAGTCACAATGTGTGACGCTAACTCTCTGACTTCTTTGTTATTATCATCACTACATGATGTGATTAGTTCCAAACTCAAAATGTTGAATGTTGTCATGTAGTGTGCGCTATCCCTTACTTCATACTTAACAAGAACAATCTTACATTACATGATTCCAAAGAAAAAGGCTTGTCAGATTCCTCCCCGATTTTGACTGAGTGACAAGTAACGGAGACCATGCAAACAGAGCAAGAAATGAGAAAGATAAAAAGAAAGAGTGCCAATGATTTTCTCGGAATTTTATCAAACCAAACCAGACCCAGACCAAATTTATGAGTGCGGATTCTGTAGAATATGGGAGCACTGCCCACATACATTTACATTTATGCTTAATATAGATGAACAGGGTAGTACACAGAAGAAAGAAACTTTAAAGAAAGTCACAACCTCCCTTCTTGGATTTCCTCGTCGACCATGTGCCCAGGCCTGAAATGTGAGAGGACACCCAAAAGAAAAGCATTTCTCCCTTTACCTTTTTTCTCCGGTCTTATGAAGTTAAGCCTTAAAGAAAACATATATTTAATACATGCATGCATTTTACAGTATAAGTGTGTTGCATAATAAAATTAATAAACTCCTTGCTCCATTTAAAGCACTAATGTTTCGTCCTTTTTTTAGTATTTTTTGGAAACGTTACACTTTTTTCTGAGAGCAGTTTTCCAAAAATTGGAAACTGCCAATTGTCCTGTTATTCTCAATCTCTCCACCTTCAGTACTCACATTGGGTTTTTATTATTGATTTAGTGAGACCCCACAAGTTTATGCAAGTTGAAAATGGAGTTTGTAGAAAATATTCTTAGAACAAAGGCGTTTTTATTTCAGCGTAAATGTAAATGATATATATAATTGTATATCAATATATTACGTAACAGCTAACAAACGAAGATATGTCTCTATGTGTACGTATCGTATCCCACAAAAAGATTTATGGAATAGATGCAGTCTTGAGTTTACTACCAAAAAGAATAATTTGTTGGTTTCCATCCCTTAAAACTGGGCCATGATGTAACTCTGCTGCAATGGCAAGAAAATTTGAACAAGTATTTGCTCTAAAATTGAATTGAAATGTTCGCCAATATGATAATGAGTCAGCCAGTGGTTTTTTTTGCTTGTTGGGATCAAGAGTAGAAAAGTCGTAAAAACTAACGAGCGATCAGATCAGATATTTTTAGAGGCCCCTGCTACTTTTGTACATTGATTCTTATTTCATTTGTAATTAAGGTATAAAAATGGAAACAAAGAGTGTTACTGTCTTCCTTCAATGAAAATAAATCAGTAGGGAGAGAGAGTTCCCACAGTCAAGTCAGTCAGACAAAGCCAAGAAGTAGAAGCAGAATTATTCTAATTAAAAGGCAGTTTAGACATGCATTAACAAATGTGTAGATGGTAGTCTAACGTCTTCCTATTCTGTAAACATTTATGACGGTTGTCACTAGACATGGAGATCCTGTTTCAGGGATAAAATGAGATGAGACACATTTAACATTATACAAACATATATATCCAACATGTGTGTAAAATGTTGGGAAAGGTAATGATGACTTTGACGACAAGGGTTTGTACATTACACGGCCACACTAAGACTAGCATGACAATCTAAAAGACAAGACAGAAGTAGGAGACAGAATGTATCACTTTCGTAAAAATTAGTGGTGATGCCCGTCAGTCATTGGGATGCGGTTGAGTGGAAATTAAAACAATTATGACTTTTTACTTTACTCTTCTCAACCTTACGTACACTATATATTATTATGGAGATACGCATACTTTTCAGTTTTGCATGGGAAAGAGTGTTAAACTTTATTTAACCAATGAAGACTTTGATTTCTTTTAAAATCCTTTATTACCCACTTTCTTATAAATTGAATTAAACAATCATTTGAATAAATCTCGAAATAGAGCAGCTTCTATTCTTCATTGTTCTGAAACGGTTTTATTTTGTAAATAATTATTATACCTTAATTCCCTATCTGCTACAAAGTTCTTAGAATGGAAATAAAGTCAATCGTCCACAGCATTTTTAAACCTTCTCATTTTCTTTTCTAAGCCCTTTTCTTGGAAACCACAACATAACAACATGCAGTGCAAGAGTCATTCCGTCATTATTATGAGGAATACGCGGGTGCAAGCAAGCAATATGCAATGAACAGAACATGATGACTTGTAGCTCGTGGGACACTCAACATATTCATGCTTTTTCCCTTCGTAAGAATTATTTTTGTGCTTGCATGATCAAGTTTCAAAATGAGTTATACCGCACCGCTATGCGCTACCCTGAAAGTTCCCGACCGCATATGTACATTCTGGACCATAGTTCACGGAAAACATTTTTTCTTTCGAGATCTACCCATACCAGCTTGCAGCTTTTAAGACGGACCTGGTTCTTCTGGTTCCCAATTTTTTTTAAAAGATCATGTATCGTATCGTATCTCATTCGCATCACAATCAACCCTCTCTTACTTAGGCTTGAACTAGGGCGGTTTCCATCTAACATTTCCTTTTCATAATCAACAAAGACTTTTTAAAAAGCGATCACACGTCGCATCTTATTTTATGAGAGACCAGACCAAAGAACCAGCGTTCCCTCGGCACATGAGAATGAGACCCTGAAATAATATGCTCTGTAGTATTACAAATTACAATTAGAATTACGAATAATATTGAATTTTAATCATTTCTTGCGTCAATAAAAACAACGAGATTGAAAATCTTATGCTGCTCCTTAAAATAAACCGTGTATGGAGTCTCCTGATGGCTCGTAGGCAAATGAAAATGTTGAAGATGAATAAATTAAGTGATTAATACATATAAACTCTGGGAAACTGTGTATTTCTTTTATTCTTGCCGACACCTTTGAAACCATGTTTCATAAAGTTTTGTAAATTGTGAGAAATAAAGGATGCTCAGTTCGTCATTAGTTTCGGTTCTGAGCTTGCATAAATATACGCAAATGTGGATTTGATGCTAAACTTGAGTCAAAGTAAGTTAACAAGTTTTATACTCATTTCCAACATATTCGAATCGTTGAACGTGGACAGGGTTAATCTTCAATCTTATCCGGCAAATTCTGTTGTAACTTTTGACGAAACAAGATGTTTCGATCTGCTTTCTTATGTACTTACCAAGTTGGTACTCCAAGTGAACTCAGGAGAATGAATTCATGTGTCGCTGCATGGTGAATTACAAAGGAAACATAATTAAGCTTGTATTAGCCCATGACATCACAAAACGCTCACGCCCAACAACACATTCATCCCTACCACTACCACCACTATTTTTCTCATCCGTATAGGTAATAGCGGAGGAAAATACTATATAGTCGGTTTGAAGGATTGAAGATAAACGTGTGTGTATTTTCAATCACGTTGGAATTCAGAAGGCAGGAAGGAAGCCCACGTAAAAGAAAATCATCGTTAAAAGAGCTGGAATTGCGTGGTTGAGTAAATGTGTGTGTGGAGCGTCATGTTAAATGTATGTACAGAAGAATGGTGTGATTTACGTGAAAAAGGACAGTTTCGTACACGTCCCAAATAAAATATTTACGGCCACGGTCCATTTACCAGGATTCATTGCTAACGGTGTTTGTACAACTCTAGCGAAATATTGTGCCTATCAAGACAACTGCTTTTTTACATTCACGATGATGTGGCATCTCTCACTTTTTTTCTTAAAACTTGACTCTATTCTATAATTCTATATACACTAGTCATCTCATCTCTTCTCAATACTTGCCAGCACGAGATCGAGATACTACTTAAAAACATAGCATTCACTTGTCATTATTCACGTTGAATAAATGACGACTCCACTCCAAGATCTGATATTTACTTTAGGTTGATGTGCCTGCACCTTAGCAGACCTCTCTCTTTCAAAAAGATTGTCGCAGATATTCCATTTCAAAAATAGTTTGGCGGATAACATATCAAGTTGATTTCAAAATACTTGTTTTTTTTGCTCTCTCTCTCTTCCTTTCTCATTTGGTATATCAAACCATCCCCCTCTCCACAAAATTATCATCATCATCGTCATTACGGTTGACGGCTAAATTCTAGACACTCAGTAACGCTTAATGCTCCAGCACTTAATTTAGCTCATTTTTATGTTTGTGTTATAGGTTGTCCCAATAATATCATATCCAAAAAGAAAGAATGTACTTAATGTTCATATAAATATATTGTACTTTTCCAAAGTAGAACTCGCTCCAAAAGAAAAAGATAAATATCGCAGAAAATTCATTGGCTATCATGACATCTCCCTCTAAATGTGACGTGGAATTTGTGTACAAAACGTTATGTGATATGTTATCCGTATTAATCTTGAATCTACTCTACTTTAACCTTATTTGAGGGGAGGGATATATATATTTATTATTTATAAAAAAAGGATCAAACCAACCACCGATGAATGAGTATCTTGTGAATGATTAGCACAGGTGCAAAAACACGGAAAATTATTGCAATCTTTCTTTTGAAAAAACTGAAAATAAACAGTTATTCAACTTTTGATTTCTGCAGATATATAATTTTCATACAGTACAAGAAGTACTTATGTACATTATATAGGTGCTTTGTATCATTGTATCGATTAGAAATGTTGTTGCAACCTTCGTGAAAATGTTTCTTTAAAGTTTTTCCTTGAATCTTTTAATTAAATTGTTAGAAAAGTGAAGTTTGCCTTATACAAGTCAACTCAAGTCACAATCAGTGAAGCAAGGGACATTCAAGAAGCATATATATTTTCTTCAGAAAAACTGATAATATCTTTGGCAGTTTCTTGGTGTTTGGTTGATGTTGAGCTCTATATGCATGATTATGATGAAGCGGAAGGGGGAAAGGGAGAAACAGGGATTGGATTTGGGATTTTAGATGAGCACAACATAAAATACCAGCAGCCACACTTGCTTGAGTGTGTAGTGAATAAGAGTGATGTTGCATAAAGCTATGGAAGCAGTGAACCCGAAGATGATGTGATGCCATGTTCCCTTGCAATGAGCCTATTTGAAGCATGTCATACTGTTGTCGTTGTTTTAATGAAAATGATGATGCTCATGCACCACTCCAACCGTGGAACAGTTTAATCCACATTTTCTAATAATGTGGAGGCATTTAATGAAATAATGTTCGGCAGAAAGGGAAAAGCAATGTGAGATGTGATATTATGGAATGGAGGCCGCCTACATCATAACATAACATAATCTAGGCAGATGAGTCCGTCATGATTTTTGTAATATGTGGTTTAGACGCGAAGCGAAGCACGACATCATTTTTATGTGATTTTCTTTAGTTACGCTTGTTTGTGTCGCTGCTTTTACTCTACTCCACTCTCAAAGTATATATACGCTTTCGGGCTGGCTTTCCATTTCATGCACAGTGTTATGGAACCTGATGATGATGATGATGCCATCAGAGTGAAATGTAATGATGAATTTTCCTGATAAAATGAGATATGCTCTTTTCTCGGCTTGATTTTTATGCTGACTCTAATCCAATTCGTGGTTTTTGGTTTTACATCTCTTTCGGAATAGAAATAGAGTCAAGAGTCATCCTCTTTCAAGAAAAACTTGATTGTTATCAATGAAAACAGAAGCCGTGAGTAATTTGTATGCATTTCCACTTCCAGCATGTCAAAGTCAAACATTCTAGTAGATAGTCTTTGGTGGCTGCACGTGTGAACTTTGGGACAGGTATATACAACAAAATAAAATGAAATAAATTTGATTAAGTATAAGATCACAGTGAGGTTGTACTGTGTACTTTTTATTTGGATGTGATGAGCTAAACATGAGACGTTAGTGCTTTCCAGATTGAAACGTTATATTTTTATAGGGACCGTGTTGTAGGTTTTAGCAAATGTCCAAAATCTAGAGTGCATGACGGATGAAATGTAACAATAACAAAATTAAGATGCCATTGCGCATTGCCTCGCGTGCCTCTGACTCTGATGTACTTACTTGTGTACAGAAAAACTTTTTGGATGGGTTTGAATGTGCTACGGCTACGCTCCCTGTTGTCACTGAGTGACTTGCCGTGCACATCTAATTTCTCAACAGATTCATTAAAATTGCATTATCTTGGAACAAGAGCCAATTAGCATAGATTTCACAAAGAAAAACAAGTAGACTGTAATGAAATCAAGAGTCCGTTCCTGCGACAGAATGGTATGCATTTACTAGTAGGTACAGAATACATGTTGCTACACATTCATAATAATTGAAAGTGGTGGTGATCAGTAAAGTACCACTCACTCCTGAAGACTAAGATGACTGACTGGCCAAATGCAATATCAAATCTGCATTCCTCGGGTGAGGTTGATGATGATGCACCTGTAAACACTGTCATTTGTCCACAGGAGACCAGACCACATAGTTTGAGTTCTGATTAAAAAATGGGATAAGGATTACAAGGAAATACATAGGTTGTAGTAGAGGATGAAGTATGAGAAGTTTTAATTGCTTGTTATTTTAGGGATTTCCCAAAACGAGCCAAAAAGTCAGCGGAGGAAAACCGAAATGCTGCACATGAGAAAGAGTACGAGTACACGCGTAAGCTGTTCAACGTTGGCCGTTCAACGGGAGATCCATTCTGGCCATATTTACTTGACACATTCCTCATGAATGCATATCTAATTCAGTCTACGAATCAAGTTGAAGACGAATCTAATCAACATCACATCCTAGTGTCGACGACTCGTCTGTCACAAATGAGAAAAAATGCAGTACTGTGAAGATGAGTCATTTGCACATGTGAAATTCAGGCGAATTACAGTAGTCGTGAATTTTTTCTCTCTCTCATGCTCTCGCAAACACTTTCATGTGCAACGGATTCTCAAACAGTTGGGAAATTGCAAACGTTAATGTTATAAATGCATAATAATGTACTCAAAACATAAATTTAGATAAAATTGGATATAGTAATTAATACAAATATTCATGTCAGGTTTCTCACGTGCGGTTTTTGGAGCAGTTATGCACAAAAAAATACACACTTCATTATGACTAGCATCAAGTATGCATCATCACCATAAAACAAACAGAAGGAAGATGACAAGAAAACAGGCCTATCGATGCATCCATCCAGTGGGTAACGTAACGGCATCATCGGAGGAGCTTGTTTGCACTTGGTTCCTACATACTCGATTAATACTACATGATGCAATGTTTTATAAAGCTATATAGCAAGTTATATAAGTTGTTGGGAAAGTAAATGTCAAGAAAACAAGAAAAAAAATAAAGGGTTCCTCTTCCTCTCTTCTTTTCATCTTGTTGCCTATATATTTATTATTATGTGATGTGATACTCATATACTGTCGACTGTATCAAACCAAACAAACCACGTTTCTTGAGCTGCCGCATCAGCCCGGTTGAATTCTGTCTTGCAAGGAGCTACATCTGGTTCCCATGCTTGTAGAAAATGTGCATGTTTAACTGAAATGTAAAAGTTAGGCGGATTCTCTTGCTAAGACGAAACCATTTCTTTAAACTTGTGGTGGCACAATGTGCAATATTGAAATTATTTTCTGCCTTACACTTTATTACAATGAGGCATGCATAACTCCACAAATATACTACATCATAAAAGTGAACTCAAAGCAACGTTAAGGTTATAAAAACCACAGCTTCATTTGAAACGAACTACATTATATTACATAGCTGTACATGCATTTTAATTTTCAAGTGTGTAATAACTTATTTCTAGTAAATGATGGTGAAGAAAATGATGACGAAGATAATCTTTGAAAAGTTTAATGAAATGTAAGCAAGCATGAGAATGTTACACACTCCGAGTCTCGTAAAATGCAGCGAAATGGATCACAACGGTTGTTTGGAACATGAGTACGTACATACAAGAAACTTTTTTGTAATAATGCATAGCATCATACCTATAATAAATATTCACATTTTGAGCATACCACTGAATTTTTATATACACAATAAGATATGGATTATATCCAAATGCTAACATCTTATTCGAAAGATGACAGTAAAGTGTATTGGACCATAAAAAACCTTTAAATTGAAATTTTGAATAACAACGAGAAACTGGAGTTTTTATGTTTTTATGTATGTATGAGAATATTGTGGGTACTGAGATCAACACGTACGTACTTACTTGAAATTGAAATGTCAACACTCTCGTTTTCTTGTCAGAGTAAAAGTCAAATTACTCAGAGTCGTTTATTAAGCAAAAGTGTAAAATCCATATATTTATAAACAATTATTGTGATAGTGCAATATAACGTTAAATTCAAGAAAAAGCAAGGCGTAAAGTTAAAGTCATCAACCTGGTTGATAGACAATAAATATATTATGCATAGCTGAAGAAAACTTCACAGTTTCACGTTGCCCCACATTGTAAAAGGAGCTGACTAGAGCTCAAGCTTATTATTTTTTTGGACAATTGGTCATGACTTGGAGCAAGACGTAAATATAGCATGTCAAAGCATGGATAGTTTAAGGTGCGCGAGCACATTTTGAACTCTGATCTAAGCAATTAACAATGCAAAAGTTCTGACATTAAACGTTTGACGAAATTACATCGTTTCAAGCAAATTACCAGATAGCTAGATTCTTATTGATTTACTGCAGTACTGGTATGGTGCTTTGGTGCTATATATTTAATGATGATAAAGTGTGGAAACGGAAATGAAGCCTCATCATTGTCGCCTTTTAAGTTTATGTAGAAGCTTAAATGAACTGAGGGAAAACGTATTTTTAAACAGAGAAAACAATGAGGTTTGACTTCCTTTATAGCCGAGAAGGCTCTGACTACTAAATTGCTGAACAGCAAGCTATAAGACTGCAAAACAAACATTTTTACGTGAAGCACGCATTTGTCTGCTTTCCTAGGTGGTATAGAATACTTTTGGCTTCTTTCTTTACACTCGTTCATTATTTTATGTGCTGGGAATTAGTCACGGCACTCAAATCACAACTCAAATAGTCTTATTCATTTTCTTAGACAAACAGAAGATCATATAGGGTGTACGTGTAATGAGTAACTTTACTATAACAGTTATTATTGCTTACTGCAAATAAGCCAAGAGTTGAAATGCAAAATCTATACTCACATTTCCAGACATCTAAATAACCGGTACGCGATGTTATAATAAACAAGCACGATTTTTCTCAATTTTTTCAATAATTCTCATTGTTTCAATCGGAAATACGTTGCTGCTTTCATCAGAATGATTGAAATGGCAATTTCCCCAATAGGACAGCCACTTTTGTCTTTGCTGCATTGGAATTTCGGAATGCTATTAAGAAAAATGGCCAATTCCTTTACTCCAGAGCAGACGAGAAAATATTACTTTACCTTAAATAGGCTTTTAGTGGTTTGGTTTTCCTATGGGAAAAAGAAGGAGAATACCTAAAATTTATAGTCTGCCTATATGTACATAAGTATATGCAAACAAAAGCCTTTAAACAAAATAGAAAGAAGACTTGTTACACGACAAAATTCACAGCATTCTACATTTTTCACACTCAGGGTTGCGTAAAGAATGCATGTGCGTCAATATTGACTACGAAGACTATGCCATCCGAAGGTGGTATGGAATGCAATGTGCTTTGCTTTTTACTTCAAAATCAAAACATATATGCATCATGTTGAATGTATAAGCGATGTACACGAACAGAATATGTATGTATAAAATTTCTTCGTAGGTGCATGTTCATATCACATCCATGTGCGTTTTTATCCAAGAGTAGGTACTTCCATTTACACTATAACTCACGAGGATTTTATTATTTTTTATTTTATTATTACATGCTACTACAGTTCAATTTCGTAGCATCGTACTTATAAAAGTTTTCAAAGACCGTCACCCACATTCATTGTGTTAATCTTTAAATTTAAATCCTAACATGTGCCAAATACAAATACCAAAGGAAAGACCTTGAGATTTAAGCAGTCACGCAGTCTGTACTGTACTTTCCTTTGTGGTCGAGATATTCAGCGTTTTCACTCAAGAAAGAAATAGTAAGAAATATTATTTGATTCATTGCTCACATAGATGATTTCTACCCTCCAGTCAATTCTATCGTTCATGTCGCATGTCACATTATGCCGCAAAGTGAAATAATAGCTAATGACATTTCTCAACAACATTTAAATAAATAAATAAAATTGTTTCATTTCCCATTTGTTTCAAGTACGAAACCACAAAAGTGGAATTTTTTATGGCATTTGTGGCATTTACCCAAATTAAATTGCATACCATGTATACAAAAACATGTTTACATGAGAGAGAACGGTAAAAACACCCGAATGTGGTCTGAAATGACTTTCAAGTCGAATATGTCGCTAGAGAGGAGACCGTCAAAGGATAGTACACAGATGTAAATCACTTGCCTTTCTGACACATTTTTGTCTATTTTCTTTCAGCCAAAAACAAAACTCCTTCATTTCTCTGAATTTGCTTGCCACTGATACTGATTCGAATTTCCAATATACATAAATGTATAAATGCAGCATGAATTGAAGCAGCTTCCCAAACCAAACTAAAAGAGTCAAAAACTTCTATATTGAATACAGTATATACTTTTATATTGACGATGAGTTTTGAGACGTGTACCTCCAAGTATGTTTTACATACAGAATGTCATAATATGCGTAAAATTCATCGTTTAGTCAACTTCTCTCTTGTGATCATGAAAGTTATCCGAAGAAAGACGTCGGCGGGGATCAAAGATGTGCTAAAACGGAAGCCTAGTTAGCTTCAACTCATCTCTTTCCCAAGAAAACGACAAAAAAAATGGATGAGTGGATGAAATAGGGGCTGCTGCTGCTCTAAAACTGTATAATATTGACTTGACTCGAGCAAAAACTGGTCTTTACGAGTTGCCTACTTTTGTTACAAAAAATGAATATTATTTTTACGGTGGGATGATGCGAGGTTCGGTGGCGTATTTTTGTATCTTATCTATCTTATTTCTGACGTATAAAAAAATTGTAGCAAACATCTATACTATAAGATAATTTTTTTGAATTCGTCGACAATTTGTTCCTGCGTCAACTCAAATATCGACTATGTACCTGGAAGCTCTCTTGTTGACACCAGTCGTCACTCACTACATTGCTTTCTACTTTCCATTTCATTGTGCATTTTAAACTAGCAGTTACGAGACTTAAATACATGAAAGTATATGTACAACAGAATCATACATGCATAATTTGTATGTATATAAATATGAATACCATAAGTTTTTACTTGAGCATATTGGCAGGCTTGAGTGAAGGAAAGATGTGATGTAATGAGGTTCTTTTCTGGGGCTTGCTTATATGCTTGTTGTCGAGTTGCAGCTTATACAACCGATGATACAGAAGTTGGAGCGTGTTTTACGTAGCAAAAACCCCTTTTCCATACTTGACGACAGTGACCTGACTTCCATATCCGTCATTAAGCCTTTTATGCTACTGTTTTCCACACAATCGTGCATATAATATGTGTATGTATGCCTATAGAGATGCACAATGTGTTGTCTCGTACCAGAATTAGTCATATAATTTCGTATTATGTAGCTGCAGACAGAAAAAAAATTTTGGTCCTCTTCTAGTGAATGTTTGTTGTCGGTGTCGGTGCAGAGGAAAAGATTCAAAAGAAATGAAAACTATTACCCTCGTTGTCCTGATTCTAATTGAAATCGATTTGTCTTCCGGGAATGTCATCTTCAACATTCTCTCATGATTTCCGGTCTTAACCTTTCCTTTCCTAGACTTTTTACATAAGGATCCGAGGAAATGTGAATGATTTCAAACTAACGCTCTTTTTATTTCTGGGTTGCCGACAAGACACTCTTGCTTCATGTTCTTCATTCATTTCAAACGACGGCCTAGCTACTACTAATCTAAAACACCACACCACTAACTCTAACTAATACATTTGCGCTTCAGCCGTAGATGGTAAAACATGTCAAATTAATTGTAATGAAACCGAAAAAGTAAATAATTTAGTTGTAATAATACATTTTTATTCAAAAATTTTGTTCCCAATAAATTTCGCAACGATGGGACGTGCTTGTTAGAGACAGGGAAAGTAATAATAACTCCTACAATTTAATATTCTCAATTTCGTATCACAATAAAAGTTGAGTGCGGCAAATCTGCATATCATCTATGTCACGCCGCTAAAACGATAAGAGGCAATGCTATACTAAATTTGGAATGCATCACCTTGTTCCGAGAATTAGTTATAGAACTTTAATGAAACTCGTAAACATTGTACTCTATCTTATATTTTTAAATGCATAATACTTATGAAATAAAACGCTTTTAAACCCTATGTTAAGTAGTCATTAAGTTTTAAAACTTTCAAATTGACAAATAGTCAAGAGAAATTTTCAGATCCCATTATAGTATTTGAGTGGAAATATTATTATCTATCATAAAATTCATAAGCTTGCTACTAAAAAAATTGGCATACATTTAAAGTAAAACTTTCATTTTTTGGTGCAAGTTAGTTGACTTAAACATTAAGCTATTTGCTTTTAAATAAAATGCGAGCTAATCTAATGACAATTAGAGAAATAAAAAAAGCAGGTACTTGTGATACACACCTACAATAGCTGATTTCGATGCATGTAAAACTTGTAATGCGAATGGAAACTTGATAGTTCAGGTATCTATACTAGTAAACTAGCTGAAGAGCATCCCTCCATATTGAAAGATCAACAATTGGTTTTTAGATTGTTTTTAGTTTATAATGTGTTGAACAGTAAAAAGGTAAGAGATTGGAAGGACTACCCTAGTTTTCTTAAAAACATCGAATGATGCTTACGGTTACAGTAATCATAAAGTTCTCGTGTTGGTACCGATTGTTCGTTGAAAGAAAGAGCGCTGATTTGTTTCTCGTATGTTTTTTGTGAAAGATTCTTGTTCTGATTCTGTTAGCTGAGAATTTCGTTGGTTTTACTTCAGTGTAGTCGTGAGGTATGACTTCATTTAGCTTTATATTAAAATAATTTTGCTGAGGTAGCCATCTCCGAAACGCCACATGTATTAGATCCACGATAAACTCGATAGTATCCCTGAAACAATAAATTACATTTTTATTGAAGCTTACATAACATTTTACAAAGCAAGCACAACCTAGAAGAACAGATGGGTACAGTCAAGCGCGATGCAGGCTTATTATTATAGTTGGCATGTTCATGCTCATTGCTCAATCATTAAATGAAAACAACATTAAACCCCATTCTTCCGTAAAAATGGCTGAGCTTATACCTGTTCACCCCAACTTTCTCCCCAACTGTTCTTCACGGTCCAATATGGAAGAGTACGATTAAACCTGGGATATGCTGAAAAATTAATAAAAAACATTAAACTAACCTGCTCTCCCCAGTGAGGGCCCCAACTATTTTTAACTATCCAGTACGGCAATACTTTATGCCTAACTGAAGTAGCTACAAGTAACAATATTAAGTGATTAAACAGAGTCATCATTGCATAGCCAAAAAAGAAAATTGTTTGTCACAGTTTCAACGTCAACTTGAATCACTACACCAAGATTTAAAATTCTAAAGAATATTAGTATTATGATTAATTCTTCAACAACTTACTATGAACTCCATAACCCACTATCAGAACACCATGGTCAAGGCTTTTGGGACTGCACAAAAACTTCCAAGGATGGGAAACACCACCCCAGTAAAACTATATATAAAATTGGGTTATCTTCACCATTTCGTGCTATAACAAGTATAGTACAACGCACAAGACTATAATAATTACTTATTACAAACCTGCATAGCATTTGCATTAATTCCTATAGAAATTGGACCATGCTTCATAAGCCACATGGCGATCTCCGTCTCATTCTTAGGAAGTTCAACAAATCCCTTGACTTTAGCTTTTGCTTTTGAAGCATCAAAGCTGCATTTTTCGTTGCGCCCATCATAAGGATATTCACTTTCTGGTTCTAAACCTCCAATCTTCTGAAGTATCTTGTAAGCATTTTCTGGTAGCCCACCATTGCATCCCTCATCCAATGTATCGCAATCAACCAGTTCTGAAACAATAATACATATATAACACAAACTATCAAACAGGAACTTAAGCTTGATTTGATATAAAAAAACGCGAATTCTTGACGATATGTATGTATGGGAAAAGCAACAAAATAGTGAAATTTTTATTACATTGTTATGGTTAGAAAAACTGAACTGACCTTGTTCTGAAAACGACACGAGGTTTTTATGCTTTAATGCATATAATCCTTCAATATTCCCAGTTACTGAAAACGCCCAGCAAGACCCACACAACCCTTGATTTTTTACTGGGGTAACTACATTAAAGTGTCTCCAGTCAAATTCATCTGGCAAATTGACAACCTGGGGAATTTCAGCTTTCTTGGTGGGCTTATGCCTTTGTCTTAAGTCTGGTCGAAGGCCGACATAGTTTTTGGAAAACTCTTCCTCTACAAATACAATATTACATTTTACGCAAGACTCAAAAAGTCTAGTAATTCGCAAAAAAAATTCACAATGACAAACCTGTTAGATCTGCAAACTTAGTCACTCCATAAGTAGCTGTCCCTTGCTCGTATTCTTGGAGGAGTTTAATCTTTTGCAAGTTCTTTCGAAATACTTCCAATCGGTACTTGTACTCTTCTGGTGTTTGATATGTTTTTTCATATTGAGCCATAAAAGTTCCAAACTTTTTTTCTTCTAAATCACCATTAGAGTTAGATATAGCAACATCGATGTTTGGACCTATGCTACGAGGAGAAACGACGGCACTCTAGAACAATAACAGAACGAATCATTGCAATTAATACATTTTTTTGGTGATAAATAAAATCAAAGTTTTTGACATTAGATTATGCCCTTTAAGGTTGTATCAAATAAATAATTGTAAATAAATGAGGTTTTGTTGACGTACCCTCTTTTTACGATTATCTCCATACAATTCGTCTTTACGGCCGCATTTGGAATCTGTAATTTTTCGAGTTTTCATCCAGGGTTGCTCCCAAACAGTAATGTTGCAGAAATTATGTTCCTAAAACAAACCATCTACTATACAAGACGAATCTCCCATGAAATCAATAAACAATTTCAAATCATAAATTACACCTACCCTCGTTTCATCAATATCACACTTGGCTTTATCTAAACTTTTTGATTTTCTACAACCAGTGTATCCCATCTCGATAAGCATCTTTGTTCTGACTCCACTCACAATCTGACGCTGGGCTTCAATGACTCTAACAAGCTTCTGCGCATGTAATGCGTTGGATTGAGCATCTACAGATGAAGTAACAAAATCTGCGAGGTCTAACAAATCTTGAGATTCAGGATCTACAGGCGAAAAGCCACCCAGCATAACCTTCTCTATGACTTCATTTTGGCTGTTTTCATTCTTCTTAAAATACTGTTTTCCTAGTTTTTTGCCCTTTTTCATTTTTTCTGGTGAGCACTGAGATTCTGTTACTTTCTTCTGAACAGCTTGCCATGGCTGGAATAGAATTTTAACACTGCACACATTGTATGGAAGCACTATTTTATCCTTGCAATTTTCGTACGAGACTTTCCCTCCTTCCTCACATGTTGTTTGCGCTACCCGAATTTTAAGATGATACAACCAACCGGATACTGTCTATAATTAAGTTGAAATCATTTATTAAAACATTAGTATTATTAACATTATCAAAGTTTGACATTAGCTAATGTCATTTTACCTGTTTCTTTGCACTTAGAATATCCATTACAAGCCGTGCATCAGTGTCTTCGTCAATAATATCGAGTTGCTCTACAGCAAAACGGGCAAGTTCCATCAATGTGTCCTTGTCTTCATCAGCTTCACGCAAGTGTCCAATTCCTTTTGTTTCCCTCTTTCTTCTACTTTGATGAGTTGAAGCCAAAGTTGTAGTAGCATCCTCCATTTCATCGCTGTTATCATCCAACTCCCCCATTCGAGCTTCTGCTTCTTCTGGATCACGCTCTGCCTCTTCAGCTGGAAGGTCACTGTCACTCACTGCTTGATCACATTTTGTTAAAAGTAGCTCAGTAGAGTTTCGCCACTTTTGTTCCAAAATTTCAAAGCTACAGATGAACGTGTCCTTTTCTGGATCAATCAAACAAGTTTGCTCTGACAGTTTCTGTTCCACTTTGGAGCAATTACTGTAACCCATTTCAACATCCAACATGTACTTTTGACCAGCCACGACTTGAGTTTGAGCTTTTACAACTCTAACAAGATGACGCCCAGCATCCCCATCTTCTAACGAATCAAGATGATTTTTGAATGCAAAGTTTGCAATATCTTGAACCTTTGAGTCTTCTGGATCCACATCTCGTGAACATCCTGTACAAAACGGACGTCCCGTGACTATTTCCTCTTCTACTGAGGGAGCAACAGGAACGCCAATATCGTCTTCAGTCTCATCAGCTGCAGAGGATGGCAAAGTGGTATCTTCGTCTTGCAGCACAAACTCATTTTTATTATTGGATGCTTTTGCTTTTGGCGATTCATCAAAATAGTCACTGGTTAGGATGTCAAGAAAGGAAGGGTCCCAGCCAGCATCGCGTCCTTTCATTAAACTTTCGTCAGATGAGATATCCCCCTCTTCGTCATAATTACTTGATGTTAATTCATTACCAGTTGCGAGATCCTCATTCTTGGCTCTCCGTTTATTTCTGCATTCCCCCGATTGTGACAATATCAGGGTTGCAATGAGCAGAGTCCACAACAGCTTCATTAGCGGTTCTGCTGCAGCCTCCAAAGCGGAAGCTGAACCTCTTACACGAATTCTAGTCCACCTAAAATGGTTGGACACCGTACACAGCTCTGAGTTGTCTTATGAGTTTGCTGCAATTTTGTAAAAAAAAAAGTACAAGGATTAAAATGACATCATATCAGTCGGCACAGCAAGCTGTTACAAAGTTCCTTTCCAGCATTCAACAAATGTCCTCAAATGTCAAACTCAATTTTGCATTACATGATTCCAAGCATCTTATCTAATGCATTTATGTCAGTAACCGAGAATGAGTAGCGTATAAGCCTAACTAACACATACTACGCAGCAAATCGTTAACCCCATCTTCTGAAACAAATAAAATTCTCAAAGACATAATGACCACGGCTTTCTTCTTCCTTCCAGCTTACGTAATGATTTTTTGCTACCCCACACACGTCACACGTGCTATTGGCTACGCTCTAAACTCTGTTGAGCTTATCTGCTGGACTGGAGAATCGATATATTCGATATCAATAATAATTATTCGAAAAAATGTTAAATCTAGAATCTGAACAGGTTCATTCGATCCGATTGTCACAATTCTGACTTGCCTCCTATGCAACTGAATAAAACTGAATCCCCTATGGTCAAGTCACCTCTGACTTCATACTTTCATGAATTTTGATTTCCTTTCATTTATTCTTTACTGTGCTAAAAATATGTACTGCATCATTGCCCATTGCTTACTTCATACTTGCAAGTAATTTGCATGTATGTAAAGTTTAAAAAACTCAAATGCATTACGATTACTCACCCTTTTTTTGTATAATCTGATGTGATGCACTCCACTAAATACAAAGAAATCACATATGCAACTCCACCAACACAAATTAAAGTATAATTGTTTATTGAGCTACCACCATTCGTTCGTTCCTTAATATCCTTGGCTTTGGGTGCTAATAAATTCGTATATAATTACAGATTACCATCTATATAAAAATGCAATATGGATAGATTAACTCGAAGGCTAGTCAACTTAGTCACTCAAAAACAACTCACAACTTCACACATACAACATACTCATCTCATATGCTCATTCATAACAAAACAACTTTTTCTGTAAAAGTACTTATGTACACAACCACACACCAATTGGCAAAATTGGTCCTTTTTACTTACGTACATTTATGTACATAAAATTATGCATCTTAAGGTACGTTTGCACTTACTGACTTCTCGCAGCTCGCAGCTGGCCGAAAACATCTAGCAGAAAAAAGCTTGCAGCCAACTGCGTGTTTCCATATAAAAAACTGCGTGTTCGCACTTAATGAAAACCGAAGCAGCAAAAAGTAAGCTGCTGGCAGAAAAAAGTTAGATGCTAGCTGCCAGCTGCGTCTTCAAGCAGATGGGAACGCAAAAGCAGCAAGCTGCTAATTTAAATATTTCACAGCAGAAGTTTCAAAGCATCATCTCTTTCATTTTAAGCAAAAAATGTTGAATAATGTTTACTTAATTCAATAAACAATATTTCACTTGCCATCGTTAATTAATTTATGTTTCCGGTGATTAATGACTATTATGAGGTCGACCTTAAACAATAACTATCGTTGGTTATAGTGGGTAAGAAGAAACAAAAAAAAATTATGCAAAATACACATGCAAAACAAAAAAAAGCGACATACAAGCAGAAAAAGCTTCTTCGGAAGAAGCTGCAAATTTCTTGTCGGCGCGTAAAAAAATTTGCTGCTTGAGCGGAAAAAAGTCGATGTGCGAACACTCACGCGTTTTTACGCTTGTCGAAAAAAACATCGACCGAAAAATAAAAAAAGCGGCAGCAAAAAAAAAAGCTGCCGCAGCAAGCTGCTTGACTGGTGCGAACACGCAGCTCGCTTTTTTCGGCAAGAAGCGAGCTGAAAACTGCGAGAAGTGGGTATGTGCGAACGCCCCATTATGTATCGCTATCATGTCACTACTATGTACATTTTAATAGGGATTGGGGCAAAGTGCGAAAGGACATTTTAGAGTATACCTTCATATGTATAATTGTATACCAATACCAGTATACCCATCTATATACCAAAAGCTTCCCTGTATAGCAGCGCTTGTGGGTTATCTGATGTGATGTTGCCGTAAGGACATTGGATTGGCTAGCAGAGTCCTTGACGAATAAATGATGCATTTGCAACCGTTTGAACGCAAAGCCGCTCCAAATTCTTAGGTTGTCTGTTATTTTTGTCATTTGTTGTCTGTTGTTGTTGAGTGCACACAGCACAAGCATCATATCATCATGCATTTCTGCAGATATTAGTTTTTAGTAGTTAATTTTTCATACCAGAGATTATCATTTGACGTTGGATTGATGAGTCAGTTATTATTAAAATCTTAACTCAATCAATCAGCGTTCATCGTCTGTGCCAGTTGTTTAAATGGTTGTTCTTTCTTCATGAATACGTGTGATAGAATTATTAATTATAATTGAGATTAGTAGTGAGGGCTGGGAACGTCAGTTAGTCAGTAGTTGTCAGTTTCGAAAGGAAAGACTTCATTCCATGAATTTCAATTTAATAAGGACGGCGATAGGAAACGGAACAGAGTAGTTAGTAGTAATCAATCGTGATACTGAATAATTATTATTGATTATTACTTGTATGTTGTAAGTTGTTTTTCAACTTTACTTTGAATGTTGGAGTAGTTGAAGGGTTGTTGACTACGGCTACTGTTACTAAATAATAAAATTACATTTTGTTGGTTAACTGTTTTATAGATTTCCTTATGATGGACACTTCCGATGAAGCTATCCAGGGCGAGAAAAGAGAGGATGTTAACCAAAGAATGGACATTGAGTTGGGGTCTGCTCCAACTGCTACATATCGTCATGTTCTCGAGCTTATTTCAAATGAAGGGACGGAACAAATGGGTCCGCTGGTGAATCAAGCTGTAACGGAGCAACTAAAGAATTGGGGGATTGATTTCGAACCTCATGGAGGAAGGGGAAGGTCTAAGGTTCGAAAGTCTAATAGCAATAAAGCAGGTCGGAATGAAGGCGGTGCAAGTGTAAGTAATATATTCTTTGCGTTTTTATAGTTGATACTAATCAGTAATCGTTCAAGTTTTGAAATTTGTGTCATGTCATCTTATGTTAATAGAGGCTTGTTCCAGTGGAGTTAAGAAGATTCAATGTTACTGTGATGGTTCCCGTATTAATTAAAGAGACTTGTGACTTTTTACGACATCATATAAAAACTGAAGGCATCTTTCGTAAGAGTGGGTCATCTTCCAGGGTTCAAGCATTAATGGTAAGTTTTTGTAATAGTGTAATAGATATCTCTTTTTATTCCTGATTAGCCAATCTTATTTAAAGTTAACTATGTGTGAACCTTTCTTAACAGCAACGTTTTTTCAGTTTGGAAACTCAAGAAAAATTCACTTTTACAGCGTATGACTCGGTCTTTGACGTGGCTACAGTATTAAAACAATATCTTAGGGAAATGGAATCCCCTTTGGTCCCTTATGACATTCACACAGTGCTAAGAAAGTATGCAGATGTTACTATTTCATTGTCGAACTCAATCATTTATTCAAGTCAGTGCAATAACCATTTTTTTTGTATATTTTAGATGTATGGAAGTGTCTTCGGAAAGCTCACGTGAGGAAGCCGTAATCTTGTCAACGTGTCTCTTGCCCATTTTAAACCTCAGCGTATTAACATACTTAATTGAGGTATATTCTAGTGTATTGATGTGTAAAACACTGTCCTTCTGTAACTACGGTCAAACTAACGGAATATAAACTTGAATACTTTTTAAACTTTTCAGTTTCTTGTCGAAGTGGTAGAAAACAGTGATGAGAACAGGATGACTTACGAAAATTTGGCAATTGTTGTCGGTCCAAATATCATACCAGTTGAAAGTAAAAAGTCTGATAAAGCGAAAGAACTGGAACAAGAAAGAAGGCACACGGAATCTCATACAAAAATTATGGAGGTATGTTGCAAATATTTTCAATTCTTAACTATATATGAAACCTCCTGAGTTATACATCGATGCTTTGAAGGATTATTATGGCACCTGCTGTCGTTTCTGCTGTTTTGAATTTTTCTTTATTGTATATTTAGATCTTACTTCGTAATGGTGATAGATTGGGTTGCCTACCTTTAGAAATTTGTAAGAAAATAGAATCCAATTTTTCATTGCGTGGTTCTGAAGATGAACTGGAGAACGATGGTGTGAGCAGACGGAAAAAGAGAAGAAGTGGATCGCTAACTCGTAAGATGAGTTATCTATGCGAATCTATTTATATTGCAATACTGAAACATATATTAACAAAAAATAATTTGTTGTAAAATATAAGGAGTCTTGGGATTTTTGAAAAAAGTTGCCTCCACTAAGTCCGGTGAAACTTCCGTTCCGCAAACTCCTGGGGACTTTTCTGATTTTACACACACGCCTGTGATAAAAAGTTCTAAGAGGCGATGCTTGGATGAAAACATTTTTTCCTTGCAGAGAAAGTAAGCTACGCGAATCCTTTGTACTGTCTCTGTGGACTATAAAAAAATACCTGTTTTGCACTTATATTATCCTTCCTCCAGTTCCTCCCTATTTATATCCTAGTAGTATTCCTTCATGTGAATGATATTCCTTCCTACTCATGTTATTTCTTTGTATGTTTGCAACTGTAAGTGTTGCTTTTAAAGCATGTAACTTTCTTTGTATCTTTTTTTAAAAAGAATGTTGATTTTTATGTTTTGTTTCTTGACTTTGTTCGTTGCACTGCATGGTTCGCTGAATGTTTTTGATTTTGCTGAAAAAGGAAAACTATATTGGATGGCATTCGAAAGAATGGCTTAATAGTGAAGGATGATGACAAACGATTTGCACACATCACCAATACACCTAATTCTGTTACAGGATTCATTACTTGTCCATCACCTATTTGCTTAAATCCAAGGTGAATCTTGCATCTTAAGTTATATTACCTTCAGCATGTGATTGTATTTTGTTTAGCTATATGCCTCTTTTAAATCAGCAGTGTCATGTTATTTACGTATTGCATAATATGATGTTATTATTTTTGGGCACAACAATTGTAAGTATATGACTATAGTGTTAAAGAATATTGTAATTTGTAATGGGATTAATTATTGTAAAATGTAACAGCCCGATGAGAATGGACTGGAAGCAAACTCCGAATGGGGCAAGGCTAAAAAACCTCGTAACTCCGAGCTTACTACGACGAAAGTAAGTCGTAAGTCCTTTAAAATGATTTTGATATTTTGCTGGAGTAAGATTATTTTTTTAGCGTTCAAATTTTTGTTAATCCTCTCAATCAGGGAGAAAAATGCTGAAGTAAGTAGGAACATCCCTTTTTCTGCACCAGCAAAACCTGTCAAATCAAAGCTTGGCCTGGGGAAGAAATCATCAAAAAAACATGTAAGTCCACTTTTAGACAATTTGTAACAATAATTACTTAATTATTCCAATAACGATTATTAATCCCTTCATATTGCTTTTTTTAGCCTCCTGTTCCACTTCTTGCGGATAAATTTGAAGGAGCGTCAATCGGCCGAGATGTGAAACGAGTGTCATCTATAATGTCTATTCACAAATTACCTAACTCCCCCAGAAAAGTAATACGAGCTTCATCAACACGAATCCCAAGACCGGACAAAGTCAATCCAGTTCGTAAAAGCAACAGCTCATGCCGTTTCTCCGTTCAATCCCCAAAGAAATTACGAATTGATGCTACACTTCCCGAACAATCATGCGTGAACGTTAGCGGAGAATATGTCACTCTCTCTCCGTCTGCACATATCAGAGATGAGAAAAACGAGGCGTTCATTGCGTCTAAAATATCATGCTTGGAAGATACAGTGGACGAACAGAATAATGGCAGAACAGGATTACAACCTAGCAATGAAATGCAGACCTCGCTTCGGTTAACACCTTTAATACAAGAAATCAATACGCTTACACTTACAGCACGCGGAGAATTAACTTTATCTGGTCTAAGAAGAACGGGTAGAAGTGTCTCTAAAATGACCAATGAGTCTGGCGAGACCCATTCAGCTAGCAAGCCACCTCCAATTCCATGCCGAAGAAGAAGTTCTGGTTCTTCAAACAAACCCCGCTTTGATAGTCCACCCGTCAATAAACCTGAAACTCGACAACAGAAACCAGAAAAAAGTTTGAAAAGACAGGTTAGTCGTTCAAATTCCATCCGTCTAGTGGAAGACAAGTTTATTCGAGCAATGAAAGAAACAAAGATAATGCGAATCCAGTCAGAAAACAATGCTATGAAAGCACAATCAAGATCTGTCAACATTCACCGACGGTTTTCAGTTCAAGATAGAGGGTTTTCCCCTTCACAACGTCGCATTATGTCAGTCGCTAGACGTAGGTCTCACGAATTAAACCGACCTGGAGTTACTGATGTTACTGTGCCGTTAACTAACATCAACGACCAGTTTAATAGATATGATAGCTTAATAAAGCCTACTGACTCCATTTCAAGATCACCTAATAGATGCACATTGAAAAGGGGTCGTCCAAATACACTCAGATCTGGGTTGGCACGCCCAAGTCCTGCTTCATCTCGAAATACGTCTGCTACGAATAATAAATTAAATGACTCATCAAAAGAAAATCCCCTTCCTACGGATCAGTATGCACCCACACCTTTACGAAGAATGTCATCCGTTCAGGAACTAGTAAAAATGATGGAGAAAGGCCCTAAAGACCATCCTGTGGTGGTAGCAGTTGACAATACTTTGAAGCCTTTAAACCGCTCAGAGTCGAAGCGAACCTTGTCCCGTCGCACAAGTTCCAGTAGCTTGTTTATCAAGCCAGCATCATTGCGAGCACTGCCGAAAGCTAATCAAAAGCTAATTACTGAATCAACCCCGACAACAATGAAAGAAAAAACTCAAAGTTGTAGAGCTTTAGATCGTGCTGGTAATGGCTCTGATTGGGTCCCTGCTTCTGATTTTAACTTTGAGAACCATCGAAAAAGAATTTTAATGAATCAAAACGAAGATCGCGACTCTATTCAAGCTTTGAAAGCTTTGAATGCAGGAAAGGTTTCTCAAAATGTACGATTATTTGATGGCTTGTGTCGTACTAGAAAATCACCTGGAAAATCCTTGATTCCTCGTTATGTTGCATTGCATAGACAAGATAGTTTGAAAAAAGAAATTTAAAATCACGCCTTAAACATGTATTTTTGTTGAATATTTTACTATTATGGTTATTAACAAACATTACGCTATACTTTATATTTATAGAGATTTTTAATGAACGTTAAAGATGAATAATTACTTTAATAATAATAAATGTATATATAACAAAATAATATCGCTTTTTTGTGGCTTATTCTTTTGACACAAAACTTTTGCATAAAAATGCTCGTACTTTTTATCTCACTCACACATTGTTGCAAGCACTTATTGAAACAAGATGCCGGAAATAAATAATTATAGTTAAATGACCTTATCATTGCAACTTCTTATCTGATGAGTGATGGATCAGCGTAACACTGAAAATGTCTTTTGGGGAAAAGTGTCAATTCAAGATTTTCATTTAAAATACATCTAACTTTAAATGAATGCACATTATAAACAGTGTATCATGTAAGTTTCCATTAATTTGTACATGGAATGTATAATCACTACTACTGATTTATTGTATATTTTCTTCCATTTTCCAAAACTTATAGTTAATATCAATTGCTGATTGCAAATTTCATGTGATTTACATTACATTACAAAACGCATACAATTACATAAATTAGTCCAAATAATATTACACAGTTTACACATCATCATTTTAAACATAGGATGCTGCAAAAAAATAATGATTGAGATTTGACTTGGCTTATAATAACTATTACTAAACTACTATTCTAACGAATTCAGCATCAAAAGTTGTTTCAAAACTTTTGTTTGGCTTGTCTCTCGTATTTCACCGGCTAGAAACATTTCATCTACAACTGTATACACCTGTTTATACAAAGTTAAAAGAACATGGATTACGATACTATTGCTTTGATGATAAGTTAATACCTTTGGAATGCAAGGTGTAAGTTATCTCATCTCACCTTGTAGAAGTTGAAGACAAGATCTAATTCACAGACATTATGAAAGTATTCGTTAAGAACCTCCACGAAATTGTGAATTGCTTCAAGATAGTTGAGATTGTTGTCTCCTACGTCCACACAAATGCAGAAATACAAACCAGCGTATCTCCGATAGACTATTTTGTAATTTCGGAACTATAAAATTGAATCACAGAAGCAAATCATATTCAAAATTAATACCAAATATAACCACGCTAACCCAATGATAATGATTATCTCTCCCTATTATTAGAATTAGAGATATGGTACCTCAACAAAATTTGTGTGCTTCGCATCTCGAACAGTGACCACAGCGTGAACCTCCTCAATAAGTTTTTGCTTCTCATCATCATCGAAATTCATATACCATTTGGCTAGTCTGGTTTTCCCAGCTCGATTCTGAATGAGGATGAAGCGAATCTGTAAGAATAAATTATTAACACAAAAAATGACACACTGATTAATGATAAGACAAGACTCATCACAAAGATAACAACAAAAGTTTGAATTTTCAGTCAGTGATTCTGCCTGCTTGCTTACCATTCTGTCGGTTGAATGAAGCCTATTCGAAATTTCAACACACACCTCCAACCTCCAATCACCAATCTCCAGGAATTCAAAATTACTAGTAATTGGCTAACTTGAAAAGTAACTAAACAAAAATTAATTTTAATCCGATCACCTCTCACCTTTTGCCTCTTCTGCTGTCTATTTGATAAACAGAGGAGAGGAGGATTTAACAGGAGCTGCCTATTGGGCGTAACTTGTATACAATTTATATCTCATGTCTTATACACATCATCCTCATCAATACTGTTTTTGCTAAGAAAAGGAGTAGTGCATTTACGGAAAATATGTCAAATGGAGGGTGCATTGAAAGCATTTCATTTCGACCCAACAGATGATCCTCGTTGCGCCAATTTGAGACTCTCAAAGCATCTACCTCATAGCACGGCATCCAATCCAAATGCACGAGTGAACTCACTCTTGGTGTTTGTGACTTGAGTTGATAATATTGCACGTGCTCAACATTTACATGTAAAATTAGTAAATTGGATTCAAACATAAGTGTCACTTTTAATTAACTAAATCAAATCATTAGTCAACAAAGCTGGAGAGGAAAAGTTTGACGTGTTTGACGTGTAGTGTAGACAAATAATATCTTATTGTTGGCCTCCCGTACTGGAAGAAAGAGGTGAGAGGAGACGACGCGATAGTGACAGAGGAGGACAAAAGCCAAAGACCGTCGGACCATCGTCTGTTCGTCTTAGCTTCAACCTTTAATTTTAGGTTGACAGCCGGTTAATTAGTTTAAATAAATCAAAAGGTTGTTAAAAACGTACACTTCGAAAATGGCGGGCGGAATGGATAACATGTTGGCGTCTCGAAAGATCGCAGTAATGGGCAAGTACGAGGTCTTCAATGTAAGTCGATTGACATTTGATATTACACCGTACTCGTATTTACAATGCACGTCATTCATTGACATTGTGTGTGCCAACAATTAAATGTGTGATGCAATTTGCAGGCAACCGGCACTCTCTGTCCTGGTTCATACTTTGGCTACGATGATGCTTGGACACTGGACAAATTTAAGCAGGTAAGTCAAATGTTTTAAAAAATTCCACGTGGATTTAGGTTTTTCATTTGTAATTGTATGTTTTTTAAAAATTTTATATGATCTTGTTTACTCATTTGTAGAATACCCGGATAAAAATAATCAGATTGGCAGGAAATGAGATGGAATTCGACCTTATTGGAGTTGAACCCTCGTTGGCAAATGCATTTCGAAGGATTCTGCTTGCAGAAGTGAGTTGAGAGGCACACACCTTTACACAATTCCTGAAAGATTTTATGCTAGCATTCGTTAAAATACTACATTATGTAATAATCTGGATAATACTCATGTTATTCAGGTTCCGTCTATGGCCTTTGAAAAAGTGTTTTTGCAGAATAACACTTCCATTATACCTGATGAAGTATTGGCTCACAGGCTTGGACTGATACCATTAAAAGCGGATCCTAGATTGTTTGAATACAGGCCAAAAGGTAGGCAATATAATTTATTATTCAATTAATTCATGATCACATCATGCATGCATACGTCATCAGGTCATCATCGCTTTCTAAATTTCATTTTCTTAGAGGAAGGAACTCCCTCCGAACAGGACACCTTAAAATTTGAGCTCAAAGTAAAATGTACTTGGAATCCAAACAGACCTGCCGATTCGTCGGAGCCGGATGAAATGTATTTAAATCATAAAGGTATGAAAGTATAATTAACAGTAAACTGGAAACTACTTACGTGTTAAATTGGTGATTAACATTATTCGTTTCGTTAATTTAGTCTATACATCAAATTTGCGGTGGATACCAATTGGCAGTCAAAGTAGAATGTACACAGCTAAAGATGTGGGTCCGGTAGAGAATGATATTTTAATTGCCAAACTAAGACCTGGTCATGAGATAGATCTTACGATGGACGCAGTAAAAGGGATAGGCAGTGACCATGCAAAGTTTTCTCCAGTCGGTAAGAAATGGTCCAATTAATTATTGTATTGTTTTAGTAAAATCAGAAGCTTTTTAAATATTAAATTGATCTTGTTCGCATTCATGGTAAATAGAACTGGCAAAATTAATATACTTTCTTTGTTTGACTTTTAGCTACTGCCTTTTATCGTCTTCTACCTCAAATTACACTTCTCAAAGAAATAGAAGGGGATGCTGCCGAGCGTCTTCAAAAATGCTTTTCTCCTGGAGTGATAAAGCTAGTGGAAAAGAAGGGTAAACTAAATATGAGATTACTTTCATTTCATGTTTTCTAAACTGGAGTAAACATTGCGGCATTGTTGGCATAAATGTATTTTTTTAAATTCAACAGGAAAAAAAGTTGCAGCAGTTCATGATGCGCGTTATGATTCATGTAGTAGGAATGTCTTACGATATGACGATTTAGTGGACTCTGTTTCTCTTGGAAGAGTTAAAGACCATTTTATATGTGAGTTATTTATTTATTCATATGTATTTCTCGATTAATATTGCTGTCAATTATCTGCATACTTCATACTTACGAGATCTGTAAATATTATTCATATTTTACAGTTTCAATTGAGTCTGTTGGTGCAGTTTCTCCACCTGCATTGTTTATCGAATCTATACGGGCATTAAAAGCAAAGTGTAGAAAATTTCTCCATGAAATCGAGAAGGAAACTAATTAATTTATGTTTTATGGCGATGTAACTGCGTCTTTTTATATTTATATTGCATTACTACACGATTCGAATATTAAATGTTTCTTGTTTTCTTTGTATAAATGTTTAGATTAATAATAAATCTGTTTTCAAAGTTTTAAATCCGTTATCTACTCACATCCAGAGTACTTTGTCCTTGACGTGTTTCTTCCCGTACAGCGTGTTAAATGTTATTACATACAGCATCGACTATGGAATAAAGGTTGTAACATCATACATATGCATGAAATTCCATGTAGTTGAACCAATGCATTATTTCTAGAGTCTCAAGATTTGCCTTCCCTAATAGGTTTACATCATAAAAGTACTAATTATGGCGAGATGAAATTAGAGTGCAAGATACTTTCCTTTATAAACTTATATTTATACTTAAATTATTTACATCATTACCCACTGCTTACCAAGTCCAAGATTAGTAGCACACAATCATCAACGCTTATATTTTATATAATATGTATATACATACAATGGAAGTGGCTTTGGTTTTGCATGTTGTTTTTCCAAGGAATGGAAAAGGAAGGTATTAGACAGATTGGAATCTATATGGAATACTACACATTTTGCCATTTTCAATTGGCGTCCCTTATTGTCGATGTATACATTGTACATATAGTATGTCATCAACCGAAAAATGGATCACGATCGCAGTCAAGTCAATACGATATAATGGATGATATGATGATATCCCTTTTTTAGGAAATCTTTATCTATAACAAGCTCTATTTTTTTATATGCAATGGATTCTGAGACATTCCTCCCTCCAATAAATACAGTAGCGCTTTTACAATCCATGTCGTTGAGTTGTAGTGGATGATGCTGGAGCTGGAACGCGTACGTACATATTGGATTCAGATTTGCATGGGAATAGGTTAATATGAGTAAAGTGATTTTCTGGTAAAAGGTCGTGAAAAGACTGAGTGAGACGTACAACATGCCTCCATACCTAAATGTAGAAAATAACGATCAAGCAGAGCAGGAACAGTAGAAGAAGAGCGGCGCAAAGGGAGAATTTTTTTATACGTTTACCAAGAAATGACTACTATAACTATTTTCTCGAATTGGCGTTCTAACAGAGATGAGAAAGGCATACATATACCAGTTGTACATATTGTACCAGTTCACGTCACACCAATATTTGTGTGTGTAAGATACTGGTAGCAGTAAGAGCACACGACACACGTCCATACCAGCTTTTTTTGGCATATCTACCTTTCTCCAGCCAGCGACTCTCTCATGGACAAACATTGTGTGTACTCTGAGCTTCTAGTGCATTTCCATTCTGGACTCAGATACAGAAACAGCGAACGTTCCATAAGATTTCAAGAGAACAACGGCAGAAGCGGTTCATTTTCCCTTTCATTCACGTTATTTTCCCCTTTACTTTCACCATACAATATTATACGTTTGCTTTCTCCTCGGGTTCAATTTGCTTTTAATAAGTGACTCCTTTGCAAAAAAAAGTGTATATATTCCTGATGGTTCCAAAAACGAGAAAGCTGAACAACCTCTGAGACTGGCGAATTTCCATAGTCAGGTCAGCCAAGCCGTCCGTATTCCTTTGTTTGTGTAATCATAACTGTCATCCTTCCGTGGCAAGGATATCGTCAAGGACGAATTTGGCATAATCTTATATGTTTTTGAGATTTACTGTCAGTTCTGAGAAACAAGTAATTTTACGTTTATTTCACCACCTCTAAGTTATTACGATTCTAAGTTATAGCCGAAAAACGAATGAAACATCACAGAGACCAAACCGAAACTGATTTTGTCTTTATGTTTCATATATTATTGCGTTCCTACTGATACGATGGCATACAGTGAAAAGTTATTAAATTACACATCTTATTCATACACAAAGATATTAAGTAGGCGAACATCGAAAACAAAGAAACGGTATATACATGTCCAAATCATTAAAATTCTTTTATAAAGGCAAGATTATTTATAGCACAACTACAACTCAAGCAGGTGCATAAATATAACATAACACACGGTCTCAAAAAAACAAGATACAGGTTAAAAGGTACTCCAGTATCTATTTTCACATAAATAAGCACAGCCAAACTGTGTACAAAATAGGGTATGAAAAACAGTATTGAGGCGTTAGTGAATTGAGGTAGCGTGTATAGAGATAATGGTAATATAACACTACGATAGGGAGTAAGGGGGTAATATGAGTTGTTGAACCAGCCAGGATAAACAGATTGAAACGGAGAAAGCTATCTCAAGTGTCATTGTAATACGCATTACTATCTAGTCTCAAGTGATGAAAAGAAGAGATCATGGCAGCTTTCCCAATCATATTTAGCAATCCCTCAGCATTTTTGTTTGGTGTTTTATATGGCAGTACTGCTTCACATATGAAGTTGCTGGTAGTACCAATAATACCTTAGTGTTATGTTGTAATCGTGTAACAATATCGCATATATTATGATTTAATGACAATTGACAATGCAATTATTTCAAGGATTTCATACAAGATTTTTAGAAAGTACAAGTTGGCTGAATTTATACTATATGTGTATTTAGCCTCAGTTTTAGAAATCCAGAGACGAAGACAAAAAAGAAAAAATCTATGACCTAAAATGGCTCCTTCTAAGGCAAGTCATAAGACTGTCATTATAGTCTTCTTCTGGCAACAATTGATTTTTTTTTTCAAATAGATTAATTATGGGTCAGGTATTATCAATAACAGTCTATTTAACTAAACTGGTTACTATAATTATCAATATATTTTATTTTATTTGACAACATTAACCAGATTTTAAATGAAACCTTACGTTACGACCCGTTAACAAACTTGCTAACCTAAAGAAGTTGTAGTTTCCTGTTTGGAAAAAGGGGATTTAGCACTTGAAAAACATTTATCTGTCCTTTGACAGATCCTATAACCAGAATCGATAAAATCAGCAGCATTTTGGATATTACGAAAAATTTGCATACATACAGTTATGCATGCAAACAAGCCTACTTCCGATGTATCTGCCTCTAATCAAGATGGTTAAACTTCTTTCTTTTTTTGCCAAACATGTACCTCGCTCAGCTCAGGAACGTTGAAAGTGTTGAAAGTACCTAATACACCACTCACCACACCACATCCTGAATAAATCCGTGCAAATAAAAAAGGCGACGCAAACTAGTGAAAGTATAAAAACTATCGTCCTCCCAAATCTTCCCGAAAAAAATACTTATCCTACGCAAATACAAGTATAAAGTATAAACTTTTATCCTTCCATGGAATAATTATTGACGTAATCTTGTCTAATGGTTTACTCCTTTTACCTACAAACATGGAGCTAAATGGAAAGTGAAAACTGTCATCTTCAGCATCATCATTATCGTCATCAGCTCAAACTCATTATCTCTTCTTATCACGTCAGTCGTTTTTATTTACGCGAGGGAATTACATATACTACACACCACCAAAACAGTTCTTTTTCTCGGGGTGTGCATCTGTACTTTCTCTCTGGAGCTTCTCCATCTAATCTCCATGCTGGCATTTACAGTCGGATTTTTTTCTACCGTTGTTAGCGTACATCATCACATCACACCATCTTCGTCATTGCTTTTATAGTGCTTCCTTAATTTTGTCGGCTGGTGGTGATAATTGAGTGAAATAAAAGTTTTTATGTGTGGTATACTACCCACAAATTGTCGTCGAGTAGTGGACGTATGTACGCACGCAACACATGTAAATAAAATGCTTTCTAATCATCAGCTCTGGTGAAGCAAAGGGGTTTGATTGCCGATGAATGTATGTATGTTTCGTGAAAGTGAAATGATGACTGATGCGTAGTCAGTTGAAATGAAGTGAATTGTTGCCAATTGCAATTGCAGATCAAGTTTTGGTATATATATGAGCAGTATCGTGCATAAAGTGATGGAGACTTAGGAAACTATATTATAGAGATTCGCTATCAATCAAACAAACAGTTATTTTTATATAAACACAACAGCAACTGAATCAATACTAACAGCAAAAACTTTTCATAAAGACCAAGAAGTAGAAGTTGTTATCCGTGGGCTCAGCTGGAATCTAAAACGTAAGTTTCAATTATAAGGGAGCAGGTAATACCTGACGTTAATTAACTTTCTTTGGTGGTGGAAGATGTAACGACGAGGATGCTCAAGCCATCTTGCGCATACTCTACTATGTATTCATATTATGAGCATAAACTTTTATTTGTAATTTCCTTCGAGTTCGAGTTCAGCTTGCATTTGATGCGTCTTCTCCTGCATACATGTTATTTGCATTGCATATTGCATACACACATAGCCATTTTATTTCAACTTTTCTGATAAAGTGAATCTGAAAGGACTACATACAAAATGTGTATTTACGTATAAAAAATTTGGCCCTAAAGCCATACACGACAATGAACAAGATTTATTTTATTGGGCTTGAATATTTAATTGGCATTGATAATTTGATAATAGAGACAAGAATGCAAATATACAAGAATGCGTCTTTCCATTTTCCATGTTTTCCCTGTCACCTCATTGAAAGAGTTTCGTCGGTAGATAAGTACACAACGACGAGAAGAATGACAAGGGGAAAACGAAGTAGACGCTTTTTATTTGCAAGTAATTTCCGGAGTTGTTGATTGATGTCAAATCAGGCAAATGCCAAAATGGTCTTTGTGGTATGTTTGTTGTTCGAACTTTGAAGTTGAAGTATACGTAATGTAAATATGCATGCCATGTTGGTGTGTGTGTTAGCTCTCCTGATGATGATGATGGTGAGCTGTATGCAAGCAATAAGGCAGAGTGAAAGGAGTGAAAACATGGAGTCTCTCTTTCTCTCACATGCCTGTCATGTGCCTTCACCATGTTTAGCCAATAAATTGGTGCACACCAACCAACGACCAACCAAACCAGGCAAGCCAGCTAGCAACAAAGTTTGTTATCATGTGTTCGGAACAGACATATTCTATTTCTATATGCGGACCCCAATGTATGCAAATTGCATCCAATCCCAATCCATTGCTTTGGATTGCTCGGAAAGATATATATATGATGAGTGGAGGAAGGAATAAGGAATCCTGGAGTACTTAAGCTACTATTTTCCATGTTCAAACATACATACTTGGTCAAAGTCTTGTTGCCACTTTATGGAAATTAGTTTTCAGCACATCTGTCCGTAAACCTCCTTTGACGAATACATGGCATGAACTTTGGCCCGTTTGTCCTACAAGTCCATAAAGCCAACTTGCAACCAAGTACAACGATAATCTGATTTTGAACTCGCTCACACAAGCCAAGCCGTTGAATTGAAAATTTATCTTCAGTATAATATGGTTGGTTAGACCTTAGACCAAGCAACCTTTCAAACTAGTATACATTATACACTCAAAATGGCCTACAAGGAAGCCACAGTGACAGTATGGACTATACATGAGTATCTATAGACTCGGAGGATATTTCAAGTAGGCCGAATGCTAATACGGAAGTAGTAACTAAAAAGTTACCCACTCTCTTGTTACGTAAAATGCAAGTTTTCACATCCTTATAAACCCGTTCAACCATCATACTAGTCTAAAAGGTTGCTTGGTTTTGACCACTTGGTTATATGTGTGTTGGTGAAATTTTTTTAGTTTATACTGGGCCCACTTTAAATGAAAGTGTTTTTATGGACTGTGGAATATTTGGAAGTCAAAAACTTCAGTATACTCCAATAGGGACGTATTGTAGCTATTAAAAGAAAATTGTCGTACAAGTACATGACTATATTGACAAATCGTCAACAAATGAAATACATGCAATGAAATGTAACTATAAGTATGACCATGACCAATTTTAATTAGCCTGAACTAACAGTTAAGCGTTTAATCCATTCATCAAAGAATGTTTTTAAAAAATCATAGTAAATGAATGTGATAAATATATGTGCCTTCTAAAAGGCTAGTCTCACGAAATCTTTAAGTTAAATACTGTATTTTTCCTGTCATTTTTAGCATCTTTGTGCTCTGAATGATGCCACTTGGATAATAGGCAATGGAAGTAGAAGGATGGATGGGAATCAAAGAGTTCATCAATATCAACAACATTCATCTTCAAGCAGCAAACACGCTTGCAGCAATGCAAGTGCCGAGCAAAAGCGAAGCAAGTTCCAGAGGTCAGGTGGCTCAAAACACACCGGTTCGTGGTCTTCCCTCGTCAATAATTCTGGATCCTCCTTGAATAATGAAAGTCCATTAGGTAGTACTTCAACACTGAGTGGAACTAGTGTCGGACCAAAGCCCACACTCATGCCCGCGAATAAGTATGTCTGCTCCAATAAATCTCAGCCAATAAGTTCAATTCTTGTCTCAAACCTTCTTGCGGAAGTTGCGGATGTGATAAGTGAAGATGAAAGACCAATTTTGCCAGGAGTCCCTATCCGGGCTGCAAGTCTATGTGCTCTCGTTAGAATATGTGTTCATGCGTTTGGTAAGTTTGTAATGCAAATAATAGAAATGAAACATATATCTTACATATTTTACATCTAGTAGAAGAATAAGATTTATTTTGCTACATTATATCAGTTTCAAAAACCAAAAGAATTCAAAATTTTATAGATTATAATTCTTAACTCATGGTAATAGCCAATAGGAGATGAGCATGAACATTATTTGATTCAATGACCGTTTACCATACTCACATAATATATTGTCATTGGTTCAAGTTCTCATTTGCGCTTCACAGTTATTGTAAATTAAATCTAAGCTTGCATAATCCCGCTGAAAGTTTGGGTTTGAAAATTCCGTTGATTAAACTGAGATTGTCTTATGGTTTAATGCAACATCTGTGCAAAAAAAATAATGTGTAAAAGCGACAGCATCCAATAATCCAATCCAATCCTTAATCAAACTTCCCAAAAGGGAAAACTAACTAAAATCAAACCAATGAAAGGATTACATCCAGGAATGACTCAAGCACGCACGGCTTTCAGGAACATTTCTGAATTGCATGACTAATGGGTAGAGAAAATGAACAAAGTGAAAGTGACAGGAGTGGTGAAAGTAAAAACGAAATAACCCCTTGCTCATTATTTTGGCAGTCCTATAAAACATCTCAGTAGCTATTGAGTTGTTGAACAACTCCTTTCTACACTGCAACTATAAAGTGTTTGAATAAAAAAAGGAACGTATAGCAATTTTGTGCCAATACCAAATACTTTTAGAGATCCAAAAAACCCAGCAAAGTTCTCTTCCACTTCTTGAGTTTTTTGAGTTGTAGGAGGTAGGAAGGAGGTGGTCCAGATTTGACATTCACATTTGGTTCGCTACAGTTTGTACACGTAATGTAAAAACTTCCTCGCGGCTTTCTCTCAGAACTTATAAAACTAGGAGAGGGTATGATTTGGAAAATGTCAAAGGTGAAATTCAAGAAAGAGCAAAAAGCGAAAAGAGAGGTGAAGTAGAATGTAGGAATCAGTTTATACCGAATATCACAACCACGGTTCAATTATCATTACCTCTCACATTCAACGCTAATTTGTTATAGTATATTTGCTCATATATCACATCAGCTTCCAGACGGCTATGTATATAGTTTTCATTTTTAGGAATTTAGGATGCATACCTGAATTGAATACGTCTCTTAAACATTTTTAACTCAAGTGTATAACATGCATGGTGTATGTATCTCAAAAGAATTCCAAATTTTTTAAACATTCTGTTCACTATACATACAGTAATAAACCTTTTTAAAAATCAATGCATTTTTAGACCCAAGAGAAAGATGGTATGCTGTGTACATAGGCTGTTTTAATTATAATGGTACACACTTTTTTGTAACTGCAATAACTTTTTTGTTTGTACCATTATAATTGAAAAGTCTATGTACATAATATGTAGCATAAATTCTTTAGCTGGAGAATGTTTTATTGAACGTTTATTTCTTGGCATTGCAAATTGCGTAAAAGTAAGGAATCATTGCTTTCACCACAAAACACATTTCAGACGCGTTTATTTTATTACGCGTATCCTTTACGACTTCCTTATTGCTTGCTATTTATGCCTGATTAGGACCAGGGAACAAGATATGAATGTCACCAGCCAGCCAGGGTATATATTGTATTTCTCTCCATATCTTTGAGAATTCTACCAACAAATACCATATATACCACTTCACATGTGATCCAAAACTGTAGCAAAGCGGGTGGTGGTATTGATTACCACAGAAATCACTGGAACCCATCATATCATGTACTACTATCATTATATACCTATATATATCCATGTTTTGTTCCCTCACTTTCTATAGTTGTTGGTATAATCCACAAATGACTTTCTCCAAATTGCCTTTTGTGCTCAAAATAATTCTATTGAGAAGCTGAACAGATAGTAAATGCTCGTTGGGATCGGAAAACATATAATATGAGCGTACCCGCACTTAACTGACTTGAAGGAATACTTATATGCTTCAAACCAAACCATATTTTAAACTTTTCCAATCAGCAAATAATGATTTGGATTTAACCCGGATGTTGCAATCGATTAGTTTTTATACAGATATATATGACTCAACCACCCTTAAGACCCTTACGATGCAAATTATACAATCATATACATATATTATTAGAGGTATATAAATTGTAATGACTAATGAATGATGGTAATTATGTAATTAAGGAGAATGTTATATACCCACTAGAAAAGTACGTTTTGAGTATCAGTATTTTAAAGGCAAACTCTTGATTCTCCCTTTTTTTTGCTCACTATCAAAAATTTTTGCAGACTGGAAAGGGGAAATCCTGGAGGAGTTAGAAAATTTCCCAAGAGTGTTGTTTCTCATGCACCAGTGGTTTTGTCCTTCATCAGTGGAGTTGGCCTCGCTCTTTATCAACCATTACAATGAATGCTCAGAGACATTGGCTCCATGTCAAGATATTACGTGTCATTGTCACGGAACAAGTGGTGCTTCCAGCGGAAACGGTAGCAGCAATATTAGTAATTGCACTTCCACAACCACTACTACAACTACTACTAGGACGAGTGCAAACGTTATTTGTAGTACCAGTACAAGTTGTAGTAATATGCCTGCTGCTGCTGCTCCTCCTGCTTCCACCACAACCAAAAACAGCAACGGGAACAACACTCATTTCACCAAGGACTTGAGCAGTAGTTATACGAGCAATGAAATGACTGGAACCACCAAAGCGTATTCATCTACCTCATCATCATCAACATCATCAGCAAATAATGCTTCGTCGGGAACAAAAGCCAGGATAAAAATGATGAAACGCTCAAGTGGAAGTAGTAATAACAGTAGTAGCACTAGTAGCAGCAGTATCAGTCATCTTTCTCAAGAGGAGCATCAACTTCACCAGAGCCAGCAACAAAATCAGCTCATCCTCCAATGCAAAACGGCACGGTACAAGGCCTCCGTCTGCCAAGCTCTCAGGTCCAATCCCCTTAATGCACATTATTATGCTGAATATTGAGTCAATCCATCTTGATCTCATTACCATATGATCATCAGAGAGATCCATTTCGCTTCCCTTCCATAATATTCTCTTCTGCTTTAAGCGCTAAACTGTGTATAATATGTTGTATGCCTGGCTCTAGGAAACTCTCACTCTTTTTGCGAAACAAAGCAAAAAGCGTTGTGTTCTGTATTGTGTTGGAGAACACTGCCAGATTATGCCAGTTTATTATGGTGCACTTAGATAGTACTTTTCCTTGGCTTTGGCTTGATGACTCTAACCTTTTTGCCTTGATGCTTCTGCTAAAAACTCTGTGACTCATATTCGGGTTACATGAATCCATAAACCTTAGTGGAATAAACGTACCAAAACGAGCTTGTTTCTCTCTCTAATATTGTAGGTGCATTAATATATCCAGTCGTGGCATGGCATGGCATGCTCCCAATTGCCAAACAATTTACTGGGAATATAGTCATTTTAGTATGTGCTTTAATATCAACTTAATTCACTCGTGGTATCTTAAGTATTTACGATACATGTACCACCATTATTGTATGCCTGCCATGTTTAATGAGATAATGTAACGTGTATTGAATTCTTATCTTTACTCACCATTTCAACTTTCAACTAACCCTAGAAGCAACGCTTTACTAGACCTCTATAATTTGTTTTGATTGCATACAGTTAATTCGTTTTAATGGTTTTAGTAAATACTCGCAGCATAAACATTGACAAAGGGCACTTGAATTCAAAAAAGTTGCAATAATTTTAACACTTTTAAATAATCCCATTTTAAGTTGAGATGTGCATTGACACAAAAAACTCCATAATATTGTTTATTACATTGCCCCGCGCTCATTATCTTATCATTCTTAGTAAGTTTGACTGAGTTATCATTGAAAGTTTTTAACAGAGTAGGCTGTAAGTAATGGCTTGCTAAAATGCATTTCATTACAACAACTATGAAAACCAGAATATGAAGAAAAATGGTTTACAACCTGAAGCGTGGATTTTTTTCATTTTCGTTCATTAGACGACTTCTTCAGAATAATTTTTAACATGTACATACAATATAAGAAACCGCTGATAAATTTAATTAACGACTAAAAATGTATTCGTTAAAAGATGGAAAAAACTGAGCCAGATCAACGGGCGTACGGCGTGGTGTACTCTTAAGTTAACTCGTACCGTGAATAGTTCCTTTTTCGCATTTCCTCTGGTGTTGTAAGCCATTCTTTCCTCATTAATATTTTGTCGCTGGACATGCTAGAACTAGAAGAAAGTGAATTTTCATCCTCCTTCTTACTTTCTCCTTTCCCTATGTTCTTAGGTAATTGAATTCGATGCATTGTAGCTCGGTCGATGATTGCATTTTCTTCCCCTAAGATTGTTGGTTTTAAGGATCGTATCACCTATTGCTGTTCTTAATAATTTGATTCGTGATGTGATCATTGTTCTATAAATACGTTGTGTTCATGAGTGCAGTCTTGAGTGAAGCATAGAGATAGACACAAGATATGAAATTAACAATACCACTTAAAATTCACAAATGTGCATAAATTTGTTTAGTGGCAAATGAAATCTGTGCCTTCTCCGCTGCATTGCCTCTCATAAAGTATGACCTTAATTGCTGCCTGTCCATAACATCTTTAAAGCTTTTAGAGCCAGATGTTATACAAAGGACAATAATAGCTTTTGTACATGCTCTAAAACTGAATTTTGCCCTTTCGATGTAATCAATAAGATGTTCATTATATCCAATGTCAAATGTCCCCTGTAAACGTTAATTTCATATCTTCTCAAGACTGCACTCATGAACTCAACGTATTTACTGAACAATGATCACATCACGAATCAAATTATTAAGAACAGCAATAGGTGATACGATCCTTCAAACCAACAAACTTAGGGGAAGAAAATGCAATCATCGACCGAGCTAAAATGGATCGAATCCACTTACCTACGAACATAGGGAAAGGAACATGAAAGTAAGAATGAGGATGAAAATTCACTAAATAATGAAATTTCTGAAAATGAAAACTTTTCAAAAACTTGTTAATTATCTAACCAAGTTTATCAACTACCCACTGCGCAAATTGTAATCTTTTGTACTGCAATTCCGAAAGAATGGCCAAAACACGGACTCTGGAATCATCCAGTTTATCATATCATGAGAGCTACTACTACTAAACGAGACAAATCATAGCTTAGCTTTGGATTCCACCTTCAAATTCATGTTTAATTAATTCAAATCGGTCTGAAAAGTAGCAATCACTTGCAACGTGTGCTGTACTGGTCTGGTATCGTACCAGACAACAGCAGTAGTTAAAAGCAGCTGAAGATTTACTGTCAAACAATCTCTGCGTTAGCTTCCAGGCTTCATTCGTAAACATAAACACACACGTTACATTCTTCTATAAGTACTTCATATGTACACATGTATATTATGTTTTTATACTCGTTACACCTTCCACAACCGCAGTCATTTGCATGTAACATGTTAGAAATAGTATTAGCATCAATGCTCTGCTCACTTACTTTCTCCTTTTCTCTTCTCTCAACATGATACTCACCTAATCCATAGTCCGTTGGGAGGTCGACTTTTCCTTGTGTGTACTACTACTGCTACAGTATACATATATCAGCCGTCAACGAAAGGAAAAGGCAGAGTTTTGTTCACTACTCGTATTTTGTAGAAATACACACATGGAGCTACTACTACCTTTGCCATAGACTAGAGTTAGTGGTGTGCTTGCTTGCTTTCCTACGCCTTCCCTCGATTTTCCTCGAAACCCTTTTTCTCTTGAATTATGCAGCTATATACTCTCCAAGCCGTTTTAGCTTTAGCTTTACTCGTGGTTTTCTAGCTTGGCTTTGCTTTCTCCTTCAGTCAGACTTATGTATTAACGTTGCCTACCAGTAGTAGTAGTTGTGGTGAGCCAGGACGATTTTATTTGGTTGCTTTACATTTTCCGTGTGTGTTTTGCGTGTTGTCATACATCTGCTCAATCTCTGCTGAATATGTGTTTTACATCTTTGATGAGAAAATCTTAATGGATTTGAATGAGTGTGTACATAACCTTTCCTAGCCTGACTGGTTGGTTGGAATTGGAATACTTACCTTTCTTGCCTCCCTTAAAATAATTTTGAAGCTTAGCGTCATTGAAACGATGACGTTTTCAAAAGCAAAATTTTCATAGTAGATGATGATTATGAATATTCATAGGATTTAAAAACGTCATCGGAATGGTTGTAACAACTGTCACTGTAGTATATAGCCCCGTCTCTTTGCTTTTGGTAGTATAATTGATGATATTTTATTCAGAGGATATGAGTCAAAGACTTTCTTTCTCCTTCCCTGCTGCTGTTATGCTATCTCTGTCTGTCTGTACATTTTTTACGTCTTCCGCTGTACCAAATAAATATGTATGTAGCTTTTTTACCTTCTTGCCATCTACTACGCCGCTAAAAAACCGAATCGGTTTGGAGTTTGGAATAATCCAAGTTGTAATTTTGAACATTTTGGCTCCCATGTGTATGATTGCAGATACTGGATCAAAATGTTTCCGCTCCATTTTGATGTTGACGACCAACTAAATAAGATTGTAAGAAACTTTTCAGCTCAGTTAGAAGGCGAGGGACAATTGGAATGGGGGAGCTGGTTGGATCTCTCACAAATCCCGGCCTACGATTGGCTTCGTAATAACTCCGTCAGCAAAGAGCCAGAGGCACCAAGACCGAATCGAAAAGTTTCTTTAATCTTCAATCACCTTGAGCCTCACGAGCTTGCTCATCATGTTACCTATTTGGAACATAAAATTATGCGGCGCATTACGGTAAGTATAAACTTTTATAAATCATCAGTGATCAGGTTAGAACATTTCATTTCATTAGTTGAGTGTGTGATTGAGCAAAAACTGATGCTGGTGGTTGGGATGGAAAGTAATTTAACATTTGGATTTGGGTGTGCTATTGAATCAATATCATTCCCATATAAACTGTTACACTCTTAAATCGTTTTGTGCCATACATACATATACGTATAGTAACAATTTATAGGGTAGGATTCTAAAACTAAGAGCTGATGATGATGCATTTCGTCCTTGTGTTAGCAGATATATTTTTCTAGGAATTTTCTTTTCAGAATGCGGAACAGCATAACATATCATATTACCCCATATGTGTTTTCCCCAATTTCCGTATCAAGAATTTATGGAGTATCACCAGTGATTTAAAAACTACCATTTTGATTATGTCGTAGTTTGGTGTTTTTAAGCAAAGTCGAAAACTATATTGTTCACTTTGGTCACAGTAACGCATACCATGTTATAGCTAATATAATATAGTAGCTCGACACCATGTCGTTTCACTTCTCCATGTACATCACATCACCCACGCATTACTTTCCTGTGATCTATGTACCCATCTGCCGATATATGCATATATCTAGGAAAAGTGTATAAGGTTAGAAGGTAGAAGGTTCTATATGGTCACCACCCTCACTCTTACACAAGCTAACTTTCTGCTCACAGAATCCCAGCAGGCTAATATCTATAAAAATAATGTGTAGTGTAGCCCCTTGCTTTTTTGGCTTAGATTTGCACAAACAGCAACCAGCATACAGTTCATGTACACAACGGCTTAGGATTCATGAAGTAAGCTCGTCGTGCAGTGAAAGTTGACTATTTGGGATTAAAATCAATTATGTACTAGTGAAAAAAGCGGAAGGACGAACACTTTCTGTTTGTTGCTATACTTCCCCAACATTATACATTACATCCTTGTGTTGTTGTTTCAAGTTTTTCAAAGCGTTGGGCAAATGGTTTCCATGAAGTGGGGCGAGGAAAGAGTGGGATGGATGATCTTAGGAAGTTAATAGAATCGTCACTTTCACTGCTTGAGATCACACAAGGGAATCCAAATCACGGTCGTGACTCCATGACGCTACACGTGTCGCCGAGTTCACATTCTATGAAATTCTATTAATTACTTTACAAACTCTGCGTCTTTTGTACAATTTTTTAATTTTTTCCAGAACTTTTCTAATTTCCTTTAATTGAACATGGCTTGCTTAGAAAAAGAAGGGTTTGAAGATAGATTTTAAATGACAATGTAAAAATATATACGTTGTGTAAGAAGAGGTCACTAATCCCATGCAACTTATCTCATGCAGAGAGAAGATTTGCTTACTCATGTATTATAATATCATTGAATTTATATAGAGTTTGATGGCGCAAGAATATATAAAGAATTATATATTTCTTCTTTCCTTTTTTACCTTTTGAAAAGAAAATTTCATAATATCGTATATTATTGCTTTTTGAATAAATTCTTAGTATGAAATGAAAAGAGATTTCGATCATGATCACAGGCGAGTACGACGTAAGGGGAGCATTATGGAAGCTACGAATCAACGAATCCAGTAGCGAAATCGATTCCATTTCACAAATGTTTAAGGATGTAGATACTTGTTCGACATATTGAATAATATGATGATAGAGGATATGGCATATTAAAGTTGATGGTACTTCCTTTACGCAATCAATGAAAGAACCAGAAGCAATAAATAACTATCATTATTATTATTTTTAATCATTAAAAAGTAGCTGAAAATAGAACCAAAGAGACTAATACTAAGTATTCCTTTCCCCAGCTAGCTTTCCTCATTTCCATCATCATTTTTTATTTGTGTGTTCCAAATCCCTCCGGACATGCAAAAAGTGGAAGGCAGCAGTATATTTCATGATGGAATGTTAAATATTGAATAAAAAAATCCTTCCTTTAAAATTCTTTTACTGACGTAACAAAACGAAAGTGAGTTCTTTCCAATTTCTTCATATTCCATATTTTCATCTATTTTGACTTTCCTCGTGGTGCCCTTCCCTTTTGAAATTTGTATAAATAAAACTTGAGAAATGTGCATCTATATTTTTTAGATATACAAAATATATATGGACATACATAGTACGATAGACTTAAGAAGATATATTACATAGATATATTTATAGCATCATTTTTTTCTCCACGTGCATGTGGATTCCCTTGAGATTTGATATATAATAATAATTGAAGATTCTAGAAATGGGGCACAAAGGAAGCTCACACACGCATACTTTTACAAATATAGCTTATAAAGGGGTTCCGTTCCAGTACGTACGTACGTACGTATATCAAATAGCAAATAATGACACTAATCAAGTAAAGTATTAGTAATCAAGCTGCCTTTCAATGTTTCATCCTCATTCTGTATGCTTGTTCTAAAAGTTTCAACTTTTTCAAGATTAGTCGTCGACACGTGTGGATGATTGGTTTCGTAAATGAAAGGTTCATACTTTACTTGTATATGTGACGGACGACGAACAAAGTAGCTATTTTGATCTTGAGAGATCTTGGAGGTCTCTGGTTTTTAGAGGATATCCAGCAGCGCGAGTATCCCTACAATGCGCGATGATGTTCTATTAATAATAGTAATTTTCTGGAGTTGCATGATATGATGATGGTAAAAAGTACTAGAAAGAAACGTATACGTGCTCACGAAATTAAATCACATGACGAATACTTTTACTGCCTGTTCCAGAATCCAGACTTTAAAGTTTTTTTTTGCATATCAAGACCATATGAGATAGTTAGAAGATATATCAACCTTGGTGGCTGAAAAGTAATCTGAAAATTTTTGATTGGAAACTTTTACAATGAAGTTATGTTATACCATATATATTATGTCAGATGTCTGGTCCAGGCAACTTGCACGCTTCCTCCGTTCCACACTTGCCATGCCATTATGCCACATTCTTATCTCTGAATACTACTACTACTAACGACTACTACACAGACGCCCTTATCTTTTTGGAGTAGACAGATTTTACGCCTAAAGATAATACAAAAGTACAAGTTAGTAGGTGGTAGCAAACATGCATCACTTGAGATGAAATAATAATATTTTAGGAAGTAGCATGCAACTGTCCTATTTTGTGAAAAACTTTGCGTGCTAGACCACCATGTTTCCCACTAGTGTAGTAGTTTATCTCACTAATGTTTTTCACAAAGTACTTACTTGCACGGAAGGAAAGGAGATATGCGTGTCAATAGACGATCACTCAGCTACCCGTCATGTCATTTACTGATTATGAGCCTTATCAGTTGATATCTCTTGTTTTTGCCAGTATCACAACATAAAGCTTATGTTTTGTTTTTGGAAGCTCCCTGCCCTTTTAATTTGTACGGTAAAAAAACAAAGTAAAAAAGCCAATGCAATTGTTATAATATTGTTTTTGTTAAAATGCAGTCCTATTATAATGCACCTAGTTGGAATATGATGAAAAAACTCTAATTCTACATGAAAATTAAAACGTTCAATATTCGGATTCTGGAAAACTTTCTCATCGAAATATATTATGTTAAGTATTATACATCATATTTATATTAGGACATGACAAATGACGTATTTAAGTTCATGCTCAGTTTAAATACAGTTTGCAATTTTAAAGATTCTAAACTTACCCCTGTATTTTGTTTTACAGTTTCATGATTTCAAAACGTATGCTGAAAATGGGACGCTTGCGGATAACCCAGTGCTGGAAAGATCTGTATCTATTTTTAACGGACTTTCACAGTGGATTCAATTCGTCGTTTTAAATCGTCCAACACCTCAACAACGGGCAGATGTTATTGCGAAATTTGTTCACGTGGCAAAGGTAATAAAAATAATATTTTTCATAATGCTGATCTAATAATAATGTAATATGCGACGCAGTTGGTGGTCTTTTGATAACTTGATCCTGATCCGTTGGGAAAGTTATAAGCGCATCATTAAAACTTTCTGGCAATGTGTTGGCTTGTAATGTATAGGAATAAGATGCTAATAATAGAACTCATGACAGTCAATCTTGTTGATGCCAGCTCGCTTGATGACAATAAGGAATATCTGCGAGTATTCTGTTAAATTTATTACTAAGAAATGTGTTATAACTACTAATTCCAAGTTGTGTTTAAATGATTAGGCCTTCTAATATTCATTCAGGGCAGGAAAGGAAGAATTGAGAGCTTAAGAATTTTGACTTCAAAACAAGACTGTATAACTGATTTTCTTTACAATGTAACGTTCTGCTAATTGGAACTTGGGAAATAATACATGATAAAATTATTTTATTAGATACTTGATACTGATACAAAATACGTTGATCATTGCATTGCAACTACACCAGGCGGCACTAAAAATAATGAAAGCTACTTTGTAGACTAATTGTAATCTGGATTCTAATAACAGCTATTTATTCCGACGTGCATATATATTTTCATTTGTGGTCGTGGTAAGCCTGAGGTGGTCTGCTAGTACCTTTCTCAAAGCTTTCATCAGATGAGCACGCATTTAGTCAGATGCGTGCACAATTTGTACTACCAACAATACCTTTGACATTTCCAGCCATCCTTTTCTGGATAGATAAATAGCTGCTGGCTGCTTCCTTCTTATGTATACATACATGTGTGTGTTTGGCAAACTCTTGGATAGATATTATTTTCCAACCTGCACATCAGGGATATTGCTTAGAAAATATAAAGTCATAAATTTTAGACCCACAGTGTTGCACCAATGAACCAATAGTTTTCATATATGCGTAATCTCAACTTTTATCTCCACTTACAGCAACAGTGGAAAAGCAACTAAAAATACACTGGAATCTATTTGTATTTTGAATTGTTTCTGCATCCTACCAAAGAACCACGTACAAAAATAAAATCAATCAATTTTGCTACAAATTCTCAGATATTCCCTTGATAAATTTACGTCACCATTATTGTGCTGAATTTTCAAAAGTAACATATATTTTGAACACCTTGAGATGTTGAGATTGGGAGTAGTAGTCAAAGGAGTAAAACATTTATGTCATTGCAAAAGTATTCTAGTCACATACATACATATTTATGTACATACTCACGCTATTATTGTGCATCAAAGTCAACATCAATACACAGGAGGTGATTCGTTGATTGTGTTATCTGTCTGTATATTAGAAGCACATGAATATAATGCATAAGTTTGTCTTTTATTTTGGGCGATGCTTCGTTTTCTACCATTTGTTGCAAACATTTCTCACTTCACCTCAGAAAATGTTTTGGTAATCGAGCAACTTTCTTTTCATGTGACACCACACCACACCATACTCGAAAACTTACCTATAGTATGTCGGTATAGTGCTACAATAAGGATTGCGCTATGTGCTAACATTTTATATTATATAATATTATATAATATGTAAGTATATAAAGACATTTTTGTACTTTTCATCCCGTTTCTCTAATGTAGTTTGACACAATGAGATTTGAGAAACTTTTACAAAATAACAACAGCACTTTCAACCAATGAGGAGAAAACGAGAAGTAACTTGTTTGTTGGTTTTTTAGCGTATATTTATATGCACATTATTTTCACATCTGTATTTGACATTATCGAGTGGGGGCCTGCCAAACTATAAAGGACGTTTGAGTGAGAAAAAACAAGTTTTTACAAGTTTACCAACTTTTCAATTTCCCATCGGGAGAAAGCAGTAAATCCTCGAAAAGTACCATCAAATTAATAGTTTCGTTCTAAAGAAGAAAAGTATTGTGAGGCTGGGTAGATATTGAAGGAGAGAAACATTTACTTCACACTATTGCATGTATATTCACAAATGTGACGAGGAAAGAAGCAGGTGTGCTCTTGCTCTTACACTTTATTCTTATACTCACTTTCAGCCAGTGCATATAAGTATACATATATTTTTTTATTACTATTTGCCAAACTCTGCAGTTGTACTTCATCACAAAACTACCAAGGGGAAATAGACCTATAATATCCCATTTTAGGCTTGTGAAGAAACGATGATGGGGAATGGCTTTGAGCAAACATTGTGATGTTGATAATAATGATTCTTTAGCGTTCAGGTCTTTGGTGAATCCAATGGTCATGATTCATGAATGTTCCCTCTCTTTGCAACATAAAATATACCACTATATATACAGTACCTCAGTAGTATTCTTATTTCTTACGTAGCATAAGAATTTGTACATACACATTTCGTCGACATTGTTAAAAAAATTAAACAGTTCTGAAAAATATAAATTGTAATTTGTGTGAGTGGATGACATAGAATAGAAAGGTTTTGAATTACTGTTATGATTACATTAGTATATTAAATTTCTTATTTTGATACATTACATCATAAATATCAGATTGTATAAAAATGGATGTACATATATATATAGCAATCCATAGTCCATATATGCATATATATCGACTAACAAGCTAAAAAATTCAAATCTGAGCTGGTTCATCTTGAATATCAAAAACGAAACAACGCTTATATTTATTAATATATAAACTAGTACTTCCTAAGAAAAATCATTTCCTGATGACATGATAATTCTTTACTTCCTTCGAAATTGGAACTTGAAGCTGACATTTAAGTTATGAAAGCAAAAATTATGGTATTTTTTGTAAAAGCTGACGTTGTTTTGTTAGACTAGAAAGTATTAGTCATTCTTTCGTTGAACGCAAGTGCTTTAAAAGGGAAGTAGATAATAGAACTAGTTTAGGAAAGAAGGTTACATAATCTGCCTATATGCGACTCGTAGCTTACGAGTTACGTAACCATATTAGATTAGAGCCCATTTGAGACACCTCATTTCATAAAAATGATAAGAGGTCTGAAAAAGGTTGTTCAAGAAAGAAAAAATCCGATATGGTTTGAACAAGATTTTAGTGACGAGCGTATGGGATTTAATATTTAATGCATGTTTCAGAAAACCATAATTGTAACACAAAAAATTTGAACAAGAAAAAGATATCGCTCTATAAGCACAAACTAATGTTTAGCCACAGAAAAGCATTAAAACTAAGAAGTTTGTGATCTCTCTTGCCGAAAGAATTTTCATAAGTAATTTACATCAGCGTGACTATGTGTATGCGTCTATCTTCCTGCTTGTTCGTATGAGGCCTCATTGGATTATACAAAACATGGCGAAGCTTCCTCTAAGAAGAGACCTTTGTAGTAATACCTACACTGTAAAAGCTTGTCAAATTTTTATCCTGAGATTCAACTAGGGAGTTTTTGGTCTTGTTAACCCGTCACTTCCTCTAGTCTACTATGATGATGGAATATTCGAGGTTATTCTACGGCTTCTACTTACATCGCACTTACTTTTTTTTTACCTTTTTGATTTTCATGTTCATTATAAACTTTTCAAGCAAAAGTGTGTCATTTTCTCAGTTTATTCAATTATTCTTTTTTGCTCGTGTGCGTAAATGCTTACACAACCACTGGAAACGAAAGCTGTGAAGTAGAAAGAAGGGGAAAGGAAAAAATATATTTTACGATTAGTTAGAGCTTTCACTCATCCATCCTTGCCTTATTTTCAACGTCCTTTGAAACGCAGAGAGTAAACTAAATCCTTCGTCTACACTACACTACACCCCAATAAGCAATAGGTTTAAGTAAACTGTACAACCATCAATACTCTTCTAATCGTCTCATTTCATACCATCTCTGAAATTCCAAATATTAGTTTACCCTTTCAAAATTAAATCTATCTCAATCGATCCAGGTAAACTATGTATTATCTAGAATATGCCTGAGAGTTTCATATCTCATTGTCAAAATGTCAACATGTGACTAAAAACTTCAAAGTTTGAAATGTCATGCGTCAATTGGTTTATAATACATAAAGTCAAATATTTATTATGGATACCACCACCGGACAGACAGAATGTGTATTCCATAAAGTGTACATGCTAGTTTAAATTGTACGGTGCACACTTGCTTGTTGTATATAATTTAGAGCATGATGTATGTTTCTACAACATCACCAAAGGTTCTGTATGTACAACTCACTTTTACCTGTGTCGACGTCGACTACGTTTACAACAAGAACGGAAAGGTGGTTGAAGGCTGTGCAGTTTTTTTAACAAGATTGCCAACAACTTGGTTGTTTATTGCTCAGTGAGGGGAAAGTGAGTGAAAAGACAGAGTGGCTGGGAAAGATGAGAAGAATAAAAGTTTCACCAGAGATCCCGTTCGGCATTCTACGCTTGCTTTAGCCTCTTACATTCATTTCATACATAATGAATTCAACCTTTTTGAGATCGTTTAAAGTGTGCACAAGAATTTTTACGGCTTGCTTATAACAAAACTCTCACTTGAAAATGTTACATAAAAAAAGCTGAGCGTGAATGACTGTCATCACTCCACTTTTTCTCGGCTTATAGAATATATTACTATATAAACTTTGTGAATGTATGTTCGTGAATGTTATCTTTGTTGTAATGGGAACAGAGAAGAGGAGTGTTAAGAGAACAGCATGGCAGCGCATCGGTTACGCTACTGTCATATCATATCCATTCCCTCTAGATCCTCTTTCTTTTTTAATATATTATATTATCCAACAATCCAACTTAACACGTACATATAACTTTTCTCATTTTTTGTACAAAAATATTGTGTTCCTATTACTTTACCCTCATCATCAGGACTTGCTTGATACTGGCTTGGCTTTGGCTTGACACAGCTGGCTAAACGGTGAGTCTGCTGCCTGTGTGAAAGCGATATATATGTTCTGCTTTTACTTTCGTATTTTTTTACATCTCATAATTTTTTCTTGTCGTGTTTCATGTGTAACAAACCAACTTGTACGACTTTCTGTTACGTTGCATTGTTTTTTTTGTGAGGAAATTATGGGATTCTTGTTCGCAAAATAAAATCCGTTTTGTTCTGGGAACGAAGAGCGAGCTTCGAGGAATGAGAATATGGTGTCGTCCCTCCAAATGAGTTTTTTTGATGAACCTCTAAAATGCAATGCATCCTGTTAGTTTTATGCATGAAGTGGTAGGAACTACCGTGAACATAATACGGGATTTAATTTATCTCGACCTCAACAGCAAAAGGGCCTGTTGTTTTATTACATGCCAAAAAATGTATGTACATACAATATGATATAGAGTACAACTTTGGCTTCTCCTTTCTAAGATACCATATTGTTTTATGTGTATGTACACTTGGTTTCTATTTTTATCCCGCGCAATTTCTACTGCAAGTACATACGAAGTATAATTTTGTATAAGACATTGTTTTTAATATGAAATGTTGGGTGCTTCTTTACTCCTCATCCATGTTCTATTTTTAATTCAATTTTTGAAAGGTTTTGTTAATATATGATCAATATGATGAGAAACTGATCATACATAAATTCATGCTGATGATGTACTTTTATGCTGTTTCATGCCTATTGAAGACAGCGTAGGTGGAAGTGTACACATGAATTTACTTAGTATAAAAAAAATAAAGTAACATTTGAAGTTGAGTATTGTTTCTTTACATAGCATAAACTATATTCAATATTCCTTCGTATTTTCCTCCACCTTCTGTAATATTGCAAAGAGTCAGCGTGTACAATATTTGGTTATTCCACGCACCTTCACAATCATTTCAGTTGACGAACTATGAAGAAAGGTAAAATAGAAGTGGAGTCCTTTGTGCAGATTCTCACGCTCTCTCATCATCCAATTCTTTAGACTTTCAGTGGAGCTTCAGGCAGTTAATAAAAAATAGGAATGGTGGAGGTCTTGATATTGACGTGTCATGTTCGCCTATATTTGCAGACATACATGTCGTGAAAGTGTATTATTCACACTCACACATATAGTATGTAACAATAGTTCAGTATTAGACGCCCGTAGAAAGGATATGACAATGCAGGAATAAGTGTATTGTATTATCATTTCAAATGACTCCTTTTTGCTGTTTGTGTCGTGTGTTTGTAAACTAGGGCAACCAGTTCCTTGGTTTGCTTTGTCGGGATGATGTCCGTCTGTTGTTCTGTTAGTTTGAGTGTCTGTAGGCATAAATATTCTCAGAAATGGTATCGGAAATGCGGAAACACAAATGGGGTTCGAAATTCTGTTTTCACAGACCGTTAAGATAGATTCATTGGTAGAGGATGATAATACTTATTAAATGGACCAAATCGCGTTGACCTAACAAGGTCAATATATAGTTTTTGAGAGAGAAAATCATGACTTATTTTATCATTTCAGTTCCTAAAATATAATTGACTATATCGTATAGTATATTTTACATTGACCTTTCGGGTCAAAAATAGAATGCCATGTACGAAATGAAGACAGGAAGCATCCAATTATGTAATAAATAAGAAGTTTCAGGTTGCCCCTTTGCACCAGTTCTCAAAATTTCCGTTTGTAAGTTTATTTATAGTCCACTTCCCTTCCCGAGACGGAGTGCTCTAACTTGTTCTATAGACAACTTTCTACATCGTTGAACAATAATATTTCCATGTTTTACAGAAATCTTTCTCTCCTTTCCTATGCAGGCACACGTGTAGACACATATCGTACATAAATACATATATGCTTTTTGTATGTGAGTGATAGACATTCGGATTGTACAGGGGTAAATGGGAAACCCTTACAAGCCTTTAACATTTATCATTCAGCACGATGCAGCTGTATTAGTTGGTTCTCTCGTATCTCGTATGTATTTATGTAAATTGCTTTTTCACATGCACATTTTGATGCTGTTTTTGGTACAGCTTAAGCTTATTGGGACAGTAAATGATCATGTTGAGCAGAATGTATCCAAGTTTCAACGATAATTTTTATTAAAGATAATAAAGGAATCTATAGCTGATCATTATGAAATATGTTTGTTGGTATAAATTTCCAGTCTTGTGATCAATGCACTATGAAACACCTAAAGAAAGAATCAATTGTTCGAAGCAGGTTTTATTTTAAACCAAAAAAAACCAAGCCTACGTCACATCAATAGAATAGCTCTCTTTTTTCCTGAAACAGAAGTCAATAGCGGACCTTATGGTAAACTAGAAATCGAAACAATATGAAATTATCTGTATTATATAAGTTGTGTGGACGGACAAAATATTTCCTCACTCAGAGTAGTTTGGGTACTCATTGTGGTCGTAAACTGCTTGTACATTCCGAGATATGAGAGAGAAAGAGTGAGAGAACTTAAGGTTGAAAACGCGCCTTATTCTACTAGACTCAAGGAATTAATCTCATTGAAGTTATAGGTTATAAGGTACATCCTTATATACATACATACAATATTATATTTCGGTAGTAGTTGTGCTTGAGGGCTGTGAAAATCAACGAAGCATTCAACTATACCTTCGACAAAGACTCATATATTCTGCGTCGAGTGAAAGGAGTGAGAGAGAGAGAAAGAGGAAGAAATAGAGGCTCGTTTGTATTACTATGCCTTCAGAAGTTGCACGAACGTTGCTCATGCCAGTCAGCGATGATGAGATGTGTAATGAACAGAGCTAGCGAGGTATATCTACGCCTTTCCCTACTACAGCTACTGAGCATTGACAAATGCGAGGATAACTTGAGTAAAAGTTGCAGGATGGAAGCCTCATCATCATCATCATCCTCTAACCTAACGTGTAGAGTAGAGTTGCTAGCCATACTCATCATATCATCGTCATCATTCTCTGTCCCTTTCCCTTTGGCATTTTCAAGTTTGTGAGTGCTGGCACGTAAACTATGTGGATGATGGTATAAACATAACGAGAACCCAGAGCATGACAATATAATGAAATCGAATGCCAAAATGAAAACCTTGTTCTTCCATAATGTTTTCTTCTGCAGCTTGAGCACACACGCACGCCTAAACAAGACAATCTACTGACTTCCAATGGAATAAGTAGAATATGAGTTTGGCTTTCATTTCTTTCCTGGTACTCATGAAACATTTTTCAAATTTCTACTTTCCTTCATTTAACTACCATACAAGTTAAAATCTGTTTGGTAATACCATCTACATTACGAATATGATGATTGTCGAGCCGCAGGGTCTTGCGTATTTGATACCGTTTGAATTTAAAAGCTGAAGTGCATGGTTTTTAGCATACATATGTACGTGCGGAGTAACGAATGCTTCAATAGAATGTCAATGAACTTTATTACTTTATGACACTGCGTTGCTTAAAATTGACGAGTCTATTTTAGCCATAAAATAAAATACTTGACACATGTATATAATTTTGTTTGCAGAAACTTAAAGAGATTCAGAATTACAATTCCTTGATGGGTGTTGTCGGGAGCCTGAGCCACAGTGCCTTAGCTCGCTTGAGTAAAACGATGGAATGCATTCCTCCAGAAGAGAAAAAGGTTCTTTCAGAATTAGCAGCTTTGGTTTCTTCATCCAACAATTTTCGACAGTATCGAAGGGCCCTAAGTCAATCTGAAGGATTCAGGATTCCCATTCTGTAAGTTTCCTCATGTCAGGTTGTCGACAAACACCGACAAACGAATACTAAACATCTATAGCAGGCTTACAATAATGCCTTTGGACTTTTATCTATATGAAAATGAAGTTTCCTTTTGCGTATTTAGTGCGTAACATTGATATATTAGAAAGCATCTTATGTATTCTTCAAAGGGAATCTGGTTTTGAAAGGTTTGACAATATTATATATAATCAAGATCCCTACATACCTACAACCTATATAGCATGGCAGAAACCTTTTGTACTATCAAAGCAACTTTTTAAGCTGATTTTAAAGCCTCTTTGAAAAACAAATTTTTTGGTTGTTTGGGATGGAACTTTATAAGCAGTAGAGTAGGTATTTCTTCTTCTTCTTTATAAGGTATGCACAAGTAGATGAAAGTATCGAGAAAAGAAAGGAGCTCTTATCAAGACTTTGTTCTTATAGGTAGTTAGTGAGGAAAAGGGTGGCAATGCCACCGTGGCATAAAGCAATAAAAGTATCGCTGACTGACAATATTGGCCGTAAACATGCCTATTTTCATACAATTTAAAACAGAGAACAAATTTTGTACAACTAATTGTATCAAAAGATTGTCAAGAAAGCGAAAATAAAAAGTGAGTAAGGCAGTGCCATTCATTTTTACATAATATTATGTAGGTTCAGGTTCATCGTGTGTTACGTACTTTATACTTTCCCTTAATTAAAACCAAATGAAGAATTGGGTTCGCAGGCTAGTCAAGTATAAGAAGTAGCGAAATTAATTAATTGAATAAGAATATATAATGCTAAGAATTTGCCTGAACAAACATCACATTAACTGTGGATTGTGTGCTATTGTTTTAGCGGTGTCCACTTGAAGGATCTGATATCTTTACATACAGCCCTTCCAGATCATGCGGAAAATGGATTGATCAATGTAAGTGATAATGTGTAATGCATAAATTCTCAAAATCACTTTTCATTCTCTCTTGCGATATTTTGCATTCACCGATCTGTAGTACAATTTCAGTCTTAGTTAAGTAGCCAAGTCCAAGTGTTAATAATACTTTAATTTCGGTTGTTCAATAGTTTCGCAAGATGACCCAACTTTTCCTCATTTTCAAGGAGCTGCAAGATTTACAACAATCCATGCCTCCGACTGAAGCTAATATAGATTTGCTAAATACACTTAAGGTAAAGCCTAAGTTGCATATCATCACTCTATATTTAAACACCAAGTATGTACTATTAACAAGCGAATGTCTACTACACAACAAAAGCTAAAAACCCAATAAGCAATATGGAAAAGTTTTAGTTCCGAGGAATAACGAAACATGCAAATCTGCTTTCAAATTAGCCGGATTCTAATAAGGCATAAAAAATGTCATTGACTGTTTCCAGTTCTGATAATTTCCGTTTTTCTTATAGCTTTCATTAGATTTCAACTATTCCGAGGATGAAATATACGAGCTTTCACTGGCTAGAGAACCCAGAGCTTCAAATTCGGTACGTACGCTAATCTGCAACATCATGCAAATAAAGGATATCATACAAAAAAAACCTTCTCCACAATTTCTTAACCTCAAACATTTGATAGATATCACCGACGAGGGGACCAGGTCAACACGACAACGCAAACGGAAGTTACGAGAAGCAAGTTCAATCGATGGTGGATGCCGTGTTCCGCAATTATGACAGTAACAGAGATGGATTTATAAGTAGAGATGAGTTCCAAGCACTGTCAAATAACTTTCCTGCTATAGATGCTTTCTTTGTCTTGGATGAAAATAGGTAAAGCATTATAATATTCTTTAGTGTCAGTATTAACATTAGAAAACTTTGCTTTGCCAGTTGCCACCACAAGTTATCATTTTAGCTTTTATGATAGATTTTCATTCTCCACAATCAGAGTTACGTTATCAATTATTTCATGAAAATGAAGCGGAAGAATAGGTCGGAGATATGAAATCCGCAACGTGTCAAGTTCAATATTGTTAAACAAAAGTACTCTCATTCCTGACAATGATTCACCTCCTAAAAACAACCTGAATGTTAAATAATGTAATTTCCTTTCATGTGCCTGCCTATACTCTATTTTCAAGAGATGGAATGATCAGTAAACTGGAGCTGGAGAGATATTTACGGAACAGGAAGAATGCAGGAGCAAGTCATAATTTCCACGAACAGACATACTTCAAGCCTACATTTTGTATCCATTGCTCTGGTTTGGTAAGTTTTTTTATTGAATTTTTTGTATAGTATTTTAGTTATATATGCGGAGGTCAATTTTACCCACACATTTTCCCTATACACATCGAATACATCAGATCTGTTCTTGGTTAATGCATGAAACGGCACCCGTCTATTATAGACATTCGATTAGACATTAGCCAGGGAAGGGAATTTTTTTTGTAAAGTCATGTTAAAAAGTTATAGGCTCCACTTCTTTCAAGTTGTTCCATCTAATTCAGTGAGCGAGGGAGCTAGGCAGAAATTAGCTCTCCGTGTCCTGTGTTATGTATTGGGTTAAAGTAAATTTGATGCATACATCGCATCGCAATTGAAACGAAAGATGTACATTAGGATGAGAAAAATTTACTAGTTTCTCTTTCCACAAGATTTTGTAGTGAATGCACTTTCTAGTCAATAAATAAGCAATCACTTCTCATAAAAGTCAGATTTAATGGACTGAGAAATCGATAAATGTTCTCTTTCACGGAACTGGAAAAGAGGAATGGGGAAAGGTGAAACGTTCGTAGAAAACACAGAAAAGCTGAAGCGTAGATAGTTTTGCTATTAGATTTGGTGGATAGTGGTGAGTTTGGTGAAGGAGTTTCTAAAACTCTATAGTTCATCCAAACAGTTTGGACTATAAAAATAAATGAATTCGCCCAGTCAAAAGAAATGGTATAAAAAGCTTTCTCTGTAATCAAATTCTAGAATTTAATGCTATAATGTTAACCATACCATTCTTCTCAAAAATCTTCTCTTCTCTATACCCGTATCCAAATCCATCCATTTCCCCCAGGTATATAAAAAATGAATAAGAAGAAAAGACCACCCAGCATCTAATTTGTAAGGTAGGCGTGGGTACAGTATTTCATCCTAATTCCAAGACAGGTGTGGTGTGGTTTTGGTGAAAAATGCAAATAATAAGTAGGATAAATGAATGAATGTGTGTGATACTAGAACGTATAGTACATGTATCTGCATACAAAAACTGATATCCAAAGTCTATTTTTTAAGATTAGTATACATATATACTATTTGTAATTTACTCCGGTAATGAACTCACTCGTTCCTAAGTCTCTAGCAAAGAATTTATTATAAGGTAACATGTACCATAAAAACATAAATAAACATGGTTAGAAATCGTTTTCAGAAGTTTATTACGTTAAACCTTTCTGCGTTGTATGTTCTTGTTCAGTGTTTCAAAACTTTCGTAGCATACAAAACAAAGTACACTTTGTGAACACAAAGGACATAAAAGGTTTTGATTTAGCAAGGCCACGCTATGATATACATAGGTAACGGGTAAAACACGCGACACAAGCCTACGTGTTCCTTGAGAGCGATAGCTTTTCGTATATTTATGACTATTAGACTATTACGAGCATATACCTTTTACTTAACTTTATTGATCTATATTAACTTTCTATAGCTTTGGGGGCTTATCAAGCAAGGCTACAAATGTCGAAACTGTGGAGTCAATGCCCATAAATATTGCAAAGACTATATGCTTCATGAATGCAAAATGGGTCAACTTTTTTACTTCCCATCACCAGGTAAGCTTTAGTTAGTATAAATAGAAACCAAACCCATAACATTAACTTAATCTATATCATCATCACAGTGTCCATTTAAAAATAAGATGGCCAGTGAATAAAACTTTGCATTGTTAACAGAGCCTCAAGTAAAGCGACGTGGATTTCGTATACGGAAAAAATCAAGTAGCCAGTCTGAATCTGGATCTCCACCTAGTCCGAAATTTTTTAATTCCTTGGAGCAGTTATCTCTGAGCACCGAGTCTACAGACATGCCTGCAAGCTCCAGCTCATCCGCAATCCATGCTTATGGTAGCAGCGCTAGCATCAGTGGTAATGTTTCCAGCAGTGCTCTAAAGTCTTCGAAGGAGCAGCAGCATCATCAACAAGAGTCAAGTTCTCGTGGGACCAAAGGCTTACATTCTCACACACATACCACTCCCAAAGGGACAAGGCGTTTTAGTATACTAAGCTCATCCCCAAACAGTAGTCGACCATGTTCTTCAGTTCCAAGTAGTCCGAAATTGGGGGGACTCTCGTCTATATCAATTCCTTTACTTTCTCCATGCAGAACATTTTTTGGTCATTTGACGACAAGCAACTCATCAAACTCGTCTTCGCCAGTTCAATCCCTTCCTCATCCACAGAAAAATAATAATACTCCATCAAGCTCATGCAGCCGGACAGGTGGAAGCAAGGGCCTGGCCACATTTTTTGGATCTTCCAGTAACTCTTCCACTCCCACAGCTAGTCCAAGTCGAAAGCCAAAAAGTCCGTTGGGGCTGGGTAGCTCTAAGAATTGAAACAGAAATGAATGCCGTTCCAAGATAGCGATCCCGCAAATGATATTATTGTCAGTACACGAGTTAAAACTACGCAGTGCGTTTTTCTCAGCAAGTCAAGGAACCTGATCTGATAAGTTCAACGTACTATACAAATTAAGTTTTAGAGATATCCAATTTTCTATAGGAAGATTCTACAGCCAAAACCAACATAATGTACTATTTATGTACTGGTTTTGTCATGATACGAATGTAAAGTAAAGCCGCAGACATTAATCAGTCAGAATTTGGAATTCAATGCGGAAATGAAGATGTACACAAACATAAATTAATGAAATATTAATAATTATAGCAGAGAGAGATACTGATTCTCTGCGATCACGTAATAACCTTGTTTGTAATCAGAAGCCAAAGGAAACATCTTGAGTATTAAATGAAAGTTATTAAATTCAAAGTCTATATAGGTAGGTACGTATTTTATACTTTGTAGCAACTTTATGAAAGGATCTTTCTAATATAATTACATTGTGAGAAGCCATACTTGAGTGTGGCATTGATATTATATTATTACGACATTATTAACTCAAGCCAAGCCATAACCACAATAGAAGACTCCAGTGGATAAATTCACGTGGTAAACAAGCACACGTTCGATAGTAATATAATAATAATATGTAATATCAAATGTAGTAATAGGAAATAGTTTTTAAAAAAACAAGCGAGATTAAGGTAACGAAACTGGCGATGAATTATACATGTATTATGATGATATGTACTGTACTGGATGGTATAATATTATTATAGACTAACTACACTTTGTTAAATGTCGAACTGAAACTATTTAATGCGAAAACGGAAATTTGACAATCCATAATATAATACATTTTACAAGTAAAAGTATAGTAATACAAACGATGCTACGGGTAGTGGTAATACGATTGGTACCATATATATATTTAAAACTCAAACATAAGTAATGTAAAACAAGGGTCTCCATGTAGTAGCATGTTACTAATACCCGAATCCTCCAGTAAAGTAAAAAGAAACAAGAAGGATGTATATGTACTTATACACTTTGATTTTATACTTAACTGATTGTGAGACGGACTACCAAACGATTAACGTAGATGCTTCCCGTGAAATAATATACATATTCATATATGCCATTGTACAAGAAAAAATTCTCGAACGATACTCTAGAAACTGGGATGGAGTGATGTACGCTAAAATTAAAAGATAACTTGAAACTAAATGTAATACAATACAATGTAGAGGAAAATGGCTTTCTCTGCTGGCAGAGACGAGTACGTGCCCATTTCCTATATACTTTCTTATTAAAACAATAACTTGGTGTGAAATGGGGTTTGCTACTATACTATTGATATAAAAAATGTACTTAAATGTTGTACAGTATACTTAGATAAACATTTTCTGGATCAATAAAACGATTTAGAAAAATAACTCTATCGCAAACTCATAAGCTTTCAAAGAACCTGCACAATAAAATGTAAGTTTAAAAATCATTCTTCATTTATTTCATCTTTTTCTTTCCGATTTCCAAATATATACAGGGGCACTATCTGGAGTTTCTGGTGCTAGGCGTGCTTTAACAGTTCTTGTTTTATCCTATATAATCACAAAAAGATCAAAAGAGGACCATACGTAATTATATAGGACCAGGATTGTTTATATGTTAAAATTGAATACAATGATTGATAATACTAATTACAAATTATTACCTGCAATAGCTTCTTGATTTCAATTTTTCTTTCTAATGTCGCCAACTTTTTCTTCCGTCCAGTCCTCTGCTCCAATTCCTTATAAGCTTTATGACGAAGTTTAGTCACATTCCTTAATGTATCTGCATCTTTTGTGAGAGCCTGCAAGTTCTTATTGGTAACATCAGTATTGCGTAATCGATTATAGCGTCTGTGGAGAAGTTCAGCGGGCGTGTCTAATCGTTTGGTAAGACTAAAATTCTTGAGCTCCTTTTCATCATCCACAAAAAATGTGTGTTTATTGGGATGATCGCTATCCAGATTGTGGAGACTTGCTTGCAGGGATTTGATCTTATTTTCTTCAATTACATGTCTACTAGCTATGTATCGATGGTCTTGAGTTTGCATTAGTTTAACTTGTTCCGTTGACATTGTCACTTCCTTAGCTTTGTCATAATGCTTTCCATCCTTCACTTCGGAGTTGACCATGTGGAAATAAAATTCATCGGGATTCTTGTCCAACGCTTTACGTCGTAAATACTGAAGTTGAGCCTTTTTTGCATTGTAATCTCTGTAAGTATTTAAATAGGATATTAGAAAGATGATATAATGGGGTGGCATCCTTTTAACATGAACAATATTTAAAAGTACAACATTACTTACTCTGCGCGTTCTTTGTAATCCTTTTTCTTCTCCAGTAATCCTAGATGCTGTCTTGCGGCAGGCTATGGAAAAGGAAAAAGGAAGAAATGCAAATTAATATTATTTAATAAGTATTCGTCTATACAAGAATCAAGAAAATCCATTTGAGAGCAGATTCTACCTGATGCCTTTCGCGATGAGGCTTTTGATAAGCCTTCGCTGCATTCTTCCACGAGGACATAATTTTCAATTAGTTAGTCCTGCTCGCCCACTGTCAGTTCAAATGATAGACGAGTGTTGGAAAATAGGGATGGAAGGTAACTGATGACGGACACCGGTAAACTTATAACACTGCACTGCCTGTTATCTAGAAATAATTTATTACAATAAAACTATAATAATTGTACTTTCAAACAATTCGATTATTGTTAAACATCTAGCATAAGCATAATCAATACACGTGCTTAGAGTTTAAAATGTACATAAGAAAATCAAAAGCAAGAGACAACACTCTCTGTGTTTTTTTGTATTGGTTATACTTTCCTCTTTTCTGAGTTTTTCTATGCGTGTGGGCAACACGAACTGACAAGTGGACCAAGGTAATTCTAGCAGAGAGGTTGGTGTAGCTGTAGTGTGTAAGAAACTTTTTTTTAAATAATTTGAATTACAATTTTGAATGTCTTCCATTGATTTTCCTTGAGTCATACTGACATTAAGGATAACGTAGTAGTCACAAGAGACTTGTTTTTTGCTTATGATGAAAAAGGCAACCTTTTGAGAAAGGGAAGAAGACGCATCCACCTCTATTATCTATTCATCTTGGAAGTGGGCTATCTATATCCATTTACTATTACGCATCATACAATGCAAATTATACGACTTGTACAAGTTTTTTTTACAGATTTTTTACACTTTTAAAAATGCCCTTGACACTGACATACTTGTCAGCTAATATTTATAAAGTTCGTACGAGAACGCTAGCGTGTGATCTTTGGAGATGACGTTTTCAAACGTACTCAAAAACTTGTAGATTTCATCCAAATCCATACTGCTGGTTGATCATGCAGGTTGATGGCCTTGACTTGTCCAGTAGTGAAAAACTTGCGGGACAGTGGGGCAATGTGGCCATTAAGATTTTAGATTTTTATAAGGCAGTTACGGTGAAGGTGAAGGTCATCATCACATCATGCATGAAAAATTACAACTTTTTTTATAAAAAAAAGTCGTATGAACCAGTATGGTGCATACATTGTCGGGACCAGGGGATTAGGCAAAAGTTTATGCCTGCATAATAATGCAGATGTATGAGTTTGACCTAGATTCGGACCTTCTGTCCGTCTCAAAATGCATGCCTAATTATTTAGGCATATGAACTTCGATACATTGTTCTTTATGAGCTGCGCTGAGTATAAAAGGGCCAGCACGAACTGACCAGCTTCAGTTGTTGTTTATTGTTATTCCTGTTGAGAAGGTTATTCTCTCAAGTAGACGAAATACCCGATCGTAGCCTAGCTCTCGGAGGATTTCTTATACTCCCAAAGGCTCATACCTTTGATGAACTTAGCAAGGTGACCTTCCTTACGGAACATTCCCTAGCTAGATCCCGATTCGGATCCTTTCCGAAGAAACTGTTATTGTTCAAATAACTTTCTTGTGTTCGCATAAATACTTATTTCTACGCATAATATTATTTTCATATTTTCTATACATCATTTAAACCTAAAACCGATCGCATATTAAATGCACGACCATCCATAGTCGTATAGTAAAAGAACCTCATTTTTTAAGGTATCATATGCCAAAAACGCATTCCATATTCATCCTTAACAAAATTGGCGAGTGTACCAGGATACTTTGATCGGTTGTATTGATTTCTAATCATGGCAAGTAGACGTGCTCGTGCTCGTCCTGCTGATGCAGTGGATGAAGAGGCTCGGGCAGCTGCAGCTAACGTTGCACATAGCCCCGACCGAGGATTGCCCGCAGGTGGTGCTCACATCAATAGAACACCACCTCCTGCATATCCAGAGGTGGTGGCAGGTGGTAACCAACCCCCAGTACCACCCCCTAACATTGCAAATGAGCCAGCAAATGTAGAATTTGCACATTTGCAATTTCTTGTGCAAGCCCTAATACAAAATCAGGCTCAACAAACTAGAGAGCTAATAGGAGCTATAGGGCAAATAAATGGTGCTCAGCCACCATTACCTGGCCCTAATATAAGACCTGCTCCATTTAGAGTTGGAATGGCTCCACCGCAAAATGTTCGTCCTCCAAGGACACAACATCTGAAAAGCAGTGAGGTAAAAATACCCACATATGCCGGAGCTACAGATGAAAAAACTCCTTATGATTATCTTCTGGAAATGGAGAAGTATCAAACTATAGTGGGTTACACTGAAGATGATATTATGGAGCATGTCATTCCCGTTTCAATGGTTGGTGATGCCTATACTTGGTATAGATACGAGCCACAATTTATTGATTGGGATGACTTCAAACAGAGGCTTCGCAGAGAATTTCAAGCAGTGGGCTACACTGAAGACCTGAAAAGAGAACTTGACTTTAGGTACCAGGGTCCAAACGAGGCATTAACGTCATTCATTCGCGTTATTCTGGATTACTATGTGCGTATAGGTGAAAATACACCTGAAGTGGATCAAGTTGCAAAAGTCAAAAGACTAATGCATCCTGAGTACCGCAAAGCACTTGTTGGAATCCCAACAAATACGTTGGATGAGCTTCGACAAGCCGCCCCTCAAGCTCAAGAAATAATAAAAAGTTACAGGTCATATAAACTGCCACCTGTATCAGGAAGCCTTGAGCCCTCTCTTGCGTGGAAACCCACTGCAACCAAAGCTCACTATGCAAATGTAGCAGCTGCAATACCTGGGGAAACCCATAATGCACACAAGCTGCATGCGTCAGCAGTAGACCCATTTACATACCATCATGTAAATGTACGTAAAGTCAGATTTTCTCCTGAAACAAAGCCATCTCTTTCTCCAAGAGGTTCTCCAACGTCTTCAAGGGACAGCTCTCCATCGCGAGGCTGTTTTAGATGCAACTCGCCAACGCATATGAAAAGAGACTGTCCTTTGCTAAAGCCAAAACCAAATCAAGGTCCGTCACAGCAAATGCTATGCACTGATTCTGATGATGAAATAGCTACAGTGAACTTAGCTAACAAAGACAAGCATCCTTTCATCAACGTCAACATTTTAGGGAAGGAATTCCCAGCATTCCTAGACACAGGAAGTTCCATTTCTGTTTTAGGCAATGAAGCAATATCCTTGGTAAAGGAAAAGGGAATAAAATGTCGCACAGTGAACAAGAAAATAAAGTTCTTGAAGGGTAGCTATACTGCTTCACAAGCAGTTACTCTAAGAGTAGGCTATGGAGCGGAAATGCGAAAGCATATATTCTACTTAGCTCCTGACACTGTAAGTACAGTACTGTTGGGTCGTGATTTTTTAGGCCCATCAATGATCGCTGTTCACATAGGCCATGGAGGCTGGACGATGGGAACAAGTCCACAAAAGGTAATACCTTTTATAAAAACAAAAATTCCTTTTCTTAGTGATGTTAATTCAAATTCATCAAATGCAAATATTGGTACGGAAGAAAAAGTAACTGACGAATCTTCCAGTGATGAAATACTCATGCAGGAAGAAACTTGCCCTGCAACCGTTTTAGCATCATGGGATCACATTGGTGATGATACTCCAACCCAGGAAAAAATCCCTGAAGAGTCACTATTCCCTCATTCTGAATACGAGGACATTCAAATTCCTTTGCATTTATCACCAGGCCAAATTGTAAAGGTTCGTGACTTGCTTTATGAGTTCTTACCAATGTTCACTTCTGTCCCAGGATTATGCACTGCGTATGAACATTCAATAGATACTGGTGACAGCAAGCCTATTACCACCACTTTAAGGCCAATGTCCCCTGGCAAGCAAAAAATATTCGACGAATCATTTTATGAATTGGTCAAGCTTGGAATTATTGAGCCAAGTAATAGCCCTTGGGCTGCAAACCCATTTGTTGTACCAAAGAAAGATGGTACAATGCGACCAGTAATCGATTACAAGCCGCTTAATAAAATAACCAAGCGCGATTGTTATCCTATTCCTAGGATAAATGACCAAATTGCAATTCTTGGTCCATGTACATGGTTCTCCTTATTTGATATATCGAAGGGATATTTTCAAATTCGCATGAAAAAGGAGGACAGAGCCAAAACTGGCTTCGTTTGCAAGCATGGATTATGGGAGTACAACCGCATGCCAATGGGAATGGTTAATAGCCCTGCAACCTTTCAAAGGTGCATGGATGAAGTACTTGGAGGATTGAAATGGAAATGCTGCACGGTGTATTTTGATGACATTTGTGTCTTCAGTTGTTCATTTGAAGAACATTTGCAGCATATACGGTTAGTCCTGACCAAAATTAAAAAGGCAGGATTAACTATTCATCCAAAGAAAATACAACTTTGTCGTAATAGACTCAAATATTTGGGTTTTATTATCGAGCCAGGCAAATGTTTGCCAGATCCGGATAAGGTGCGTTGCCTCAAAGAATATCCAAGACCTGAGAAACCAAAGGATATCCAAAGATTCTTAGGCTTTGTAGGCTTTTACATGCGTTTCATTCCCAACTATAGTGAGTATGCTAGACATCTCACGAAACTTATACGCAAGGGAATAAAGTTTGTATGGAACAAAGATGCAGAAGAAAGCTTTATAGCGTTGAAAAACGCTCTTTCCAATTATTCCATGCTCTACCTGCCTGATATGAATAAAGAATTCATAATTCAGACAGATGCAAGTGACCTATCTATTGGTGCTATTCTCATACAAGAGGTTGAAGGAGTTCGTCATCCCATTTGGTTCGCAAGTCGAACCTTAAAAGATGCGGAAACTCGCTATGCAACAGTACAAAAAGAAATTCTTGCTGTTATATGGGCTATTGATAAGTTCAAAGCCTATATAGAGTACACACACTTTACTGTAGAAACCGATCATCAAGCCATAAGTTGGCTAAACAAATTGAAAGATCCGAGTGGTCGGCTTGGAAGATGGTTTCTCAAATTGCAAATGTACGATTTTGACGTACGCTATAGAAAAGGAAACAGTAAGGCTATGAAGGGTCCAGACGCGCTTAGTCGCATTAGCATTAATCTCATGCTAGATGCAAATGCCTGCATTACTCGTGAAGAGTTCATTCAAGCTCAACAAAATGATTCATTTTTGAGAACCATCATAACCTGCATTAAGGACAAAGATGCTAATGTAGATTCATCTGTAGCAAGAGAAGCGGCGAAATGTATGCTAACAGAAGATGGTCTGTTAATGAAATTTGTTGGATGTCAAAACAGACCATGGGAACATGAAAGCTTACAATGGAGAGTATATGTACCTGAAAGTATGTATACCACCGTCATTGCTCTTTTCCATGATAGTGAACTTGCTTGCCATTTAGGGATAAGGAAAACATTTTCCCGTCTCGTATTACGAGTATACTGGAAAAACATGCGAGAAACTATCCAGGAATACATTCGGCATTGTAAAACTTGCCAAGAATCTAAAGCTGCTCGCTTACCACCAGCTCCAGCAACTAGTTTTAGTGCAAACGGTCCATGGGACCTAGTCACTGTAGACCTGATGGGTCCTTATACAAAGGGGAAGAAGCAGCATACCCACATCTTACTATGTGTTGACTACTTCACACGCTACGTTGAGATATTCCCCTTGCGAAAAACAGATGCAAAAACGGTTGTAACCAAATTATGGGAAACATGTTGCAGATGGGGTGTCCCCAGATATATATTATCTGACAATGGGACACAGTTCACATCCAAGTTATATGAAAATTGGTGTGAAACATTGGGGATTTATCCTTTCTACATTGCTCCTTATCATCCACAGAGCAATTTAACAGAACGTTACTGCCAAACAGTAAAAAATATGATTATTTGCATGTCCAATTCATGCAAAGACTGGGATTGCTCGCTACAAGAAATCGCTTTTGCCCTTCGCACTAGCGTAAATGCGACTACCGGAATGACAGCAGCTTACGCAAATTTTGGTCGTGAACTACGCACACCATTTGATAATCTCATGAAGCTTCAATTGTCGAACTTCAGTGAACTCAGAGACATTGCTTCTCGGCTTACCATTGTTCAGAATACTATTCAAGAGCAAACGATTGAAAGCCAGCAAAAATACCTTCAGCAATACAACAAGAAGGCAAAATCCCGAAGCTATAAAATAGGGGAAAAGGTATGGCTAAAATCTCATTTCCTCTCTGACGCTAGCAAAGGAATCACTGCAAGTCTCATGAAAAAAAGAGAAGGACCATACGAGGTAAGCTCTGTCATTTCTGAAAAAATTTATAATTTGAGACATGTGACAAGTGGAGCGATTGTGAACAAAGTTCATATTAATGAACTAAGTCCTTTCTTTCAGCCTTTGCCTGAAAATGAGCGAGCAGTCAACCAATTCCAATCGCAATGCCAGGCGGAAACCTTGGGAGAGACATCATATGCAGCAATTTGGCTTCCCGTTAATGTTTACCCCTCAGATGATGGCGCAAATGGCAGCCCAGTACCAGTACCCCAAGCGGAGGAACAGGCAGCCACGAACACCCCATCAGTTAGAGAGGGTCCAAAGGAGGACAGCCACGCACAACACTAATAAAAATCAGCCTAAGGGGGTGCAAAAGCAATTGGATATTCCAACCCCCAAGCTAGTGGATGTAGCCGTGCAAACTGAGCCATGTCAGTGTTTTCCGTTACCCTCTTCTGACGTTAAAACAATTGTTCAGGAGGAAGAAATTCGGCGCATGAAAAAAATCCGTGCCGAAAAAGCTAAAGCTAATATTGAGCTGCGCAAAAAATTGGCTGCTCAAGCACAAGCACAAATTCGTGCTAGCAGCATCAAGAGAGCTGCCAAACTCGTTCAGGAGTCAAGGACCAAACCCTACAAAATTCCAAAGATGAACCGGACCTCTGGGCCACCTGGAGCCAGCTGCACGCTGACTCTTTCCAATCCAGCTTCTCCATCAGCGGATCTATCCAAGCTGAAACTACAGGACAACTACAAACCACCCACCCCAGGAAAGAACGTCGATGAGTCCATCCTTGATTCGGAATAATCTTCAGCCGTCATTAAATATTTTCATTTCAATTTAAATTTCAAAGTTATTATCAATATACAATTATGTAATGTTAAGTGAATTAGTGAAACAGTGAACATACATTTTTTCCAAATATTAATGTACATGCTCATGTTAAAGGATTATGATTTGTGTAGTTAAAAAATAAATTAAGTTTATTTTTTCAATAAGGAAAGGGGAGTTGTCGGGACCAGGGGATTAGGCAAAAGTTTATGCCTGCATAATAATGCAGATGTATGAGTTTGACCTAGATTCGGACCTTCTGTCCGTCTCAAAATGCATGCCTAATTATTTAGGCATATGAACTTCGATACATTGTTCTTTATGAGCTGCGCTGAGTATAAAAGGGCCAGCACGAACTGACCAGCTTCAGTTGTTGTTTATTGTTATTCCTGTTGAGAAGGTTATTCTCTCAAGTAGACGAAATACCCGATCGTAGCCTAGCTCTCGGAGGATTTCTTATACTCCCAAAGGCTCATACCTTTGATGAACTTAGCAAGGTGACCTTCCTTACGGAACATTCCCTAGCTAGATCCCGATTCGGATCCTTTCCGAAGAAACTGTTATTGTTCAAATAACTTTCTTGTGTTCGCATAAATACTTATTTCTACGCATAATATTATTTTCATATTTTCTATACATCATTTAAACCTAAAACCGATCGCATATTAAATGCACGACCATCCATAGTCGTATAGTAAAAGAACCTCATTTTTTAAGGTATCATATGCCAAAAACGCATTCCATATTCATCCTTAACAACATTAACAAACTACACTTTTTTCGGTTTGTTTTCAGCAACATTAGTCACAACTTGTGACTCGCAAGTAACCTCTCAACGCATAGAAATAGTACTTCGAATGCTGATCTCTTTGATCCTAAACAAAGTCTAACTACTGCGCATACCATGGATTGATTTTGTTGAGTTCATGCATGTGGTTGACAGTAGTTGACACAACTGGTATATAAATATGTAGATATATGTGAAGGATTTTTGTGCCATCGAAGGCCGTACTCCAAATTCAAGGCTTTAAGCTTCATTTTATATAAAAATGAAATAAATCAGATAAATGCAAATGTTACAAGTTAGAATGAACGTTGAAAAAAATACATCATTTCGTATGCAGCAATGTAGCACGAAGACGAACAGCGTACTCGTTATATTGTACAGACAAAAAAACGATGTTCTGTTCATTGATGCTTGACGTTTACTTGGTTGGTGTACTAAGTTATATACAGCGATTGCCTAACATTCCCCAATCAACCATCCCAAATTTTCTTGTTCATGGCTAAAAGGCAATGATTTCAATCTTGGCCGACACATTTTGCATTTGACATAGCAGTCGTTGGGGCCGCTTCTCTTCAGCAAGATCATATCATATTGCATTCGTTTTGAATTGGAACTCAAAATGTCATCCAGTAATAAGCCTGTACTTGTGTATTGGGACATCCGTGCACTTGGGGAACCCATTCGATTACTTTTGCGGTATCTAAAAGTGGATTTTGAAGACAAGAGGATCGCGTTTGGAGATTCAACATCCGTAGTCACTGTAATGACACCATGGTTCGTCCAGAAAAATTCACTTGGTTTGGATTTTCCAAACCTTCCATACTATATTGATGGAGATGTTCGCATCAGCCAAAGTTTTGCGATTATGAATTACATTGCAAGAAAGTATAATATGTATGGGGACACGATTGAAGAACAAGCCACAATTGATATGGTTGGCCAAGCGGTAAATGACTTGCGGTGGGCAGCTTGGGTCACTTATAACGACCCCAACTTCCGTCAATTCAAGGACGAGTGGAAAAAATCCGTTCCTGGTATTTTGGGTGACTTGAACAAATTTATGGATGGGAAAGACTTTGTACTCGGAACAAAGATCAGCTCTGTCGACTTTCTCTTGTATGAATCTATGGAGTGGTACAGACAGTGCATCCCAGAAGTATTTCAACAACCGGAACTTGCTAATTTGGAAAATTTTCAGCAAAGATTTGAAGAATTACCGCAAATCAAGGAGTATTTGAACTCTAAAAATTTTAAAGAATGGCCTTTCTTTGCACCCGTGGTTAATTTTGGATCTTCAAAGGTAAGTTACCGCATTTGAAATATATGGCATATATTATATTATAAAATCTATATTGGTTGTGTGCGGGCAAATCCGGATTTCACAGAGAAAATTTTTGAACAAAAATCAAAGCTTCAATTGCTTGACCAGTAAAACTTTCAATCATGACCTTTGTCCATAAATACTAAGAAATGCTTTATTTATATTTTTATAGGATGAAAACTTCCAAGCTTTGCCATTATCATACCGGAACTTTGTAGCCAAGTACCCGTTGGATCCATACTAGGACGAACTTGCAGAAAAATACTGAAAATAAAATTGTCACGCAAATAATTTACTATGTTGCGAATAATTTTCCATGTTCCATATATTTCTTTTTATTTCAATACTCACAACCTAATAAATCATGTGCCCCCAATTATTATGTGTTCTTTTCAAATATTTACAATTTAAGGTATTCTTAACCACAACCAACAAAATACAAATGAGATGTGTATACCTCCTTGCCTATTTCTTTATTGGAATTCGTGAATAATAAAATTTGCTTGTTCTTGCAATCCAGATTTAAAAAAATTATATTTGAATTACCAACGCCATCAATGAACCAAACTTATTTATGTATTTACAAACTTTCTGAATTGTATTAGAAATACTTGATAGGGAGAGGTCCCTTGATCCAATCTACCGTAGTCTTGTCCATCCATATATATCCTCCTCTTGGCTCTTTCACATTCGGTGGTAGTAATGCCGCGTATAGCGGAGCATGAGCACCTTCATCTGGAGTCATAGGACCTGTATGACTGGTCATATCTGTGTCAACAAGACCTGGGTGTACGTTGTTAACAACGATGTCATCGTCAGGACGCTTCTCATCGAATTCTCGTTGCTGAATGCACCCAAGCGCTGACACTGCCACTTTGGAGATTCCGTATGCCGTATTAGGCCAACCTGCTTCTTGATGCTTTCCTTCAGCTGCCAAACTATAAATGTATAATATTGTCATGAACTTGCATTTCCAGACTAATAATTATTAAAAAATCGGATTTATTAGAATAAAATATTGGTTTGATCCTGCTCGGGATAGGTTATTGTACCTTAAGAATGATTTTACCAAGTCAGTGAGCTCACTTTTCGTCAAGGTTGGAGAAGAGAGTTTGCTTTTGAGGTTGGTCGCCTCTGGTTCCTTCCCATTAATTCTGGAGAGATGCCCTTTGGGAAATAATATTCAATAAAGTAAAACAGTTTACTGATGAATTTTGTCCATGCAAGTTTTGAACCTTTGGGTTTGTTTAGTACCATACCAGCATAGCTTGACATGTGAACAACACGAGCATGCTTCCTCAACAAGGGGAACAATTCTTCGCATACGTTTAATGTGTCAAAGAAGTTGACACGAAGCGTCACATCCGCTTGATATGAAAATGATTCGGTTGCCGAGTTCTAGAATATAAAGCATTCCATTTGCTTACTTATGCCAACCTTTTACTTAAACATTAAAATTCCCATTTGCAATAAATGATATTTTAGCGACCTTGAATGCCATTGCAGCGTTGTTAACGAGTACATCAATCCCACCATGATTTTTTACAATATGGTCCCGAAATTTTTTGATGCTACTCTCTGAATCAGTGTCCAACTGGTGAAACTTTGGACAAAGTCCTTCCTATGAAGCCAACAATTATTAAAAGAAAGGAGTTAAGTTCTCTAGTAGAGAAATGTCAGGGGTTTCTCCCAAGGAAAAATGTATAATAGACCTGTTGAAGAGCCTTCACAGCTTCCATTCCCTTCACTTCATCTCTTGCAGTAAGGTAGACGGCTCCCTTAAACTGCTTACATAGTCCTCGCACAATTGCAAATCCAATTCCTATTTTAATTGGAGCAATTAGCTACTAGATAAATCGGATTGTTTATTAAAATTTAGTGATCTTGCCTTTGTTGGATCCAGTAACTACTGCAACTTTTTCACTGCCCATTTTTCAAACTCAGGGGAAATATAATGAACTATGAAGTACAGTGCTCGTAAACGAATATCAGCTTGAGTGCCTTTCTGTTTGAATTTTGAGAGATAAAAAATAATTCAATTTGTGGGTGCAGTGAATCGGTTTGGTGCAGAAGCTAAAATCATTATAGAAGACCAAGATTTTATATCATACCAAGGATTGCAGTTTACAGTGCAGCAGGCTCTATTGGTGACGATTTGGAAAAAACACACTTTATATTTTAAGTTGAATTTATTGCATCCACCCTGAGGCTGAGGTGTGTGAAAGAGATCGACAAATTGTACGACTTCTGGTTGAAGACCCATAAACCCAAGAATTATGCAATGTTTGACAAGTACACAAAACTCTAATTGTAAAGGTAATACTCGAAGCCAAAGGTATATAAAGTTGTCAGCAAGTTCTTCACAAGTGTCCTTGTGGAACACTGGGCTTACCTTACGCACGATGTTTTTTGTGATAAGATGACAGAGCAAAAATTAACCAGAAGCTTTTCTTATGCTCCCCTCCGTTTCGTCATTCCACTTGAATTTCTGGAGATTTTACAATTGCCCACTCATTACCTTGATATACTGACAAGAGGCTTTGTTACCCGGTTGGATTTTATTCTATTTATGCTCCTGCAAGAATTTCATCTGCTGTTCTGTCATATTCATAGCGTAATTAGCAATTTGAGCGAGAGTTGAGTCATGCATGGATTGAATTTGAACTGCAACGTGTCTTAGGCGAGAGGGTGGTGGTGGTATTGGGATGGCATTGAGACTGAAAACATTTGACGTGATGTTAGATGAATGTACATAAGTTATAAGCCGTGCGATGTTCTTCAAGTAATTGAAGATTGACGGGATGTATTAATGCCATTACCGAAACAAGTATTTTGTGCTGCCCCTCTAATGACAATTTGCCGAAAAAGTGTTTGGTATCTTCCTTCTGTGTATATATACAGAATAATTGTAATTATCCTAATGTGTTGATGTGTGATGGGATGCATGAATGATATGCTTGCATAATACACACACCCTCATGCTCATTTACTGCATTTTACATTGCAATGCAAAAGTACCTTCTCATGAAATGCTAAAAACTCTAATAAATGTTATTATATTAAAACCTTTACCTCTTTCACTTTGCTGCGCACAAAGAAACGTTTATGTTTATACAACCCGGAGACCTGTAGTGCACCATCCTGCAAAGTGATTTTTTTTCTTGTTCAATTTGCAACAATTTTTGGTTTTTACTATAAGAGAGACAACTATGCTGGATGCTTAGAGCAGATTTTCCTCACTTTAAATTAATCATTCTGCTTGAAGAAGTACTTGAAAAGTTTCTTGTTGCAACATAGGGCGTACGGATGTATTTACCTGTCCTGTCGGGTATTTCTTTCATCTTTTTTTAACAAGCATGCAAATACAAGCAAAGCAAGCATTTTTTAACTTTTTGAACTACAAAGAAAATAAGTTTTCTAACCACGCTAGAAGATATTAAGAGTCTAAGAATATGACAAAAGAATCAGACGATTCTTTCAACGTTCGTTTACATGAAGAAAAGTTAAGCAAAATGCTATGTGTGCATCAATTAGGGGAATGCTCAAGCAAGTGCTGAAACAAAATCATGTAATGTACTTTTAGCTATATGCATTGTGAATTCTTATTTATGCAAATAGCAATTCCGGCTCATACCAAACCAACTGAGAGACTTGTTGGACAAAACCTACACATTAGTAACCCACACTTGGAAAACGTCTTTTACAATATCTGCCATTCCCATCCTATGTTGTAGTTGTATGATAGCTGGAAGTTGGAAGTAAAAAGGATGGTTGTAATAAGCCCATTTACATGTATGAATGATAAATCATAAATATGGTATTAACTCATCGTTCCTATTGTCGTTTTTTCACCTTCCAGAATGTCCGACTATCAGCTTGACCTTGAAAATGCGGTATGTTATGTGTAACCGAGTCGTTGGTTATGACGATGACGTAGTATATTATTACCATGCATTTTTCCTCAATATCAGAACCACTAGCTAATATATAGTATTTTAAAACTACATCAAGCGTAAATGTAGCCTATCTATAAGTAAGCCTATGTGTCATGTGTAACTCTCAAACTCTTCACTACTCAATACCACTCAGTACTTGCATTACGATAGTAGCATAGCATTATTAGCCTGCGAAGCCTTTTTTTTATTGTTAACAAAAAAACGATGACAGAGATAAAGCCAGCAATCATCATAATAACATAATATATACATATATGCGTATATGTATATATGTTATATGCCTAGCCTGAGGTATAGCGGTCAATGAGAACTCCAAGCTTTTCCAGCACCACAGACATACTCTTATGAATAACACTCAACTTAATTCTACGTGTACAGAACTGTCCTTGCAAACAAACATTTTTTATTGTAGAGACGAGCTGTTGATGCCTTTCCGCACAAACCAATCTTCTGTAAGTAGTCTTGGCTTCGGCGTCGGTGAAGTAGCATTTATTTTGTACGCTTGACATTGACATTTCATTCCCTGTCTTATCCAACTCATCGTAAAAAGGTAAGGGCCAACCAAGCCAAAGCTATAATGAAATTTAATTATCAAAACTAGAATGCGTTCTATCAAGTTAATCAAAGCTTGTTCCATGAATTGATCTTATAATAAGTTTGAAATATTAAAAATATTGTTTGATTTTGCATTGCGCAGAGTTTTCCAGCAATTATAAAATGGCACCTCAATACAAACTTCGTTATTTCAACATGAGAGCAGCCGCTGAGCCAATCCGGTTAATTTTCGCGTATGCAAATGTTGAATACGAAGACATTCGCGTTGAAAGAGAAGACTGGCCCGAATTAAAGCCTAGTAAGCATGTTAATAAAAAATTAACATTTGTTTAGAGTCATCATTAAATACATACTTAACATGTTGAATTTTTTTAATTTTCTCAGGTATGCCATGGGGTCAAATGCCCGTTTTGGAAGTTGATGGAGTGTACTTAGCCCAGTCTGTGGCTATCTGTCGTTATCTCGCCAGAAAATATAATTTGGTCGGTGAAACTGAATTGGATGCAGCAAAATGTGATGAGTATGTTGACGCTATAATGGATTTCCGAAAGGGTACACGCAAAACAATTAATTTGAAAGATTTATATTGACAATAATATTATTGCCACAAAAGTTATATTAATCTCTGTAAAAATTCTGTGTTTCGTAGAAAGTGGCAAATTCTTTATGGAGAAAGATGAAGCAAAGAAAGCCGAATATAAAAAGCAGGCAGTGGAAGTTGAGGTTCCAAAGTATTTGGAAAAGTTTGCCAACATTCTAAACAAGAGTAGCACCGGCTACTTGGTTGGAAAGAAGCTAACCTACGCTGACATATTTGTTTCTTATGTTATTGATGGCATTGTTCTTAAAGTCCTACAAGTATCTGATGCCCTGGACAAGTACCCTGTGCTTCAAAAACACATGGATATGGTTAACGGACAAAATGGTATCCGTGAGTGGATAGCCAAGAGACCCGTCACTCCGTTTTAAAACATTTACATTACATGTATTATATTTAGCATTGTTTGATTAGGAACCAACAACCAAGTAATAAACGAAACAGTATTATCAGCCAAATGACACTTAACTTGTGACTTGATTTTTCCATCAATTTGCATTGAATTTGTCAGACATATTGATTGGTGGTATTGAATCATCATATAAATCTGTTGTTTCATTTCAAATCATCAATTGCCAATAAATTACGAGATAATATTTTAATTGCAAAGATAAATGAAATAATATTTTGTGAGATATTATGCCACTACTGTCAGCTTTACTGCCTAACAAACAATATTAATTGCAAGCATAGATAGTGGCTAACGATCAAGCAATATAACTCTAATCATGAAATGATAACCAGATAAGATCCAATGCAGACATTGTATACGTGCCCATGTGGTTATCGGGACTAGCAGCACTGTCTGTATATACCTTCTGTTTCTGATCGGATTCGCCGTACATCCAAATTTAACATTTTAGTCACATAAGTTAACACTGCATTTCACTGCAACATATTATTATTCTGACAGTTCCCTAATTTTCTAGAAAAAAATGAGTACTTATAGGCTCCATTACTTTGATTCACGAGGAGTAACAGAACCAATTAGGTTACTGTTTGCGTATGCTAACGTGAAATACGAAGATGTTAGGTTTACGAGGGGACCAGAATGGAATGAGTTGAAACCAAGTAAGTAGTATTGAAATTTCCCAAGGTTTATATTTCAAATTCCTCATTTTGTCATCTCACCTCACTAATTTTAAAATCGTACTATAATGATATTATTCCTGTAAATATCAGAAATGCCATGGAATGTGGTTCCGGTTCTTGAAGTGGATGGTGAGAAAATTTCTCAGTCTCGTGCAATCTTCCGTTTCCTTGCAAGAAGGTTTGGTTTAGCTCCCACGGATGAGTTGCAACTTGCAAAATGTGATGAATATATTGATGCAATTATTGATTTGAGAACAGGTACGAACTGAAAGAAACGGATAATCATCATCCTTAATATTATATTTCAAATCATGTGAATAAAAAGTATTCGTTTTAAATCGAAATTTTGTACATGCAGAAGGAAAAGCGTTTTATCGTGAGCAAGACCCTCAAAAACGGCAAGCTCTCCATGATCAATTCTTGTCGGACAAATACTTCCACTACATGAAAAAGTTCAAAGAGATCCTGAAGAAGAATGGAACCGGCTTTATTGTTGGGAACAAGCTATCCTATGCAGACATTTTTATTGCCTACACAGTGGAACAAATCAGTAATTGGGTAATTTGCAAAGATTGGAGAGAGGATAGCTACGCAGAGGTAAAGGCGCATATGAAGATGGTGATGAGCTTGCCTGGAATCAAAGAATGGATTGAATCCCGTCCGAAAACTAAAACGTAATTAAATCCGTTTAACGTCAACTTTTGTTGCCAAATAAATAAACTTAGCTTAGTACGAACCGGTGGTCTTTGACGAGCTTTGAAACTGATGATAACTCATCATTATATTTTTATTACTTTCATATTTTTATATACATAAAAACGCATGTAATACTAGTTAATGGTACAAGAAGAGTTTATAACTTAGACAAAAACATTTAATTGTTGTTGATTAGGCTCGGACTAAAAAATATTATTAGTCCATGTTGGTTGATTCACTATTTCCGTTTGAGTGGCTGGTAGCCATCTTCGCTGGACGCCTGCGTTGACTGCTCAGCACTCTGACTTGTGGTATCATCGTCATAGTCCTTATTCCTATCGGTCTGGTAGTCCTCATTATCAAGATTTACATTTGGTTGTGTCGCTTCTCCCATGACTTCTTCCGACAAGCTTTCGGTGGGATTAGGTTCCGTATTTTCTTCTGGATCATTTTCAGTGACTCCCAATATGGTGGTTAGTTCAGGATTTCCTCCAGTTTCTGACCCACGCAGTGGTCCTGGCGATGAAATAACGAGAGGTGGCTCATCTTTGTACTCATCTGAGGAGCTTGGGATTGGCGCAGCGACTGGGGAATGAGGCAGTGGAGCTTCTTGTTGCTGCTGTTGTATAGGGGCTGGCTTAAGCAACTTGCTTCTCTCTGGTTGACAATTCAAAAAAAAGTTTGTAATTAATTAGATAAGCAAACCAGACATATTTCTACAAAAGACAAACATACTTTGGTGCATTCATTTTTATGTTGTATTACCTTGATTTTGCAACTTCTTTATCTCCTCATCAAATTGTTTGAGAGTATCAATGAACCCGTTATCATCATCAACTCCCGCTGCCACATCCTCTGAACCAACAGGACCGAATCCGTAGTCACTTTCACGACCATTACTATCATATTCAATGTCCTCGTTGCTTGCCCTCGAAGGTGGTTTTCGAGGAGGGTTACCTGCTCTTGGCGTTGTTTCCCCATCGTCGTCTTCATTACTTCGTACACCTTCATCATCATTATTTCCACTTCGCTCTTGGTTTCTGTCTCCAGCTCGTGGTTTGAAGTTAGAAGACGGGCCTCCACCTCCAAAGCCACCTCCATAATCAAAATAATCTTCTGTAGGTGCCCCAGCTCCAAAGTTGTCTGAATCTTCAAGTCCAACAAAATCAAACAACCCTGAATCATTACTGTTGGGGTTATCTCCTTGTTCGGCTTGTTCAGCTTGTTCGGCGTCATAATCATTGCTGTATTCAGGAGGATTGTATGCCCGTCCATAAGAAAATCTACCGGGACTTCTTGCTGGCAGTTCTCTGGATGATAAAAATGGGTCAGGATTTTTTGTGGGAGTTTCGCTGGATGAGGAATCATCTTCTTGTGAATTTGCAGCTCGACCACGCTTTGCTGGTCTGTAAAAATCTGGATCTTGATACCCACCACCATTTCTGTTGTTGCCTACGCCTGCACCATCATTATTACTCCTCCTGTTTTCCACTCTTATCGGACTGTTGGACTGAGCCAGTTTTTCCTTGTTATCTGGAATGGGCTCTCCATAAAAGCGATCTGACTCTGGGTCAAATTTAAGAGGTGGATCATCCTCCAACGGATTTGCACGGTAGCCATTGTGAAATTCATCTGACTCCCCATAAGGTTCCGAATGTTGTAGGCGTCTATCCGTTTTCCTCGGGGCGGGCAGAACCCCAGGGTGACCTTTGCGGTATAATTCTTCTAACGAAGTTGGAATTGCTGGAGAAGTTAAATCGTTTTTGGGATGGTTGCCACCCTGCTTACCATTCTTATTTCGAGTAAATTTAAACACTTGCTGCTGAGGAACATCCGGTTCTTCTTCTTCTTCAGAACCACTTCTTCCTCCAGGAACTGCGTAGATATCCGACTTGGGATCTTGGAAAGGATTGGGGTTATTCGTATTTGGATATTTTTCCGTTACTTTCCCCTTCTCAATCACGATTTTTCTGCCATCACCACCTCCACCTCTCTTTAAAGTGGGTGCGTACTCAATTTGCTGGTTTCTTTTACTCAAGGCATTGCTTCCAGCAGTTGGAGTGTTGGGAATAAAGCCAGCTACATTCCGGTTAATTATTGTATGGGTAAAATTACCTTTTGTTCCAAAGGTCTCGTGACCATCGTTGTAGTCCCTGAGATCTTCCTCGCTAATCTCTTGGTCATCCAAAGGAATTTGCTGATTTAAATTGATAACTACCTGCCTCTCATTACTATTCTCTCTACTTCTGTCTTCGTCAGAAGCTGAACTTCTTTCCTCTGAATACTTTTCAGTGGAGGCGGGTTTCCCCTTCCCGTAATACTTTGGCCTTTCTCCTGATGAGGAGCGGGCTCCCTTTCTATACACCACCGAAGGAGTATCTTCTACTTTTAATGTTCTTGGTTGAATACTATTCAAGTTTTTTGTTGAAAAGAATGCTGGTATGTGACCATCCTCCTTTCTTGTTACTTTTCGTTCTACTTGAACAACCTCAAGTGTAAAGTTTTTACGGTCTTCTGGATTAATCTCAACCTCATATTTATCCTCCTCCTCTGACGACTTTTTCGTTGGAGGCTTAAAACGATGAAGTCTTTTTCGGAACTTGGGACTCGGACTCGCATTTTTATTACTGTCACTCCTCTCAGAGGATGAGGAAGGTGGGAATGAGGAGGAGGACGAGATTAAAGTTGGAATTTTAGTTTCAATTTCAGGAACTCTCAAAAGAGGTTCATCAGTTGGGACAGCTTCTTCTAACTTGGGAGTACTTTTATCGCTATCACTTTGCTTTGCGTCATCTTCATCCGATCCAAAATCTAATTGTCGCTTGAGACGACTGCTATTAAATTCCTGCTCTTTGGAATCTTGATGAGCAGTAGCATTAGTGGATGCATTTTTGAAGTGAGCTCTAAACACACCCCTGAGAGCATCCGTGCGATGGGAATTGTGAATGGGATGATTTGTTACGGCACGTGAGTTGACTGACAAAGATGTGTAAGATGGGCTTGAGAAAGGGTGGAGCGGAAGATCTAGGATTTCATGCACAAAATGAAAATTAGTCAAGGTAAGCTTCGTTCTCATTTTTTCTCAAGAAAAAAAAACAGACAAGTGCATATCAAAAGTAAGCTATGTGATACGATTTTTTTGAAGCGTGTTATCTAGGTTTCAGTAACATAACAGGAGAGACACAGTATTATTACATAAGAAGGGATTTTTAAGGTAACAACTGCGACATCAATGACCTCATAAATACTATTTTTAAACGTATACTATGTAATACATGTATCTCGTGTTGTAAAAATGGTTAACCACCTAATTATTCACCATATTCGAAACGGATTTTTTTAATGCTTACCATTTTCCAGGGTTTTCAATCGTTCTCCATGTAAAAACAATGCTACGCAGCCCAAAAGTAATCCCCCCAACTATAAAATTACAAAATATATCGAGTTTTTATTCAACATTTGAAACTATAAACTTAGAATTTAACAATTATTGCATGGATTTTATAACTTACACAAAGAACAAGGAGCACAGAACTCTTCCATCGCTTCATTTCACACAATAAATAATAATAAATTCACATGCTTATCCAACCCACAAATTTGTTAAACTTTATGCACCCACTATATATAACAGTTCCAAAGCTCACTTAGCATGTCACTGTATTTTAAGAATGATATTTATTCTTGCTCAAAAGATTCCTATTAAATGGAACAGTCCAATCCCACTTTCACTAGTTATCTGCAAGGACACAATTTAAGCAAACTGCCACATAAAACACCACTACTACTAAACTAATTTTTCCGCTACCAACAACAATTTCTCCAAAAACGGCTTAATTCTTTTTTACAAAAAAATATAAAATGGCAGAGCAAGTAGGTGTCTTCTTCACACTCGTAGCTCTCAAACTATTAAGAAGATGAAGTGGGCTTGTGAGTTGCAGTCTTTGCTCACATGTCGTTTTCAAAATTACGATAGTAAGAGAGCATAAGTAAGAGTGAATTTGAGTAATAACAACATGAGCCACTGTTGAATTTTTATTATTGTAAAAATAAGTACACATTGAACATTTTAGTGTGACTAGGCATAAATCAAAACAGCCATAATACACATCTTTTATGTTTTTCGAAACGGTTGGATGAGTGAGGGAACGATGAACGCATCTCGCAAAAAATCGTCGGTAATTGGGCATGGATTTCATTGTAAGAAAATAATACGAGGATGAAATGAAGGGATAGATAGAGCTCTTTTTTAGTACTTGCGCTTTACTTTTTACAATAAAGTTTTCATTTACAATGATTTGTTTCAAGCTGTTATAATATACTTTAATACAATGGAAATAAAAATCCATAGTACAAATTTCATTTCATCTCAGCGTCATCTTCCTATGAATATCCCTGCATCATGTATCATTCTCTTCTTATCATGTGCAGCGTAGTATATATCTATGCATATTAACTAGATTATGCCTTTTTTGTGGACTTATTGCATATATTATTATACATAACTTTAAGTACACCTCCTACCACCACCTTCAGTGATTCGATAATAGTGGGAGTACTTCTCAGTTGATGATGTGTTGATTACACAGGCTGCTGCGTTAGGAGCAAGTTTTATATGTATAAAAATTGAATTTGTGCTTTAAAAAAGCACTTCAAGATCTTATTTCAAAATCAACGCAATCTTTTTTATATCTTATCCGTTTCTTTTCATCTTATGTGTAATTGAAGAGGTTTAAAGAAACAAAATCAAAAGCGTACTTGTACTCATTCCTTCCTCACTCATTCAGTTTTAGTTCTATTAACTTTTCCTTTCTTCTCTTTTTAATACCCTTTTTGTATTAGCATCATGATTTAAGGAGTAAAAAGGAAATTTAAGAAATTGTAAATAATCAGTTGTACTTACTTCTTGTAGAAAAATAAATGTGAAGCAAATAATAATCTTCTTGGCGGAATTCATGCATGCATAAGAGAGTTTGAAGTTGTAAAGTAGTAGTTAAATAAGCTACTCCGCTATTTGGCATCATTTACAATTTACACCACTTTCGGTTGAATGAAAACGAGCATTTATACGCATAACGATTTGTCATGACGTACATATGTACGTACGTATTTCTGTGCCTCATCCTGTATAGTATATGCGTGTAAAACATGTTATTCATCGAGTTGTAACAATTAGTTTATTATGCTTTATCTGCCCACTACAATCACAATTATCTTTTCAATAAAAACGAAACTGCGTTATTTAAAGGTGTGAAGTTTTATTGCAAATAATACTTTATTTGTAATTTTCATGATATATTCATAAAACAAAAGCATGGCACGCGCTTGAAAGACTTGATTGTGAAAATGATTAATTAAATGTAAATAAATAATGTACTTCATTTCAATGAGAAGAACGGTGATGATGACCCCTGTGTTTACTTACATGCATAGCTAATATTCTCTAAGCTAGTTAAGTTCATCCTTTCATCAGATTTCTTTCGCAGGATTCTCAAGTTTAATTAACTAGACTTGGTCATAACTATTCACTGTAATTAGGCACAGGGAAAAGTGTATTGTTACTTCATTAGAATCAATTACGTCCCTATATACATAATGCGTGTAGTAAACTTTTGACTTTAAAAACACACCGTGTTTTAAAAGCGAGAACGATGAACGAAAGGGCAATCCTGAACTTTGCAGAAAAAGTTATTGTTACGATTTACGATCGCTTTACTAAAAGTTCACAAATAATTCAACCGTGTCGAACTTTAAGTTTCACACTTTGCATAAAAACTATATGCTCATTTTTATTGTATATTGTTGATTGCAGAGTCAGTACACGCTTTCATTTCTACGAGTTGCTGTATATCATATATCATTGCGCAATATTTATTAACTCCCCCTACTGATTCGGTGACAGGTAGACAGACGGTGATAGAGGTGACGATTAGGAAGCCTGCTTGGCTAAATTCTCATGCCTAAAACTCCTAAAATAGTTGATACCTTATAATAATATGTTTGACGATTTTATTCCTATTCCTATTGTAAGTAAGGTAGAAAAAAGTATTATTTGAATAGATTTGAGGCTACCAGACATTTTGTTTTTTCTGAAGCTAATCTCCAGTTCACCCCATACAACAAAAACTAGAATATTATAATTTGTGTGCTGCATTACGTTAAAATGTAGGGTATATGTATATGATATATTACTATGATGTATCAGATGTATGTATATGAACAAGTAAGCAATGTGTTAGTTGCATGAAACGTACAACCATAAAACAAAAATAAATTGTATAGAGTGCAATAATTCCAGTTAATGAGGAGGTAAAACTTATAAAAATTATACGACACTTTTCTACTACGACGAGCTTCCCATCCAATTTGATTACATCCGAAAACACTTCTTACAATTTGATTACATGCAAGCAAGATGCGTTAATAGACAAGAGAAAGGTATTTCGTTCAACTATACAGGAATTCTTACTCCAGAATGATAACTTTTGCACACGCAAGCAAGTATTTAATTTAATAACCGAATGCAAACTTCGGTTGCTTTTGTCATACTGCATTCGATTATATGTATTATACACATATTAATAATACACGCTGTATTCGAATTGCATAATGTGAGTAAACATAATTATCATATCTTTTAATTTTTATAACCATTTTTACCAGGCTCAAAAAATGGCTATTATTACGTAGCTGAAGCGAGAGCATTCAGCGAAGTAATGGTTTTACTAAAACTGTCTGTCCGTCTGTCTGTTTAGAGAGAGAGAGAGAGAGGAGAGAGAGAGAGGTGGTGGAGGAGATTTGGTGGACATGGGAGGAGGGGGTTTGGAGGTGCTCACTCAACGCCCTCCTCAGCTACGTCTCTTGCCTGCTTACTAGCAGTTTATTATGAAAGGTTTGTTCCACTTGAATTGAGGAAAGAAACACTCATAAAATATAAAATGTTGAATAATGTGCATTCATACAACAGCTTACATAATAACATAATAACATTTGTGCAACTTCTCATACGTTTCATTTCCATTTTGAACCATTATATCATTATCCACATTTCAATTTATGAAGTGCCCTGTCTCCATACACGTGTTATGTAAAATCTTATTCCAAATTTTGAGTGCATGTGTTCATAAAATATTAAGCATTTGTTAAGTAACGATTGAGGTTCAGTCATTTTAAACCCTTAGAATGAAAACAAGGTATTTTATAAGCACCAGTAATGTCACCATTAATATTTGAGCATTCTAAAACATGACTTTGTATCGATTTCTCGATCATTAATGATCTATTACTTACGTGCTACAGCTTAACAGAGGGTTTTTACGACATGCAAAACAGTTTGGAAATGCATAATGTGAGTAAACATAATTATTATCTCTAAATTTTTATCGCCATCTTTACCAGGCTCAAAAATGGCTATTATTATGGAAGGTTTGTTCCACTTTCAATTGAGGAAAGAAATACTCATAAAATATTGAATAATGTGCACTTACTCACTTAACTTCTCATACGTTTCATTTCCATTTTGGACCATTATATCATTATCCACATTTCATTTTCATTGCATGTGTTCATAAAATATTAAGCATTTGTTAAGTAACGATTGATAGGTATTTTAAAAAGCACTAGTAATGTCACCATTACATAATATGATTTGAGCATTCTAAGAGATGAATTTGTATCGATTTCTCGATCAATAGTGATCTATTACTTTCGTGTTAAAGCTTCACAGAGGCTTTTCACGACCTTCAAAACTAAAATAATACAGGTTGGAAAAGCAAAAAGAATTTCACGAAATTTGATAGACTGTAAACGTTCATTATAATAGCAAACTACTATAAATTGAGGCATACGTCAGCGCTACAAACAAGAACAACACCTTGTATAAACTTGAGAATCAACAATGAGAGTCCAACTGTCCAATTTATGATAATGTAATTTTCATATCACCTATTTTCTCCATCAGCGGTACATGCATATGAGGACAAAAGGACGCATAAATTTTGGTACTGAAATAGTTTGAGTTGCTGCTGTGCTGGTGGAAGTTTGAGTAAGTTGTGGTAGGTCCACATGTCAATACTGGAAAACAGAAAATCTTACTAAATATTGGAAATGACGGTTAAAATTTTGTAAAAATGGATATATCAAACCTTACAGACGGAACACGGTATGATAAAAAAGGATCCATATCTGCAGCTAAAAAAATTAGAGAAATTGCGAATAGTCATACGCCAAGGTTTTACAATTGGTTTGCAAGTATTGGAATAAGTCGTGTTTTAATAAGAAATTCCCGAGGTGTTCTCACCACAGAACATACAAAAAGCTGGCGATTTTCACTATTTTGCCTTTTACGGCTAAATCTTTTAGTGAAAGTTGTGTACTTGGTTTACTTACTTGGTTGGAATAACACGCTGGATTTTTTGACAGTTCTAGGAATATTGATATGGATTGTGCTCGCTGGTGTGGCAGTATATTCAGATTATTATTTTGCACAAATCTATCCAGCATTTGAAATATTTTGTGCGTTTTGGAATGTTCAATCGGATATTTCCGAAAAGCTCTCTGATGAAAATAGAAAAGAGTTTAAAAAGGAGTTGAATAGTTCTGCAAAGGTTCGCACTGTTTTCCATACGTAAGTACTAAACTTGCAATTTGATACAATTAATTATGGTTTATGGCTGCATTTACCCTTTAGACTCTTTGATGTTCTTTCTATAAACTTACATTTTTTTGCATAAATTCGGTTTTCAGATGTGCATCCTGTTTAGCAATGATAGGATTGGCAATGCAGTACGTGATGGACCCAAAAGGCATCAGTTTCACAGGTTGTCTGGTGGAAAATGACTCCTTTCTGGTCACCTTATTGCTGGGACTTCATGAAGAAATATTTCTAATTTCCGTTTGGTATCAAGCAGTCGCTATTATCCTTATTCCTGTCCTTGTAGGTTGTGAACTAAAAATCTGCCTTCGATTTCTGAAGAAAGAATTAAACCGACTGCAATCCCCTTCTTTCATAAAGGTTCAGAAAGGTGGAAATGATAAGAATGCTAACAACGAAAAAGTTTTAACCTTCAAGAAACCAACCACTTCTAAAGATACTTCCCCGTATAAAATTGAAGATATTCTTTTTGACTACCAATGCCTAGAAATAGTTGCAGATAGACTTCAAGCCATTTCCAGTTTTTTACTGCTAATCACTCAAATTATCTACTTTTCCCAAATCACTTCAGATGTTTTTGTTGGGATTCAGCTGTGGAGAGTTGGAGATACTGTGTCTGTTGCATTTTACGCTACAGATTGTTCATCTGGAATGGGATATTGGTTTTTCAGTCTATATTCCATTGGAAGATTGGATGAGCAGATGGAATCGTTCAAAAATGTCTTGATATCCTATTTTCGACGGGAGTACGCGAAACGAACCTCTCATCTGAAAATAGTTGAATCATTTCGAGAAATACGGATTTACTTAGGACCTAGTCCTATTCTTAAAGGGACAGCTGCTGAAGTTATATTTGATCTCTTTGGATATTACATTTTGGCAGCAATGTGGTAACTTGTTTAGCTGCCAACTGCTAAATATTTTTCTGCTTAGGAGAACCACAAACCATAGCCCATCACAAATAGTTAAAGATGCAAATGATATGAATTAGGGTTTGGGATTATGGCTCTTGTAACGTGTTTATGATTTACAATTAATATAACAATAGTAGAAATTCTTTGCTTACTTATACTACAAACGAGTGAAAGGATGTTCATCTCATAAGAATTGTTTGATTATCAATATTATATGGCTTGCCAATATGCAGGCAGCTTAATGTGTAAAGGTGAAAACAATGGTAGATTTCTAAGTCTAAAGATAATGAATACTTCAAATATTTTATCTAGAGGTGAGTGGCTGATTGTAATTTAATGACTGGTTTGAAGTACGTCGTAATTTATTATCAAATCCATAACGTTAAATTATTAACAGGATATGTTGGGTCGTCAACCATTATATAAGGTGACCTTTTGTAATTTTTAAGCGTTTTCAAATTTACTCATTGCCAATCAGTAAATAGACTAGCTTTCTGATATATCATATACATACATGCACATATACCTTATTTAAATTGCGAGGTAAAGAGCGTGTGATGTTAAAATATTTAGTGTGTACTTTAAAAAATATAAAGGATGATTGGTAACTGGAATTTGATAATTTATATTGCATGCAATAATAACTAGTCATAGTTTGTATTTGATTATTGGTACTTAACTGGCATTGGTCATAAAGGGTTGTTTTTCTGCAGTTTGTCAACTACTGTGCATTTAAATAAATTAAACTTTCTCACGGTCACTCCGAGACAAGGATTTATGTACTTGGTTCTTTGACCCGTGCATATGCACTATATAACTTTAACACACATCTTATATAAACCTTGCTTCGTAAGTCATGGCATGCCTAAATTTCCGACAAACTTTTAAATGAACTTGAAAAAAATATTTAAATACATGCCATTTAAAATACTACACATGTACACTAATGCCTACCCTTCATAGTATAGTAACTCAGATTTCTGATGTATCATGAATCATGATTCACACACACACACGCTTGAGAGCAGCTTAAGTTTTTGAACAAAAAAGTAGAGACATATTCCTTCTTCCTTCATTTACTAGTCCACAAATCAAACGCATTTAGAGGAATTTATGATGATATTGATCCTGCTAAATTCTTTACATAACTTTGAGAAGGCTTACAGTTTCATGTACCCCATGCCACTGAAATGGGACTCTAAAACAAAACAGTTGCTTGTTTTCGAATGGTGGAAATTTAAAGTCTGGAGCTTCGTTATGATTGTGGTAATTTCGTTAATTGGATGTGGCTCATTGGTTTTCATTGGCGTTCGACAACACATTAATCCTCATCCGGAAGTGAGCGTCGCTCATCTCGCATTTTTCTGGGGCTGCTTGTGTGTGGCCATCGCAGACGTGAGGATGAGTTATCTCGCAGTCTTCAAATGGCCTGAAGTGCTACCAAAAACCATGCAAAATCTTTTGTCGTTTCATGCCGTACTTACAGAAAGTAAGTTGCTCTCAGAAAATATGTAATTCCATGAACCACTTATATATAATGGAAAAAAATTGTTTTCAGATTTTCCCAAACAAGTCAAAGAAGTGCACAAGGTGAGGGCCCGCTCTGCCATATTAGGTGGAAATATGCTGTCCATATTCGTGTTCTCAACTGCTCCAATTGCGATCTCTTCAGCATTCATTGTGGTTTTAATTGATTTTGATCCATACTACTTTATTTCACACTACTTCATTGGTGATCCAATTTATTACGATAGGAGAGTTATAATATTGGCACTACTGTGTCGATATGTTTTGGTTGCGATTGATGCTTTGGAAGCATTACGTGTGATTTTAATGACCTGGGCGATATACTATGTGATGCTATGGATAATCATAACAGATCTGAAAATCCTAATCCAGAGCCTGACCACTAACCATCTACGGAACATGAGTTTAAGAAGATTTGAGCTTATTATGCAATTAGTTAACCAACTTCGTGTCATATTAATTTGTAATTTCTCGGTGTTTACTTCCCAAGTCTGTGCTGTTTTACTTTCAACAGGATTCTCTACTTGTGTTGTTTCCATCTGGCTTGCTATCAGGGGCTTGGAAAAGTTCCCGTTTTACATTTTCCTCATGTTCGTCACTGTTTTCGCTGTTCTCCAACTGTTTTTCGCGATTTTATTTAGCACAGTTGTCTCCATTCATGGAAATAGTGGCACTCTTATACTCTTGTTGAGACGTCTGACGAGAAATTTAACCAGAGTTAAAATATATGACCAAAGAAAAATCATGGCTATGTATAAGCAGTCCCAATCAATGAGACCTATTTTATTAAAGTGTGGAAATTTCTTTGGCTTTCATCAAGGAATTCATTTGGTCTATTTGGATTTGCTTCTTCAGTTTGTAGCCAATTCTCTTATTTTGTTAAAATGAAAATCAAACTGATATAAAAAATCAATGAAAAATGCAAATGTAAAATGGTTAGAGAAATATATGTATGTAGTACATCATTAACTGCAATATTTTTGTGTTTATTAAATTTTGTGTCAACAAATTAACAACGATATTTCATAGACATAGGAGCTTAATGAGCTTATATAATTAGATTACATATTTAATGTAAACTAACATTTCTCTGTGATATTTAGAGTAAATAGTAATTTTAGACCTTTTACAAAGTTTAAAACTTGATAAGAAGAACTGTCGTAAACCAATGTTCCACTAGAGTTGAGAGGTAGCCAACCTTCATGGACCATTTTACAGCCATAAAATTTCCAACTTTCAACTTAATTGGTGCCAATGCTTTAGCCTGTTTGTGTTCCAGCTTTGATGATAGGGATTTTCTCTTATAAACATTTTGAGTTTGCTTTCTTACAACATTTTTGCACGACTCAGCTAAACAAGTAATTTCCGGGAGAAATATGCAAATAGAGCCCAGTAGAGGCAGTAAAAAGAAAAGAAAGGTAGAGTACAAAAGTGGTTGCACCACCAAAAATCCTTTGACAGAAATCCATAACATTTCAATCGTCAGTATAAAGATTACTGATGTCCCTATCAATAATGATGCTCTCAACTGGGGTTCTATCCCTTTGAATACCAGGAGGAGTTGGGAATTGTAGAAACGAAACTGTTGAAAATCGTGGATGTTGTGAGTTAAAATCTTTATACAAACTTTAAAACTTTCTACACCAACGATGCTAGCCATTCCAAGCAATGTGAGTGAGCGACAAGCCTCAAATATGCTGGGAGTAATTAGTAACAGCCGTAGCAGAATCAACCATATAATTGTACTCAGCTCTCGATAATACTTTGGATATGTTATTGACAGCATGTCTTCAAAGATGAAGTAGAAAGAGTCCAAATCCTCGTACAAGTCCGCTACTATGATGCCCAACGGGCAGACAGAAGTTCCAGCAACGATGAAATGCATGAAAATTCCAACTCGTTTCGTGTAAATTGTCGATCTCTGCTGTAATTGGGGACAGTACTCTGTTTAAAATTTTGGAATTAAACTACAATTATTTAATTTAACAGAAATATATGAATAGAATGAGATTATAATTATAATATAGACGTCAACAAACTTCTAATTAGCTCTCGCTCGAGACTGAGAAGCTCATTTACTCCGGCCACAGATGAATGTACATCTTTTGCCCAGATAAAACTTAAAAATGAGGTAGTGAAAAGTGCAGCTCCGGCACCAAAGGCTACGCAGATATTTATGAGATGAAAATTCGGCCTTCTGATGAAGAGCTGGGTGAATATTACGTAGGCACATGCAAGTCCCCCCAAAAGCACATCCGCCATTACTACTATCCAAACAACCCATTTCCAAAGAGATTTTTCAATTACCACTTGGTTCCTTTTGCGACTCCATGAGACAGGGAAAGGATTTAGGTATCCGAAAAGGAAACTGTGTAACGAGATTGCGTCTCTTTGCAGCTTAGTTAACATGCTTTATTAATGCAGGTAAACTTTTGTATTCAATTGTTGGTGAATTCTGGCCAACATAGAATATGTGAGTGAGTGGAAGAAAGAAAGACACTCCGATCCAAACATCCTGGTCAGAGGAAACTAAAAAAACTTGGACGGCTTTCTTTAGATTTTGAGACATTCAATCACGTATAAGCACCAGAGAATTTGTATATTAATGCTACTTCATAATTTGATATGGTCTGGAACCCTCAAGTAATTCAATTTCAAATCGATTGCTATATGGCTCGAAAGTAAACCCTCACATAGTTTAAATAATTTGATATAAGTAAATCACCAAATTCTATTTTAGATTAAATAGCATGAATTTTTAAACAGCAGTGCATAATAAATTTGGATCGTATTAGTCAAATACATAAAATAAGAGTGCATACTATTGACTATGTAGAACATGAGTGAATTATTTTTTTGTGTGCTTAAAGATATTGGAACCCTTTTTCGCTAAGAAGCAATTTGGAATTATGGAATACGCGTGGAATATGTGGAGACAAATTGAAACAGAGAGCTGAAAAATCTAAATAAATGTGCCAACCAAAGAAGCATTTCGTAGGATAGTCCAAATGAATGGGATGTGCATTTGTGGATGACGGATGTTTTAATTAGAAAATTATTGATTGCTGACGCTTTTGAAATGGTTATTTGTTCTTTGCTCTTTGTGCATACAATCATGAACATGAATGTTGTAATGAGATAATTATATTTTAATGATTTCACAATTCAAGGCACAAAATTGTAATCAATATAATTATAATATTGAAACTAAATAGAGTCAATAAAGCTTTAGAGCAAACCAACTTATGTATAAGAGATGCAGTGAGAGAAAATGCTGGCCTGGTCTGATATCTTCAGAATACTTAATGTAAGCCCAATTACTATCGGGTTAGATTGATTTACATATGTTCGTTTCACAAGAATTTATTTCTTGGTCGTTACTCATGAATAAAAAGAAATTGAAAGCGGATATGTATTGAATTCTAACATCACACATTTACTTAATATGCATAAATGATGAACCAAGTCGAAAATATTAATAATATATTATATAATTATTTAATAGGCAAGCTTAATTTCAATCATAACAGTATGTGATTTAGAAAATTGAACAAAAATAATAGTTATATAAGTATATTATTATACCAACTCAAATGACACAAATGTAGACTTATTTCTGATTTAAGTATGTAGTACCTCGCAGATTTCTGACTATCGTAGTTCAGTTCAACGGCTAAGCACAAGTTGGAGATAAGTAAGTTGTAGTGGAAAAAGTAGGTTAAAAACTAGAAAGATTCTTCCATTTATAAACACACGATCCAAGAACATTAGATGAGATTTACGATGATATTGACCCTGCTCAATTCTTTGGATAACTTTTGGAAGGTTTCAGTCACTTCATGGAACTGAAGTGGGACTCTAAAACAAAAGAAGACTCTGCTTGTTTTTCTCATGTGGCTGAAATTTAAGTCTAACTCTTCCTGAAAACATATAATGTGGAAAAGATTATATGCTATAAATGTAAGAAGTGTATCCGTAAGCATATTATTTAATTTTAATTTTATTTAGTAAATAAAGTATCAATAAAAAAATCATTGAAGGAGTGAATAGTAACTTTTCACTAATGCTCAGCTTTAAAAGTTAAGAAGTACGACAACAGTAAACCAATTTTCCACTAGAGCTGAGAGGTAGGCAACCTTGAAAGACCTCGTTACTGCGAAAAACGTTCCAATTTTCAATGTAATTGGTACTAATGCTTTAGCCTGTTTATGTTCTAGCATTGATGATTGGCATTGTCTCCTACGAACATTTTGAGTTTGTGTAATTACAACATTTTTGCATGACTCATCTAGATAAGTAATTTCCGGTAGAAATAAGAAAATACAGCCAAGTAAAAGCAGTAGAAAGAAAAGGAACGCGAGGTATAAAACTAGTTGCACCACCAGAAATCCTTGGACAGCAATCGATAACATTTCAATAGTTAGTAAAAAGACGACCAGTGTCCCTATCAATAATGATGCTCTCAACTGGGGTTCTATCCCTTTGAATACCAGGTGGAGTTGGGAATTGTAGAAGCGAAACTGTTGAAAATGGTGGATGTTATGAGTTAAAATTTTTAAGCAATTTTTAAAACTTTCCATACCAACTATGCAAGCCATTCCAAGCAATGTGAGTGAGCGACAAGCCTCAAATATGCTGGGTGCAATGAGTAACAGCCGCATCAGAATCAACCATATAATTGTACTCAGCTCTCGATAATACTTTGGATATGTTGTTGACAGCATGTCTTCAAATATGAAGTAGAAAGAGTCCAAGTCTTGGTACAAGTTCGCTATTATGATGCCTAATGGGCAGACAGATGCTCCAGCAACGATGAAATGCATGAAGATTCCAACAAGTTTCATATGAGTAGTCGATCTCGGCTGCTGTATTCTCGGGGAATATTCTGTTTAAAATTTTAAAATTTAACTTCATTGAATTATAAGGATATAATAAGCTTATTATAATATCAATTTCAAATAACTTCTAATCAGCTCTCGCTCGAGACGGAGAAGTTCATTCACTCCGGCCACAGAGGAGTGTACATCATTTGCCCAGATAAAACTTAGACATGACGTAGTGAAAAGGGCAGCTCCGGCACCAAAAGCTACGCAGATATTTATGACTCGAAAAGTCGGCCTTGCGATGAAGAACTGAGTTATTAATGCGTAGACACATGCCAGTCCTCCCAAGAGCACATCGGTCATTACTACTATCCAAACAACCCATTTCCAAAGAGATTTTTCAATTACCATATGCTTGTTTTTGTAACTCCATGAGACAGGGAAAGGGTTTAGGTATCCGAAAAGGAAACTGTGTAAACAAAATGCACTCCTTTGCAGCTCAGTTAACATGTTTTTAATTTACAGAAAATTATGAAATTGGAGTTATTACTTCTGACTGTTTAACTCAATAACACAGTATCTGTGAATTAATCTAGGAAAATAAAGCAAATGCGTGCATCTTAATCAGAGGAAACTAACACATTAATGATTTTATTTAGGTTTTGAGTCAATCAATAAGTTTGTATTGTACGCACCAGTCTGACGCGTGTTTGTTTGGTGCCACCAGATTTTCGTGTTGTTTCCTAAAACATATTCACAACTAAATATTAATGCTACAACTAATAACTTTATATATTGTGAAACTTGTGGAACGCCCAAGGGAATCTACTAGGCAGGGATGTGTATTCGCTCTTCTAAGCTCGATAAAAACCCAAGGCCTTCCACGTTTAAAAACGTCTTAAAATTAGGTACCTCAAAAAAATTCTTAAATCAATAATACACATTTAACTTAACAGCATAAAATTTTGATAGCAGTGGTCAAATAAAATTGAGTACTGTGGCACACGAAAAGTTTAGGTTTTTTGTATTTACGTAGGTAAGGATGATTATGGAATCTTTTTTGACAAAGAATAAACGTGTGTTAAAATTAGAACAGGCATCCAATATTGAGACACATAAATGAAAACAAAAAGCTGAAAAATCTAAAAAAAAAAAAATAAACAGGTCACTCAACCAGTATTAGTTTGAAGTACCTATATGCAAAGCACCTACCGACTGTCTAACATACGTGGTTTATTTTTTAGATGACGGAACGCATGTTTTAAACAGAAATTTATTCAATGCTGATGCTTTTAAAAAGTTGTTTCTCTTTTTATACATATGATTATCCATGTTGTAATGAGCTCTGCTTGCTCGGTCGGACTTGATATTTCGAGTTTTAATTAATTTACAAACGGTCTTTTGCAAGCATTTCTTTTATGCTCTTCATTCGAGGTAAAACGAAATTAATAGTTGGACATGTATTCAATTCTAACATTTCAATCTACTCGAAATAAATATAATGATGATCTCCATTGAAAACATAGTATTATATTAATTATTAAGACATAAGCCTATTTTCAAGAATAAAAGTATGTCAATTTGAATTTGGAATGTTGAACTCTGATAAGTTCCAGATTTTACCTATAACGATAGCATACCCAGAACACAAAAAAAAATCAGTTACGGACGCGAATCCTTGAGCAAGTTCGAATACCAACCAATTACAATAGATTTACATTGTTCTTTATGTCCATAATTCAATAAATTGTAGGACTCAACTAATTATAAAAGTTTTAAATGATTAAACTAGGCGTACAATGGGAAACCATGCTGTTATGATGGGTTTATTTCATACTTTGCATGATAGTTCCGGAGAAACAATTAGGCACACCTTTTGGCCCAACCATATTCATCACTATATTATAATAGAAGAAGAGTATCATTAAACTAATTAATTAGTTCTGGGTGAGGTAGGTGGTGGTGGTAAGCAAAGTAATCCAGTATAACAACCATATATCAAACCATTGAACGGTAGAGCCAAAACCCTCGCATGGGAAAACAAAAAACTGCAAGTAGAAAATGATTAAGGAATCGAAAAAGTTCTAACCGTACTGTTTCCAACAAAATAATATCATGTTTGGTCCCCCAACATCCTTTGTTAAAATTGGTCGAATTATTTTACGTCAAGATATTATTTTCTTTTGCTCTTCAAATTTCTAAGAACATCTTTTTTCATCATTATCAACACGATCGAAACGATCACATCATTGCATTGGCAAGTTTTTTAAGTAATGGTAAATCAATGTTAAAGGGATTTCACTCGCGCAGATTATAAATGAGGTGAAATCTCGTAAAGTTTTCTCATAATATACATGCCAACTTTCATCCTTCACCGAAAAAGTTCAATTGCCCAGAATATGAATGTTTTCTGGTGAAAGCAAAGTTGCAATTGAGAAAACTAAGAAGAAGAAGAACAAGATACATAATATTTCTGGTGGTGGTGGTGGAGGTTCCAAACTTTGCATTGGAGTTTAAGCGATTGAACTACTTCATCGATTTACAAACGCACAAAGTATAAGTGGAGGCAACCACGAAGAAAGACCAGCGACCTTCCCAGTTTCTACTTTTCAGATCTTTTTCCTTATTTCCTATCTCATATTTTTTGGCAGAGAAAAGTGGGAAGAAAGTTGAACTTATGAAAATGATGATGATAACGACGGGTCCATATGTCGACCAAAAAACTTCTCGACACTGGCGCACATATTTTTCCTACTGAAGAAATTCCCAGCGACCACTAAACGAGGAGTACTATCATATTAACCTTCACATTTTTAGACTCTTTGAGACTGCCTGGAAGCTGGTCCGGTCAAGAAAAAACTGGATATGAAATGGGAACTAGACAAGCATTAAGAAGTTTATATTGGGATTCTTAGGTAGTAGTAGGTACGACGATTATATAGCTAGTATTCGCTCACTCAATGTCTCAGTTTGAAAGAGAGAGAAAGGGAGCACATCATCATCTCCTCGGCTTTTCCATTTATCATTGAGCCAGACAAAATAATAATATAATATGAAAGCGTAAACTAGACCTAGAAAGCGTGAAGAAGAAACTCTAGAATATCTTCTTCTTCTCCGTAAGAAATAATATATGTTGGTGGAAGGATGATAGAAAAATAAGCTGACAAAGAAATGACAAAAGAAAGGAGCAAAAGGACAAGAATGAGTAAAGTGCTTTTCAAAACTATTCAGCAATGGCAATAAGCATGAGCGAGTGTGTTAGGCAGTCAAATCATTTTTACTTTCTTCTCATTTACTTTCCTTCTACGTTCTGTAAAATTTAGTGGCAGGTGTGCTGCTGCTTGATGCATGTATATACATCCACTTTTGCCATTTCATTTGTCCTTATATAAATACATTTACTTTTCAGCAGTTAAAAAGGTTAGAGGAATTAGGAGAGCTTATACATAGTTGGCTCAGAAGTACTCGTTAGGGACTTTGCTCCTTTCATCATCATTCATACCAAAAACTGTTCAATAATTCTTTATAACTTCATATTTTTCATGGAAGGAGAGAATCTTCTAGACATTAAAAAATTTAAAATGTTTGGTCACGGTTTCTCTAGAAGATAGATTTTACAATATTTTTATTAACATATCGTAAAAATACAATGCATATAGTCGTATTCGACAGGCGTATAGCCTAGAAAAGTAAATGTCAAGTGAAGAAAATAAAAAATATGGATAAATATAAATCGAGGCATGTTTTTCGCGGTCGATAAAAATCATGGTAGTTGCGAAATAAAGTATGCAATTATACTTTTTGAAACAAGCACACTAATCAATAAGAATTGCAATTTACATGCACAAAGTTCTAATCGATTTGTTTAGCTAATAAAAATCGATTGAAACCTCCCTGGAATAGTAAAAACCAAGGTTGAGTAGTAGAGGTGGAGTACGAAAGAAATGAACTGCTCAGCATTTTCCGCTCCTCATTGCTCATTGTCAGCTTTTTTTCTGTTACGTAACATTCCTAACTAAATTTAGCGTAGTGCCTTACATATAATGATGCTGAACAAAGAAACAAAGATGTTGACTTTTCCTCAAAACACATATTGTTCTTGTACGCGATCCCTTGATAAAGAAGTCCTTCGCCCTCTGAGCTCTTTATCAAAAGTCCATTTATATTATTAGATTATGATGATGTAGCAAAAAATGTTTTTGATGTCGTCGGGTTTAAAAGACTAAATTGATTAGCTTTTTTGTAAGGTTAGTATAGGGTTTCGGATTTACTTCATTTTTATGTGTGGAGCCCTTCACCTCTCTCGAGTATTTTTACACTCTTGTTTGCATAACAATGACATGAATTTAGAGTGTTTTCATCTTGAAAATATCAACTCTCAATGTTTACTCAATCTTTATTCAAAATGGCCTACTTTTGGCGTACGCCATCATTTGAGTTAGCATTTTGATCGAGTAAACAAGGCAAAAGCTTTATTAATTGAATTCATTTCCAACATATATTGAACTCATTTTAGTCCAATACACAAGTAGTTGTTGATGATAACCTGGGACAGCAGTAACAAACTTGGGAGAGTCGAATGTGGGGGAAAAGATTGCAATATTGAGGTAGTCAATGCATTTAGTAACGACTGCAAATCATCGATAGTATACTTAACGGCCTGTTGGTCACCAGTCGCTGGAATTGTTTTGTCGTCCATTTCATTTAAGTTGTCTGAATCCAATTCCATACATAACAGGAGATTTTGATCCTACGCCAGGCCAGCATCCGTTTTAGTATCCCTGCAAGCAAGTATGCATGCATGCATGCAATTATAGCTGATTGCAAATGCAGTCAAGTGGTGAGTGTGAACATGATGGTGAAAGTAACAAAGAGTGGTCCACTGCACTGGAATAAATATTATATAGGGAAAAGTTTGTTTTTGCATTGTTAAGTCACACGCTCCAATGGTTAACCGATAAGTCTGCAAACGCTATAAAAGCACTTTGTATCATTCGTCTCTCCTATTTTCTCCAGAGGCAAGAAATGCATGCTGCTGATGACTGCATTGGTAATACGAGCTCAAGCAAATGCCGTGTGAATTTTATAAGAAGAGATATTTGGGTAAAGAGAGACAAAGTGGACCTTGCCATGACCCTCTCCTCTCCTCATAGCTTTTCGTGTCTACTTCCATGAGTGAATACTTGCTTCTTCCCTTGACGCTGGGCTGTAATATTGCTAAATGTTTCACTCATCCCATTTAAAGTATAATTTAACACTTTTCTGTTCCATCTTCTTTTGTCTTCATTCCAGAGAAGCTACACATGACAGCTGACAGCATTTGTCTGGTAGAATGAGGCTGAACTATTTTTTTTGTCATTTCTTTAGAAAACTTGCTTCAGATATGGGAATCATGTATGTTGCAGTTGGGCTTTCAGTAAATACTGCAGATAAAAATGTCATCATGAGCTTTACAATTATATAGCCTATTCTCTGTGTATTCATTCACCCACGTTCTCATCTCATATATGTATTTATATGAGCACAGTTACTAAGAAAAAATGTGCACGCTCTCACTCTCTGGTTTTCATCTTGTGATAACAAACAAAATTGGGATGGGAAAAGGATTTCTAGAATTCTATCAAAATGGGGAGCAATGTGCGATAGTGCCATGTCATGTTACGTGTAAATCCCATGCTGCAATAATGAAAGCTTTGCTGACCAAGTCTTTTTCTTTGTTTTCAAAGTTTTTATCTTAAGGTGAGAGACCACCATCAATTGATTTTACCACCGATTAAATTGCAAGTGTGACGCAACCAGGAGATAAAACTTCAAGATTAAAAGTATATTATATCTCAACCAACCAATATGCAATGCTGAAGATTCAACATCATTCATTTTTTTTACACCGGGGCCTTGCTTGAAGTTAAAAAAAATTACTGAGAAATTTATTTTAAAATCCTATATTAAAACAGTTTTCAGTATATTCAAAAAGTAAGTAGTTATACATAGGATAAGAGAGAATGCAACGGGTTTTCTGTATGATATAAACGTGTACCAAGTTCTAAAGTTGTAAAATGAGCAGGATTTTCTTTCCAACGAGGATCCGTCACTGGAAGTTATAAGTTTTTGGAAACTGGAAGGAATAGTCGTGTGGTAGATAGGATAACGGATGTGAAACTTTGAAAAGAATGGGAACTATTTTCTCTCTTGACACAAACACAGGATATGAGAATGATATGGGGAAAAGAACAAAAGTATGGTTTCACAGCAAAACATTCTTTCTCTTGTCTTTTGTGGATTTGTTGGTAGAAATCTGTGTGAAAATTGCAACTTGGACGAACATTGGGCGAGCTGTTTCTTATGTTCCGTCATATGTACTTTATCCACTGCCACAGGCCGAAGATCAAGTCTCAGCCAACATTCCAAGCTATTTTTAATCCCACAAACCTTCATAAGTGATCCTGATATAGGAGATTTTAGTTTAGTGTATAGCTCATAAGGCAGCCACTGGCTGGCTGTAGTTGGTGAGAGATTTTTCCGGAAAGGAAACAAAGATGGGACATTTGTCGCTCCTCATCCTTTCCCATTCCTCCTGGGGCTAATATAGATGATGATGACCCAAGAGTATCAACGTTTTTTTATGCTTTTCATAATAATTCATCTACACACGTACAATCAACTTTTTACGAGGTACTACATACCAGAGAGAGTGTATTACAGGGAACATGGAATAAGTTCCTTCTTGTTGGCTCAACAGAACATCAGCATTATTTATTATGATGGAATCTGGCAACTTTCCTCGTCAGGATGAGTCAGGGGCTTGCTCGTGGCATGGCCAAGAGATGCAGATGCTTCTTTCTCTTGTGCCTTTTAAGCCAATGACGTAACCTAATGCACGATGCGATATGTAGCGGTTATTAACCGGAACATAGGAAGGAAGAAAACTAAAGTGGAAAAAAATTGTCGGGGGATTGATGACAAATGAAGATGGCATGATGTTAATGAACAAGAAAGTTTTGCAAGAACGGCATATATCATACTTATTATTTGTGACAGTGACCTACATCCACCCAGCCATGCCGTGGCCGTGTACAGCCTAAAAACTAGAAACAATCTAGCGAAATGTGAGAGGCGAAAGTTGAAAGGAACTCCTTTCAGTAAAGTTACTCTAGTTCCCCAGCTAGCAACTTCATTAAAGGCATTTTTAACAAGTGGTGTGATGAACACATGTCAAAATGGAAATTTATGAATTTAAGCGAGAAGTCCATGAACACAGGTCATATCACTTTCTTTCTAACAATGCTTGCGTTGCGTCACAAAACTAATACATTGAAATAAGAGAGAAAATAAAATTCAGTCATTTTTTAAATTTATCTCCATTTTAATCAGTTAATTAACTTGCTCAATGAAATTTTTATTCTTACACATTTCTTTGTATTAAATAGTAATTTATTTCAATACTTGATTCCGACACCATTAGCAAATTAAATTCGGGTACAATGACCAGCAGGCTTAAAAATTACCTTTCACTAGGGCATCATGAACATTCTGTTCTCAGTCGACCACATTTTATCTGCTAGTCATTATAAAGTTTTTATAAAACAAAAAAAAACTTGCTTTTACGGAATCAATGCGAGTTGCTACTACATTGTGAACTCCTTTACTCCTTTATCATCTGTATGAGTTATAATATTTGATTTTATCAGGCGAATCTTTATTTATAAACTACCCTGTTACAGAAATTACTGCGTTGGACTCAAATATCTACCTTATAATCTAGCGCATCTCGGGAATATATCATTGTTACTTAAAGTAATAAATTGAATTCAGTCTTAATTAACTGCTTTTCACTAAACATCAATGTAGGATGCTGTATTACAGTCTAGACTTGATTTCATAATTTCATATAAATTTTTTTTATGTTCGAAGTCGAATGGAATTGTAAAACACATTACGGTTTTTGGGATTACGTTAGAGTACTCGCGTGAAATTTATTACCTTAATCTGTAGAGGATTATAGATGTACGCAGCATATAAGCTTGCAGATTAGTTATATGTAGTTTATGGTTGCAATGGAAAAGGAATGAAGATGAAATGCGCTAGGGAATACGTGATTTTATGCTTAAATATTCCAGTCCATCCCATACATCTTTTATCCAGGAAACTATGAAGAGTCCGAAAGTGTAAATCATTTTGATGTCAAATTCTATACGTACTCTTACTTATGCTTCCACCTATAGCATACAAAACGAGCGACCTTCGGTTTTTGTATCCATTAGCTCAAGCCCTCTTGAAATTTACAACTGGGACTCAGCCACCGACTCCGACTTCCCATTTCCGTCAATTTTCAGTTGGAGAGGTTGTTGATATTGGAGGATCTGGCCGTTGATCTCCACTTTTGCACCTACATGACCACCGCTGGGAACGACATGTCCTCCAGAAATGGTAGTCGCCGCCGCATCAGTTGTAATTGCAGATGTTGCTGATACAGCTGTTATATTTCCTGATTGTGGTGAGTGGTTGGACACTTTTGACATCCTGCTGCCCACCACCGTCCTATCTTTTACTCTAGATGAGTTATTTCCACCGGGTTCTCGACTCGACTCACCACCACCGTGTCTTCTGGTGCTCAGCATCATCGAACTGTTGAGAGACGTTTGTAGAGTCTGGAACAAATTTTTTTGGGAGCATTTTAATATAAAAAACCATACATGATTTGACACAAGCATAAAAGTTTTTCTTACAATTACTGAATAACAAATTTTTAGATGGGAAAAGTTGTTCCTTGAACCCACCCGAGATATTCTATTGCGGTATAACAGGGAGGATGTGGTTGAGTCGTCAGATGCAAGACCAAGACGTTTTCGAAGACCAGTTTGAAGATGAGAGACCTTATAGGAAGGGGTAAAATATTATGCATGAGCAGTTTATTTATAACTTAAAAGCCCTCATAAAGTGGACTTTTTTTCGTTTCTGGGTGACCTTCCCACTTGTCATATTTGTACATATTCATAGCATAAACATATGCAACAACAAAAATGGCTACTCAAAAATATAAACTGATAAGCGGTTAGCATTAAAGTTTTCTCAAAATTACAAAGCAGCTATTAATTTTTAATACAGCAGGCTTTTTATTATGCATATACTCTATTGATCTCATATACTTGAAAATTCATACAGTTGAACACACCTGCTGCTTGAATAACTTGGTAGAAAGTGTGTAGATAACTGGGTTGAGTGCCGAGTTAACTGGTAGCACGAACACGGCAAGCCAAGCGTACAAATCAGATTGAATCTCAACACCTGTTGTATGGGGACACAATATAACGCACACATTCTTGGTATGTACAAATGTAAACTCAACAGAAAGTGTGTGACATTTAGTAGGTTCATGGCATATTTTTCCTCTGTGGAAAATTTCCACAGAGAAGTTGACTTACTTACCAGCCATTGCCATGCATTTGAAGAAAATGATGGGAGCCCAACAAAGGAAATCAGTGGCCACCACAAGTCCAAATCTTTTGACAAGCATCCCATCTTGTTTCTGCTGAGTGCTTCTTACGCTCGTCGTCGACGTCTTAATAATCTTAAGCATTTTCCAGTAGGCATAGCATATAAAGATGAAAGCAATGGAGTTGATGACAATGAAGAGGAATAACGAGTACTCCCAGCCCGTTTCAAAAGGATTATGAATATGGAGTGGGAGACAAAGTCCATTACTTGTGTAGAATGACTTGCCAAAATAGCCTCGGAACCACGGACACATTGGAGCATAGCTTAAGAAAATGGAAATGGTCCATACGAAAACTACAATCAATATCGCTGGAACTAGAGCGTTTCTCCGCTCTGCAAATGGTCTCACGATAGATAAATATCGGTCGAGCGTAATGAGAAAAAGTATGAAAACAGATGATTCCGAGCTCAGCGTGCTCAACATGCCTATAAATGGACAACACACAAAAAAAAATATGAAAATTACGAATGCTTCCTCTGTGATAACAAGGCTTTCTAATGGATTATCACGAAACGACCATATAATATAACTTGGTTCTGCATCACTTGCTTCTAACTACTATAACCCTCTTGTAATCTAATAGACAAAAAAAGTTGAGTTTAGTAGTAGAGACCATAGTATAGTGCATTATTTTATTGGCATGATTCTCAACTCAACTACTGGACAAATTTAATGGTTTCTGGTAATAGCATGAGCAAAATCCCGTAAATTGATTGGATATCACAAACAACAGGACAGGATACACCACCACTACTACTACTACACAAAGTGTAATTTGTCAGTAAAATTTTTGCACGTTCTTTTAGAGAGTTTTTTTTAGCTTACCAGATAGTTGGCAGGTGATTGAGTGACGCCAGTGGTTTTGATGTGCCAAAAAATGGCCACGGAACGACACGTCATGAAACGCGATCGACATGAGAAATAGGCCCATGAGAAGGTCAGCCACGGCCAGATTTTTGATGTAGAACGAGTGAGCCCTATTCTTCTCTCTTATGACGAGCCGGCTAATGATGACAAAAAGGTTGCCTGCTACACCAACTATTCCCATAATCCACACACTGTGGACATACCAGATTACAAGATCCCATCATTATACATATTACATCACATCACAACATCATATCATATCATGCATTGCTTTGGCTTTCTCTTTTAATCTCGTGGTGCAAACACGACGCAATACAAGCACACGGTATGGTATTGGTATATGGACTTTCGATATCATGCACAAAAAAAACAACACGCTAGAGCTCAGCTTTAGCCGTATGTGAATTTTGGTGATGATGATTATTATTAAGTATTCCAGTTCAAAAGTGCCAAGAATGGCCATCAAGGAACCATAATGAAATAACCATATAAGATAATGGCTTCCTTTTCATTCCACCAATAAGCTCCCAAGTGAAAATGGGCTGCTGACTAAGGGAAATGGGATAAATGTACCAAAATTCTATTAACAAATGCCTAGCTTTTTCTAAGTAAATGTGAACGAGTATGAGAGAGATGATCATCTCGAAAGGAAAACATATTAGGATGTTCTTAAGTTTGGTTGCTTCCAGCTTTGAGCTACTATTATATACATACATCCTCTTTTCAAATCAGCTTTCTCTCACATTTTTTTTGGAGAAGGGAGAAAAAAGTACCAGCTCAGCTGTGTGTTATGTTACGTTATGTTGTAGTGTAGTAGTGACATGTTGTTCAGATGCTAAGCTGTTTACTTATGTTTTTGTTGCATTGTTGTTCATGACTAAGTAAGTAACAAGTAGAGAAGAAGAAAAAAAGAAAGGGAGTAATAAATATAAATTAGAGAGATGTTGTTTGTAAGAAATGTTACCAGACTCGGAGAATGACATTGTCCAGAAGATTGTCGACGGAGGAAATCCCATCTCCCTTAGGCTCACAGTTTCGTACGAACGGCACCCATGAGCACATCCACCATTCGTCGAAGTAGCTGCAAACATCGTATAAATTGTTATGCTACACAAGAAACGGAATTTTCATAAAAAGAATAACTTTTTTTTGTATTCTTTCTTTCTCGGTAGTAGAAATCTTATCTACTTTTGGCTGTTCAAAATAATGAAAATGAAAGCATATAAGATGTAAGTAAGCTAAAATACAAGTCGTTTTTTATCTTGAGATGATGCTGTCCACTTATTAAGAACATGAATATACAGCTAGATAGGATATATTATATAAATCTCAAAGGGAAGTGGATTCGCCTAAATAATAAAATTAAAATTCACGAGCTTTCAGAATTAAACTCAAGTAGTATAGGTTTGGAAAACAAATGGGCACGATGACGATGATGACATAACATAGCACAAATCAAGGAAACTTAGTCAGCAGTGACAGTTCCATGGAATAAAGTACGAAACATCTCAACTAGATCTTACGGTACCCCAAAAACACTATCATGGTAATAGTGAGAAATCGCCAAGAGCCTTTGATACATACATCGTCAGAAAGGAAAAAAGAAGCAGAAAAAATTCAATTTATGTCCAAATGGTGGCTCATGAATCACTAGAGGCACAGCATGAGATTTATATAATTGTCTTTAAAAAGCGGCTTTACTTTTGACTGTGTGCTTCCCAAGTTGAGATTCATTTATGAAATACTCTCAGCGCCTGTAAAAAAAAGGATGCTTAAGCGCCTTTCCTTTTACTTGCTTTATATTGAAAAGTCTATTAAATATTAGGTTTCAGAGCTTAGCTTTCTATTTTATACTCACTCGTCCTCACATTCGTGTCCTCTGACACTGCACGCCGCCGAAAGTCAACAAGGGGCACATAAAAAAGGGGAAAAAGACTCTACTTTGAAGTCTTCTTACTCACTCTGAAAATGATGCTTGTGTATGAGTAGAATGGGAAAACGCAAGTTCATCATCAAGGATAAATGCTAAAGGCATTCCTGGGTTAGTTGAGAGTGTGTAGTAGTATTAATTAAAAAGTTTGCTCTCCATTTTCTTCTCAGGATGAATCAGGGAAGTGTGCAGAAATGATGAACTAGACAACTGGAGTAAATTACCTATGTCAACGCCTATAGTATAGAATCGAATGGTTCAAAGTGGTACATGACCTTGTGATGACTTTTGGTTGGGCTAATATCGTTTGAAACACTAGACTTTACTAGCTCAAACTGGTTTGAAGTAAGTCATGTCAATTCTGTATCAATTCAATGAAATGTTAGATGATGGAATATTACGTACAATTTATACTGTTGTGAATTGTGATGACATGAACAGAATATTTGCCTACAGCCAACATTCTATTTTTTCGTTAACAAGGAGAAACAAACTTGCAAAATATATGATACTGACAAATTGGATTCGTGTTGAATATTCATCAGAAATATATATATCATTATTTTATCCTTTTACGTTTCGTTTATTTTCTGCGAACAAATTTGAAAAACAAATTGAGTTGTTTTCCAAAGTGTGTTCATTTCATATAATATATCTTGCCAATAAATACTATTTTATATAGTAATTTTAATTAAGTATAGTCTATAAAAACATTGAAAATATATTAAACTTACATATGCTGTAGACTTGTCAAATTCGCAAAGAGCTGCTTGGGGTCATTCCCATCATCCTCTTCGTACAAATCCCGAAACGAATTTTTCTCCAAAATCCTAAACATAAAAATTTGTTTTAAAAGCAAGAGTCTAAAATATATGAAATAACCCTTCTTTCAAAAACTTACATGAGTTGATGCATCTGACAAAAACACTTTCTCTGTGCTACTTCGTTCGTACACGGTAAACAATTTGTTATGCATTTCATTTTTCATAACTAAAAAATATGAGTTCTACATTTTTCTGTTTTTGAAATTCAATCTGTATTGAAATATTATACACTTGTCTGTAATTTCCTTTTTAATTTAAATTCTCTCAAGAAGGAAAGTTTAATTCCGAAAGGTTGGAATTTATATAGTATGTATATAATAAAATTTAATTTTCACAAAAAAAAATCCCGTCTAATTTATTTTTAATAATGATCTCGTCTCAGGTAATAAAATCATTGAACTCAAGTAAGTTGTAGAAGCAACATTTTTTATACCAATAACACACTCATAATTGACCATTTCAGATAATGATAATAAAAATAAAATAGTTACACAAACTTTTAATAATCTTATTACTACCAAGTATGTCGTTAATGAGCTGTGGTAGTAAATAGTACTTACAAAAACTTTGCAATATCATTAAATGATCTATGCTGCTAATGCTTTTCTAGAGAACATAATATAATTCTTCTAGTATGAGCTTGAAACCTACGTAATAACTGATTTGGATTTCTTTTCCCAGAACGCTTTCATTATAACAGAACCAAGAATTCTCGGTAAACTAATAAGCTTATCATTCTACGAAAGTTGAATTACTCTCATGATTTGGATAATTTTTCACAAGCTTTAATATATGCCATAATAATCCATACGATGTGCCTTCCTTCATTTAACTTAAACTATGCCAAAGAGAAAGTTTCACAGATGTTGGCTATTGGCGGCTCTACTGCTGTTAAATTACATGCTGTTAGTTAAAATTAACTAGCCGTGTTGTAAGTATTCGTTATAAGTACCTTCTTGATCATTCTTCCAAAGTTACATAACGATGCTAAACCAGATCTAGATGCAGATGCTAATTGCTGTATGATAATGCATGAACGGTTGAGGTAAAACAAAATCATCACGGCTGTATATTATTTTAATGAAAAAAATCCTCCATGTGATGCCTATAACATTTAATAATGAGTATAAAAATTCCAATTATTTTTACTGATTCCAGTAATTCTTTTCAACTAGAAAATACTTTGTTTTTGTTCGTCGAATGAGTGGGAGAGTCCCATGAAATCGTCATATCATAAACCCAACTTGAATGTTAATGATTTTAGTTAGGCTCGTGGGAGAATTTAATATTGGGTAACGGTATGCCAAAGTGAATATACCGGCATAGAAATTTCAGCCTATCAGAAAAGCTAGCTTCCATACGGAGAATTAACTTTCACCGTGAAATCCCATGAGCTCAAAACATTGCTGAAAAAAAATTTCCGAGACAAGATTAATTTGACAAGAAGACATGTATCAATTGTCCACCTTTTGAAAAGCTGGTATCTCGCCTCAGCATGATTTGAAACGATTTTGTGATAAAATAATAAAAACAACAATGCCACTACTGCATATATCGATGCCCAAAAATCTTTTGATTCCTACCGATGATGACGCAATTTGGACCAAGAACATTTGCCACCGTCGTCATCGACTATTGTACTGTGGCTTGTACTATGGCTATAATGTCTCTCCTCTTGAGAGATTACCATGTGTGTAAGTATTTAACTACTACTAGCTGCTTCATATCATCCTATCACATCGGCTTGGGTGGGATGCAAATCATCTTGCTGAAAGCTTTCCTATCATAACTTTAACGTCTCTGCTGGAAGGACTTGTGTGTGTGTGTGTGTGTGTGTGTGTGTAGGCAATGTGTTCAAGTAAAAGTAGCAGTTGTCGGATTAAAAACTTTGTAATTTGTAGCTTATCGATTTCTCATCAAGTCCTTCTCCTTCTTTACTTTAGCTTAGCTTAGCTACCACCAACCATACCACCACGTCCATGCATACATTTCGTTTACTTTTGCTCCAAAAATTTGCATCCTCATTTGTACTCTGCTAGTTTCCTATTTTGAGTACAAAAGCATTTTTCCCTACTTTTTATGCTTTGCAGTGCACGCATGATGGAACACGAGAAGCAAAAGTTATGTACACTGCATACCAATGCAAATGAACGGATGACAATGAGAAGGAAACTTAGCTTTCCACTCGGTTAAAAAGGACATTGGGATCGTTAGCTTCCCATCTTCCTTCTTTTTTATATTATAATAATGCTAGTATGGGTTTCTACAAAAAGTTTGGCTAAGGAAGGAACAAGATGTCATCAACAAATGTTGGCTATGGCTATGCTTACAATTAAAATAACCATTTACATTAAAAATATATAACTTAACTTATAATATGTATGTTTGTATAGTATAAACTTACAATGATTGTAGACTGTCCAAACACTCAAATGCTCGGGGCTCAATTCGATGTATTCCATTGTCATTCAAATTCCTATAAAAATTTACATAAAACCAAATTTAAAAGAAAGTTGGGAAAAGTACATTTATCAAAATTGTAATCGAATCGATATTTTTTTAAATCATTACGATGATGCAGCAATCTAATCTTTCAGCTCGAGTCTAGAAGCTTTTAACGATATATTTCGATTGCATCTCTCAATTATTCTATCAAATTTTTATTACTCTCGTAAATTATTACAGATTCATATACTTTCACAATTTCACATGTTATTGTTTTTTGAATAGGGTAGCAATTTACCCTAAATTGAATATAGTAAAGTAACTCTACAAGTAATTCATCCACATTTTCAGTCAGTTTTATAATGTTTTATCAAATAATCCATTAAATAATGGGATAAAAAGTATGGGGTAGTAAGCAAAGTAGACCATAAGCAACTGCATGAATTGCTTGTGATTATTTACGGAGAAATGAGCAGACATGTGAGATAAAAATATATGAAGAGTTTGTTTGTTCCTTTACCATATAATTTATAGGTTTGGTAGTTTTCAAGAATGCACATCATAACTCTTTACTTGCTATTTTTTTCCCTCACCCCAACCCAACTCTGTGATATAGTATGATTTGGTCCACTTTGAATTGGATGATGACATCATAATAACATTACTGAGAAATACATTTTTCTCTTGTCAGCAATATTATTTTTGTGGAACTCGCCTACATCACATATTTTTTGTGAGGGAAAGGTTGTGCACTGCATCGTGAAATAGAATTTTTGGAAGCGATGAAGGAATGAATGACGGAGAGGAGAAAAATCTTTTTTCTTTGTTGATCTTACTATATATATATTCTATGATTCCATTCCAATGCCACAAAAGTTAATCTTTCGTTCACGAGCCTGCAATTTTCACAAGGCAGTTATGAAATAGGGTCAGTCGTCCAATTTTTCGTGGAGAAGAAAGTGCAACAAAATGAGATACTTATTGGAGCAGGATTGTTCTTTGAGGAGGAAAAGGATGTTTTGCAAAGACTTTTAAAAATGACTTCATTTTAAGGTAAGCAAAGTGTATGTAGTACATAATAAATTGTTTGCTCGTGAACAAGAATAGAATCACATTACGTATGTTGCTTGAAATTACATTCCGTTAGTTACAACACGTGAGTATATGAGAATCTTATAAAAATACTAACGTTTTAGGCTTACATTAAACTAAGATTTCCTTTCTGAAATAAGATAACTTACAAATTCATTAGATCCTGTAGGCTACAAAACATCTCGTCCTCCAAAACCGAAATCCTGTTGTAAGACAAGTACCTGTAAAACGGGGAGTCAAATTATTCCTATTATTTTACATTATATAAACTTTCGAAATGAAAACAAATCCCATGTGCTAAAAATACATAAAGTGTACTATGCTATGCATAAGTAACTATACAGCCTACAGCCAAATATTCTTTTAAGAATCTTACAGGTGTGTTAAAAGCGGAGTATGATTCAATGATCCATGCTGAATTCTAGATATCTTGTTTTTCGTCAAACTCAGCATCTCCAGTTGATCCAGCCCCCGCAAAAATTCATTACTGATGACGCGAATCTCGTTGTAACTTAAGTGACTGTGGAATCAAACGTGAGAGAAAAATACACACAGGCATAAGGACCATAAAGGAAATCAGCACTAATTGTTTTCCGCACTCCCTGATCTCTCTCTCACTCTAAAAGCAGAAAATTGAGTTGAACCCAACAAAAACTTACAGAACTCGTAGAGCACCCAAAGTGTGGAACACCCCTGATTCCTTGCCAGTTAGTTTATTATTCCTCAAGTCTCTGTTATACAGAAAACGAGAAATTTGCAGTTACATCCGGTTTTTTCTTAGTATTTGAAAGTACGTGTCGTATTTCTAAAGAGTAGGGAAGGCGATTGAAGCTCCCAAAAACTTTTGCCGAAAAAAAAGAGCATCACTACTTCTACTTCTAGGAATGATGAAAAAAGTAATTGATCTAATGGGTCAATAGTACAAAAGGGGAGTTTTATCCCAAACCGAAACTTTCAAAGTGTATTTTGTTTCGCATATCTATACCATAGAAGTAGATAGTATAGATGCATCTCATTTCATCAAAGCTTATATCCATATGTAAATACATAAGTGCAATAATATAAGACTTTTAGAAGAGAAAGCATTAAAAAAATACTCACAGATATTCCAGAGATGAAAGGCCACGAAAAGTTTTTGAATTCAGAGAATTTATCTGATTATGAGCTAGAAACAACTTGCTCAAGTTCCTATTCCCGGTAAAAGCAGAGTCTGGAATCCATTTGAGTTGATTGCCCGTTAAATGTCTGTTGTGCCAAAAAAAGCATTAAACTTTCCCTAATGTAAGGAAGGACATTGATATAATATATACATGTATGCGTGGAAGGATTGCGATTGCAATTTGAGAAATGTTGGGATTTATCAAACACATAAAACTAATAGGGAAGTAGGTGTAAGTTTCAGTGTGTAGGAGACATAATTTTTAAAAAGGGGGTTTAAATTTTGAATCATTTGTAAAGTTCACTTACAAAATAGTTAGGTTGTGCAAGGAAGCTAATGTATCATTGTAGATTTCTTGAATAGCGCAACTCGACAGAACCCTGCAAGAATAAAAATATAATGTTATGTCATATCTGCTGCCCCTGCATTATTATTACATTTCCTGGGAACTACTACGTCACGTCGTAAATGACAAAATAGGATTGTCAACAGTTGAGAGGTTTGAAAGGCAATTTTAACACATAAAATATATGTATGACAAATTATCATATATCATATTAGTTTCACATGTAAAATTGAATCAACTTCAACATGAAATTTCACTTACAATGTGCTAAGTTGTCTAAAACGATCCACTGGAAATTGTAACTTGTCGATCCGAGATCCACTTAAATCTCTGAAAATATTGGAAAGTCGAGAGTCAATTTTAGGTAGGGCAATGGCGTGGCGTGGCGTAAAATCTATTTGCCTACTACTTTACTGCACATTCAAGCTCATATATCAAGTCAATGTAAAAATGCAGCAACCTTCCTTTTTCCTTTGCTGCCGAAACGTTTCATGTTTGCCATTATCCGTTTGGCAGAAGCTCATGTGTATCCGAAATGAGCACTAAAATTTAATGTCTTTTGGCAATAGTTATGAATACCTGATACGCTCCATTTTCTTAATGTTTTGATGCCAACATCCAGCAGTTTCACAACGTATAAAAAACCCTAACTAAACTCAATTCATGTTAGGTAAGGACCATTTGCACCTTTTATAATCTCGAGATTCTAAAACAAGAATATATGTATTCATATTGTACTACAGAACAGAATGGCACCGTTTACCATTAAAATACAACTCTTGCTTGCTTCACAACCCGCCACCTTCCTTGTCACTGATACTGATAGTCACCAAAGAAAGAAGCAGCCGAAATTTAATATTGCTATCATCAAACTGAAGCATGTGACCATTTACGAAAATTAGGTGCTTCCTTCACTTACAATTAGAATATATTATAGGCATAAGAAAGAAGCTCATTGTGAAACTTAATATTATACAAACCAAACCACCGAGGTTTGGAGTGCTTCTTCTTCAGTAATCCATTTACTTTTGTTCACTACCTCTACACTACATTGCTTTTAAGTTTTCATTTAGTCGACATCACATGGGACGAACAATGAAACCAACTATTAATGAGTCGTTTTCAGAGAAATTTATATATAGAGCGAGCTAACTGCATTCTTCAATGTTCTCCAACATTAATGAACGGAGGAGATGAAACAGTTTTAAGACTTAACTTTGTGGTGGTTGAAAATCAATTTGAAAACTTGAAACAATTATGTTTCACTCTACAGAGAACGAAAGAGCTGAAGCACAAAAATATGAGAATGCTTGTGGTGAGCTTTAAATAGAAGCTTCATTTCCATGCTAAAAATATACTTTGCTCATTCTACTCCATTGGAAAAGGATTCCGTTTCCTCTTTCGATTGTCATATTTTTCATAAAGTTAAAGAACTTATCCTTATTCTTATGAAGAAAATCCAATTTAAATTTAATTATACTATGCACAAAGAAATAGGATTATATGTTGTATCTCTGGAAAGAGGCTGACACACTTATTTGAAAAATCATGCGATGATATTGACAATTTTTAAGCCAAAAATAATAATCTTCTTTTGATGCTAAGTTGGTGAAAGCTTATATTGTTGTTGTTATTAAACCAGATATCGATGCTAAAATCTATACATACGTTGGAGAGAGTCTACCATCTATGGATTTGAAGCCAATTGACTTTAAAAAAAATTTAATACTTGATCTGCTTCTCCAGCATTATCAAACTGGTTTCTGGAATGGGAGTGTTCAAATACATTTACTAGGAAATCATCAAGAGCAGAAGACCAATTTGCCTTGTCAGTTACAGATACTATTCCCCCCCTCAAAAATGACTTCGTACAGCTTACTCTCTTACTCCAAACATTTTATAAAACCTTGTCAATGCCCTTCCAACGTTTGACTGACGGTTTTCATTTCAGCTCTCATATTATTTTGACATTACAACCTTCTGCACTGCAGTTGTTATTTACTGGATCGGCTGTGACTAGCAGTGTTTAACTTTATACTTTCATCAACGCATTTACAACATCATAATAATATATATGGTATGATTATGTAGTTTAAAAAGTCTCATTGTCTATGAATAATATGATATCCTTCGGAATCATACAGTTCCATTACTACTGCTACTACTTTTTTGCATCATGTCGTGCTTTGGAAAGTGAAAGCAAAACTGGAAAGTATAGTCTCTCCCATGGGATGAATATGCAAAAGAAAGTTAATGGCAATTGATGATGTTACTTTTACTTCACAACTTTTGCCTAAAGCGTTTAAGTGCAGAGCTATATAGAGGTGAAAGTAGAGGAGATGATCCTTTAAATGAGGCTTCCGAGAATGAAATTATCTACACTTTTGAGAGCTCCCTTTTACATCAACATTGTCCAAAACCTCATTTTTGGGTTGGTTTTGGTTAGAGAAACGAAGTGCATAAATGACATGAAAGAACTGTAAAACTGTAACAAAAGTTCAAAATACAGGTTATTATTGTCATTGTGATGTGATGTGATGTGATGCACAAATTTCAGTCAAAGTATCAACTGCAGTGGTCCATTGTTTCTATAAATGTGTGTGTAGCTTTACCGTTGAAGCATTTCATCATCTACATCTTTCCCTTGTTTCGTGTTCTATAGTGTTTGGCCCCAAAGGGCAGAGAATAATGTCCGGACTATTATACGCAACCATAAAACAAACAACTCCCTGGATCCCCTTCATTACTACACTACTATAATCATTTAGTATGTATGTATTTATGTTCCCCTAATATTTAAGTGGCTGACACTTACTTTGCTGACTATACCCAACTGGCCTGGCCTGGCTGTTACCTTAAACCCGCTGATGCGAAATCTCTTTTGACCAAGTTCATTATGAGCACTTCTCTTGGAAATTAGAATTACGTGGCTAATTTGCTGTAAAACTTGGGAACTCCACTTTCACCTCATATTACATACTATTTGTCCTTTGCCCAAGAGAACGGGCTCAGAGCCTCACCTCATCGCTTGGGCTAAAACTGTCTGTTGACATAAAGCCAGCCTTGTCCTCGATGCCCCTAGAAAATTTTACACTGTATGCATATCAAATCATGAACCAGAGAAGATGGATGTTGGATGTAAAGTGATTAATTTTCCAGCTAAATAACACAAAGGGGACTAAAAGAATGGCAATGTTCCAGAATATGAAACTGCATCACTGAGGATTACATCGTGATTAATTTAAAGGTAACGTCGAGCAGAATGGTTAAGAACTTGGTGGAGCTTGAAGTGGCGGTGTTTTATGACAAGATCAGTTCATCTTCTCAATAGGACAGCATATAATATAAAGTTTTATAGTATATAGACACTTAAATTTATATTGGTATAAGAAAGAGATTTGATTGCTTCATAATCCATTCATGAGCTTCGTTACTCCCTTACTCGCTTATTCGTTTAGTTATATGAAAACTATACCCTGTTTTATTAAAGTAGCTAAATTCACACAACATTCGCTAACTCCTTTCACCTTTTTAGTTATCATATCATGTATGAACTTACAAGAATTGTATATCCTTGGGGAACAAGAGGAGATCAGGGAGATGAACATTATGACAAAGCACCTTCTCCTGGGAGCACCTGCACAAGCCTTTGGCCAACAAATCATGAAACTGCTGCTGCTGCTGCTCCTCTTCCCTTACCGTTCCCGACCCAACGTCTCCGTTGTTCTCTTTCCATTTGAGATGCGTATCTAACAAACATAATGCAAGTTAGAAAAAACCACAGCACAGATAAAAGTAGACGAAAATCTTGTTTCCTTGTTTCACAAAAAAAACTCAATGACAAAACAAACTTTCTTTGGGCTTATCACTAAAATAACAAGTATTATTAGAAACTCGTAGAATTTGTATCTGATCTGATTCCCATATGACATACATAGGCAGCTCATGTTTCCTCCGGCGTTTCCATCAATATCGGCACTGGGTCTTTTCTGGAAAAATGAGTCCCAAAATTTCTTTTCGTGGAGGTTCACTGTGAATTGAAATCAGATAAGGAGAGAAAAGAAATAAGTTAGCATCAGAGTTTGGATTGTGTTTGTTTGTTTTTTTGTTCAGGTTGGGTTAGGTTTTTTCGATGGAGCATAGCATGATGAGCATGTACTTGATTGTGATAGTGTGCCATAGGACATAGAGATAATACTATTTTCTTTGTAAAACCAAAGTGTTTGCTCAAATTCTTTTATATGCAAAAGCAATCTTTTTTTGCAAGGATCCCTGCTTTGTGGCCTAGTGAAAGTGGTATATGACTATATTTGATGGGATATTATTCTAGGGTTTCTTGGAATCTGAATGAGATGATGAGACGTGAAGATATGCATTCTTTTCAAACAATAATCGTTGCCTTGTCTGGTCTTGGTCTGGCAATAATACCAAGTGAGATGTGCTGTGCTTCTAGTGCTACTATACTATAGCTTTCGAAACCATTACAGCATAACAAGCAGTATGCACGATGCATGAGAAGAGAAAGTGAAGAGGAAGAAGTGGAGTTGAGAAAGATGAGCATTTTATTGGGGAGCTCATATATTTTCCTCTACTTTTTATGCTTTGCCAGGATACATGACCTGAAACGGTCTCAATAGTCTTTCCCTCCGTTTCCGTTGAGAATTGGGTAGAAGGAGGAGGAGAAAAGAGGCAAGAGGGATTACAATGATTAAGATATTTATGACCTGTGACGAGGAGCAATTTGGGAAAGAAGGTTAGGTACCTATCAACGTACTACATTTTCATCCTATATGTAAAATGTATCTACATAACATTTTACTTAAGGTGTGTGTGTGTACAGTGAATAGTGTACCACTACCATGCCAGGATGTTCACATGTGTGCTCTTTTCTTGCTTTACAAATAAAGAAATCATTGAAGTAGTCGTGGTTGTAGTTCATGTATGACATGAATTGTAAACCTTACCGCATTTGTATTCATCTGATTTGTCCGGACACTCGGGCTTCCCGTTGCAAATAGCCGACTGGGGTACACAGAGAGACGGATTGTTCGTGCATCCAAAGTAAGAGACAGGACATGAAGATGAAGCGGATGAGACCACGACTCTGGCTGCTGGTGATGAAGAAGCATCCTCAATGAAACTTGCATTATGAACCCGAGCCTCATCCCCACTCCCACCACCACCTGAGACCAAATTTTGCCCGGAAAGAAATGAAGTTCGTTCCTTCTGCGACTCTTGATCTTCTTTTCCAGTATACTCCTGCTCCTGCACTGGTTCAAATGTTCTGAAGCTTCTGTGAGCCCTTGGGCGTTTTCCGTTTAAACTTACTTCATTTTCCTCATCATTTGGGGAAGAATAGTCCATCAAAATGCTTAAAAATAGGTATGGTGGAGAAATGGATCTCTTTCGCAATGAAATGTGATGACGAGCACTTGCCTGCTCTTCATCAAGAGCTACTTGATTCAACTCATGTGTAATTATTAGGTTGGAATTCTCCTGCTGCTCGTGTGTGCTCGATCTCAATGTAGTATTATTAGCATCAACAACACAACCTAAAATGTTGGTTTGTGGAATAGCATCGGAATCGACAATGATTTTGCCGTTAGCCGCAACAACATCCTCATCATCATGATCATGCCTTTCACCAGCAGTAGTAGCTTGACTTACTTTTCCTCTGCTGAAACTTCTACTGGAGTCTAACTTGTTTCTTGATTTACGTGGAATCTGCATGGAATTCTGAGGAAGTTCTAACGAAGCTCTACTTCTAGTCTCAAAAGGAAATCCTGGCTTGACGTAGAACGTAGCAATTTTATTGTTCTTCTCCTTTCCTTTTTCGGGAACAGCTGAAGCTGTCAACGAGGGTTCACGGAGGATTCCCTCGTGTCTTGTCTGCAGGGAGTCGACAGGAAACTCTTTGCTGCTGCTGAGATCCTCTTTGACTTTTATTCCGGTAGTTAAACCGCAAGGGATGAAGGTCACAAAGAGGAACAAGGAAATCCCGCTCAACAATTGAACAGCCATGTCTTAGTAGAAATTTTAAATGATTGCGTTTTCCGTCTTTAATCCAAAAATCCTGTGGAAATAAATGTTAAAGAGAAAAAGAGATCCAGTTATGATTTGATTTAAAAAATCGCATTAAAATGTTATGCTACTACTTTACTTTTACTTGGAACTAGATTAAATGGTGATAAATTAGATAATAAGGTGAATGGCTTTTGGAATGAATGATGTTTACAACTTTTCTCTTGCGAAACGATTTGGCTTTGGCAAAATAAATAATGTGAACTGCTAATAAAACTCTTGGCTCTCTCTCATCTCTCTCGCTTTTCTTTTAATTCCAACAAGTGTAAAAGAAATAAAATATAAGTGTAATAATAATAGTTGAATGTGCTTTGCAAAGAAACTTCCACGTTTAGTCAAGTAACGTTCATTCTATAAATTGTTTTTTCGGCTATAGTCCAATCAATAAATCATTTTTATGGTGGCCAGCGTGTGACAACCAAATGTAGTTTTCACACAATGGAGAAAGTATAGTTTGATATGAATTGAAAGGTGATTATTATGGATTATTGCTCCTTTCTGGCCAACGGAAGAACCCTTTGAGATCAAATTCGGGTCTTGGTTGTCTGCTGCTGCCAACATTTTTTTGAACGTTGGGAACTATGGGTTTCCCCTGCAGACCCCGACCCCATCCATATTGATTTTTTTCTGGTATTGAAAATTTATGAAAAACACACTTTTTTGGGGGTTTCACATGGAGGCCTAGTTTACTCAATGTAATGGTTGCATGATTTGACAATAAATATATACCATATTGCATTATTGTATTGTACAAAACTGAAAGTAATGATTCATTCGATGACAGCATGAGAAAGTTTTGCAAGGTAAGGGTTGCTTTTATTGCAACTATATGTACTCTACCACCTCGTGCTAACGCAATGTATACTTAATAGTGTCAGTGGTATAATCAGCCATGAGCTTCTGTGTAGTGTGTATCCAGCACAGCAAGTGTTTTATCCGACGAAACATTTACTGACAAATATTGACAAGAAATGTTACACATTTTGGATGTGTGGGGATTGGGGAGAGAGAGAAGAAAATTTCAGCAAAACTTTTTTCAAACGGCAAACTCGACTACTCAGCAACAGCTTTTTTCCTTAGCCTGTTGTCCCACTTGTTTGATATCCATACCATAATGAATCAAATTTTAAGCAAAATATCACAGGTATGCAAAATCTGAGCTTCTGAGCTGGAAAATTAGCAAATTCAAAGCACATATTGGATATAGTTTCCAACAAGGCATGAATATTTTTTTAAAGTGGACCAAAAATAGATCAAAGATGGATAGATCGCATATTTGGGACAGGCTACAGCAAAGCCAAGCCAGTGTCAATATCACTTATAACATGTAAGCCATAATGGTACGTACATCCTTGAAGAAATTATGGAGATGACATGACATACATATATGATACGTAGATGAAGGATTTTTTGCATATACAGCACATCTCGGCACAACAGCCATGACTAGTCCACTAGCCCCTGCCTGTTTGCTTGAGTTTCTCACGATCAGTAAAAAAGTAGTTGGCATTAGGTTACTTAAGCTGTAACTGCAGTATTATATAGTTATGAGTAGCTGGTAAATAATAGATCCTTTTACGTGTCCCAACTCCCAGCATATTATTTTATCAGTTGAGTTTAGAGGAAATTATTCCTCAAAGTAAACAAGTACAACAAGATTGATTGGTCTCATATACATAGATAGGAAACGGGATTATATATAGGGCGGTTAAGGAGGAAGTTATCACGATCAGTTGAGACATAATCTTTGAGGGTTTTCGTGCTAGTGACTAATAAAAAGTGGAGCAGTCAATAACACATACAACTCCTGTCATAACGGTGTGATGATGGTGTAGCACCATCAAAAATAGAATTCCATGAAAATCTCCCATCTATAGTTTCCCAAAATGAAGCTCCAAAAATCCTCTCCGACTATATAGATTCTCTGATTCTGCTCTGTATCTAAATCATGTACAACTAAATAATTATTTTAGGTTGCATTTGATATTAAATATCATACGGAAAACGTACAAGAATCAACCAACGTCATGCTCATAGAGTGGTACTCAAAGCACATCAAATATCAAATCCGAAGGCGAAGCAGGATGATGATGATGATGATGGTGGTGTGCGTGTTTGTTACATATAAGCTCATGCAATATGAGGAAATCCATTTTGAAATGCCTTTTACTAGGATATTTATGAGGCATTTACGAGTGGTTGCTGCCTACGAGTACCGCTGAAAATGTGTTATTCTCCTGAAATATGAACTATAAATATCAAATGAGAGAACGCAACCAGGAGACAGCACAAGTCATCGAAAAGAGTGGTTTTCCTCCAGACGCGTATATATTTTTTTGTGTGAAAATTTGCTCATGGGGTAAGCAGGGATCTTCGGCTGCCTGGAACTTACATTTTTTTAACGATTTCTCACATCATGCGCTACTCCTCGTCCCGTCTCACTTCTCTTTAACACACTTTTCCCGAGTCGGGCTTTCAGCTGAAAAGTCATTTTGTACCCACTCAAATATCATCTTGGTCTCGTCTCAAGTGCAAAGTATCCAACATTTACATGCACATTTCAGCATAGTAGGAATTGAACAAGGCCTTGGGTTGGATATTTTTAAGATTATGACCAAATGGAAAGCAAAACCGCATGGTTTTGGTTAGCGTGCATTATTTCGGATGGGTATTCCCTGATTTCTTCTTTTGATATGATAAGTTTGTCGTTGCAAGGACATCACATGGATATTTTACTGGCTACTTTTACTACGCGCTCTTTCAATAGCCTCACAGTTGTTAACGGCGTCTCACCTTAAACGTCCCGTGAACGATATCGCTATTGAATAAATCTTTGGTGAGTTGGTGTCAGGTTACCAGTAGGCTGATCAAACATTGTTGGCATTAGCTTAATGGCCAGTTAATTACTAATCCAGAAAGCAAAAGTAATTTTGGGACTTCCTATAGCCGGAAATTTTTCGATAAATTACATATGTGGATCTACAAATCAATGAGACGGAATAAATTTTCTCTGTGATGGGATGACGCATGTAAACAGGCATTCTACAAGAGAACGCAATTTCAGATTTCAGTCTGGTCTAGTCTAACTACGTACTACACTTTGATTTTGCTTTCACCATCACAATTTCGTCTCATAAGGTTCTCTTATTACTCGTACAAAAGTTTGTTTGTATAAATAGCGGGAAGTCCATATACTTTACATTATACTCTGTCTGCTTTTTCTATAAAGTTGAATACTTATTGTTCGTTAACTAGGTGGAATTCGGTATGAGTATGAATAAGAATGAGCTTTGAATACGGCAGCTTTCATTTTACGGATACAAAGCCAACGGAGCGCGATATCCTTTCCTGGCTTTCACAATTTCCTTGATTTTGATTGTAATACAGAAATTTGTTTTCTTCTTCCATTTTTCACAAGTAAAGTAACCAAAGGCAGGGATTTTAATGATATTGAAATGAATAAGGGAATTTACAAGTAATGCAATACTGTTGTAAAACATAATTGAAAAATGACATTGTAAGCGGTATGACAGCTTCACAATAGGAAAGAGGAAGAAATCAAGAAGAGAAAGTATAATAATGAGTTTTTTTTAGCATTATTACTTTGTCAACGGTTTATGTTCTACCAATACCAGACCGGTACTACGCCTTCGTTTTTTCCGTGAAAGTTTAACTAAACTATTTTTTACTCCATTTCTGTTTTTTTCCTACTGGGAAAGTAAAGATGGATGGATTTATCGTCTGGCTTTTGGTTTGAATGAGGGGATAAAACTCGTCTGAAGCTAGCGCGAGAAATGCCACAATCAAAACGTGCTTGAATCTATGCATTGTACCTACACGTGCTTTATGAACATGATATGAATATACATATTTATGCAAATAAAGGTAAAACAGGGTTTCAATTTCAAGCAATCCTATTCATGTCACTGTCTTTCACAATACATACTTAACCTGCTCTTCTAGCACTTTATAAAAACCATTTTCTGACAATTTAGAGCATTCGTCAATTCTCACAAAACAACGGGATCTAAATTGTGAATTAAACCACATGAAAATGAAAGACTATAAGGGTTGTTTAAGTGGAATTGTCATGCTTCAGGATTTCATGTCAGTAAACTGTCCCACCCATTATACTTGAGTCAAATGGATTATTAAGAATTTAATTCCATATTCAGCAGCGAAATAACCAAGCGAATAACATTTCATTTGATTGTTTGCAATCTGTCCCTTGAAACTGCTTATTACTAGGAAAATGATCTGGGAAATCATCATACAAACGATAACAAGAGAATGACTTCAAGCATTTTTGCTTTATATCCTTACTATCCTCAACGATAATTGCAATTTTTCTGAAATTCGTATGTACTCTTCTGAATTGCAGTCATACAAAAAGAAATGCAGTTGACGGCTCATACCAAAATTAAACCACTAACTGGAAATTATAACTGGTGTACTTATGGCTTGCTTGATTTAACTTTTTTAGTTGAAGAACCTTTTGTGACTCTGGAATAGAAAACGTAAATTTTTCTGTGGCTTTGTAGAATTTTATTCACATCTACCTTTCGCGTTTTTAAATTACTTTTTCTTTCCACCAGAATGCATTTTAATTCCATAAATTGGAATATGTGTAAAGCCACTTTTGACGTTTTAGTAATCTTCACAAAAATGACTTTTGGTACAAAACTCTTTGTACTTATGTTGCCGTTGTCAGCAGAAGGAACAAATAAAAGGGTACATCTAAAAACGATGTAAAAAAAAGCAAACCACATGGAGCATTCTGGTGACTCCTTTTAATCCTATACAAAAGGATTTTTAAAACAAACCTATGTTATTATATTCTTATGCAGTATTTTGCATTGCAATTTATTTCTTGAAAGTGAGCATGTTAACAAGTTTTAAATTTTCAAAAAGGTGTTAACCACCCCTTCGAAACATTTCAAAGAATGAATCAGTTAGTGGTAAGATCACAGACAACAGAAACGAAGAAAATCACACCTTATTTTTGTACCGCAACCCGTGGCTTTTTCCAATGCAATAAATTTATCCATTATAAATATTTGGACAAATAAAATAATACCAGTTTTTAAATTTACAGCATATGGACTTCCCAGATCGAATATACCTAGACCTTTCCCTCCAAGTTCCCAATTTCTTAGTGTGATAAAATGCACCCTCCTGTCTACTTGTAAAAAATGGGATATCAGAACTCTTGCTCGATTAAGTTGTCTTCCATTTTCCGTGCACTAAATAGCGATTACAGAGAGATCTTGAGACCTAGTGTTTTTGGGTGTTTGGAAAGTATTTCAGCTCGAAGGGGAACCCATGAAAAGGATGTGTGTATTTGAGTGGCAAATAAAAGGCCTTTCTATACATCACAAACCTTCCCAAAAATATTGATATATATTTCCTCTGATCATCTATTATTTTTCCTTACAAATATACTTAAATTTGTTAGGATATCCACACCAACATACAATTTCATTGGAGAACAAACGAAACAAGAAAGATCAAAAGATTTTTCACACTTTTTATCAAATCTAAGAAAAACAATACATGGAAAGCTATACAAAATAATCTCTCTGGAGCACTATTTTTCAAAAATAAAATGGTTGTTTCGAGGAATAGGTAGACACATACACAGACCAATTGTAAGTTGTTTTCGATGTTTTACACAGCTTGGAAAAATCTTTGCTGTTTTTTTGAAGCATGCAAAAGGGAGTTCCATTTCGTTTTCGATTTCGCTACAACTGTCCTAAGTAGAAGATCCAACGAACTTCTGTAGGTGATATAAGTATGATTTCAAAGGGCATAAATGTTTTAAAAATAATCTGTCATCTGTATGTTTCTTTCTGAGAACTATAATTTTTACAATAATCTGTGTGTATTGAGATGAAAGGCTTGTATTTAGATATTGTAGCCAGAGGCCGTAAAACATTGTCTTTAAAAAATAACCAATAGAGTTCTTAGTTCTCCACAAGTAAAACGTAGTTAATGTTGGGGCATACTTATACATCATTCAATGCAACAATATCTTTCCAAATACATTTGATGGCATAGCTTTCTTGGATACTCTATTCTAAGAATATTTCCTAAAACATGAATTTTTAGCTGCACGGTGAGTTTGAATTGTGAGAGACAAAGAGTTGAAGATTTGCGTAAACCTGATGCTACGTCGTATTATTTTTTACTATCATTATTTCCATTTACCAGAAAAGGAATAATCTGTGGCATAACCATGAAACTTCCCAGGTGAATACAAAGGAAAAAGTTTTAACAATGTCAATGAGCTCCTCAATTATCTGAGAAAACATTTTTGGCTCTTATTACTTCACATAAATCATTAAAATACGAATTTTCCAAACCAATATTTACTTTTACTTCACTCTGCATTTGCAGCCTCTCAAAGAATTCACTTGAGAATCCAGAAAAGGAACCTGAAACTAACAAAAGTAGATTTTTTTGGATCTAGCATCTAGCGATAGTGATAACTCGTCTATATATAAGTTTCTACCAGTCTAGATCACGCTCCAGATAAGTATTGTTATTTCCTCTAGCCATAAAACGTCTTACCCTTACCTTACCCACCACTGTGGAAAATTTCACCATTTCCAAAACCATCTGCACCCCATTTTCTTTGCAATAACCTGGTAATGATGATGCACTTAAGTTTTAAAACGGAAAAGCTAAATCCGCATATATTTATGAGCTTCTGCCTAAACCAACTCTCCTTTTTCACTTCAGCGTTTTCCAAGTGCCAAAATAGGTACTACAATCCGATTTTCAAGTTCCCCTCAACATCAGTATAAGTATATACATATATATCCATCCACATTGTGGCTGCGGCTACTGCATCATCAAATGCATAAATAACCAATATCACAATAACATCAACATAATGCATAAGGTTCACATCAGCAGCTGAAATGCAAATATATATAACAGCACAGCAAAGTTCCTGCCAAGCCAAAAGCATTTCAAACTGGAAATACTGAAGGGTACATATATATAGATTTCAATTTTCAGGGCTATTTCGCATTTCGTTCCACTCACTTTATGTGGGCATAATTTATTCTATAGAATACAAAATGAGCCATTTCTTAGTGTTTCTCTCTCTCTTTCCACTACTCTACTCTGTTCTTCTGCCATCTTTGCATTAATGCCATGTCAAAAGACCTATCCATCCATTTTGGCCTTGTTTTTACCAGCTCTCCCTTATGGAAGCAATAGCAGTAAGTAATATAGGACCTCTTTTTATCCACTAAAACTTGGAATTATTTCTCTTTAAAAGCCTGTCTAGCTTCCAAAATTTCAAGTGCGGTGAACAAGCTCTCTTTTTTCTTGCCAGACTTGACTAGACACATGACTAAAGGGCGAAACAGGAAACTATAAAAAATGGAAACACAAACAGAAATAATGCTTTATATCATATAATATGTAGCTCAAGCTCAGGCTCAGCTTTCCTAGGCCAATTTTGAGTACACCACTTCACCAACAGTGGGAAGCTGCTCTTTAAACCGTTTAGTTTGCCAACAACAAAAAAAATGGCGCAAGCAAAGGGACTAAAATAATGTGAGTGGATTCAAAAGAAATAAAAGTTGGGTTAAAACTTTAGGTTACTCATCTCACATCGCATTTGTTATCATATAGAATTAGCAAGCAGTTTTACCTGCAAAGCATATACTTGATGATGATGATTACATTTATTTCAAACCGGAAAGATGGTCCTTTAAAACAATTGTTCAAAACTTGTTAATGCTGCTCTCACATAATTGAATAAAACATGGGAGCGACAAGTACCTAAAAGGTAGCATTAGCTCTTATACTTACCCTTTTCTTCTTTGCAACTGTTTTCAATTTCCTCACAAAATTGAATTAATCACAATTTTCAAGTACTCTTGTAACGCCTGGGCTGTAAGTTTGTTTGGGAGTCGTCATTTCTTGATATAATTGATATGACCAAGGTTAATTTCCTTCACGAGTGTCTCATATATATCATCAATGTACTTTTATCTGTTGGTGTTTGTGTTTACCCTCCCAGTTTCCTACTTCATTTCATTCATGAACTTTCACTGAGAAGCAAAAAGGAAACTGTAGTATCCAGAGATTTCTGGACCGAGTGCACAATTTAACACGAAAGGCGAGAAAAAGCTTCAGACGACACAATGCAAGTGGACGACTAAAAGAGAACTTAATCGGAGCAGAAAAGGAGTCTGGTCTGGTCTCTCTTTGTTAAGTAATGGAAAGGAACCAGTGTTCCGTGGAAATCCTTTAAAACTGTAAACAATAAAGGGGAATGTAAGTAGCAGCAGCAGTGTGGGCTACTATTTTTTATCGCTTTTTTCCTGTTCAATGACCACTGTCACCATACAAAAGCATATATACTTATAATATTTCTACTACTTTTACTCACAACGTAATCAGTTTATATTACATTACGATAGTTCATTCAATGGAAAAGAACATCATCATTTTCTTTTGAGATCAAACAGAACAGATCCCAATGTACATATGTATAGTTTGCTGTTAACCTTGGTGTAAATGTCTTTTATGAATACTTTGTCGAGATTCGATTACTGCTTATACAGCACTATAGTAGTAGACACTTGTGCAGAAAACAGCAAGGTTTATATAATGTTATAAGCCGAAACGATGAAGTTATAGTTATACTAATCGCTTAATAATCTGATAATCTATTTGCAAAATGGCTATTTGTAATAGTGACGACTATAACAATGCCCCAAACAGCGACTTTCCTTCCAAAGCAAAAAAAAATCTTTTCCAATTTCTTGTTTGTATATAAGTTAAGTTTGTATTGAGTTGAGAGCTTGACTTTGACTTGCTTTTAAACGTATACTATTAACAATAAATGTAAAGCCTGTGTATCAATATTGATATCGATTTGGCTGAAAAGTAGACAGTTTAATTAAACATCCATTTCCAAATTGTTAGCAACTCCCCTCGACCGACCCTCTCTCAATTCAAAAGTCTTGTAAAAAGTCAACACAGATAGAATTAGAAACATTTGGAATGCATAAACAATAAGATATCACCATAAAGTATTATTATCCAATCCAATTCACCAATTGGGTAGGGCTTGAATATAGTCTGAAATGTGATGTGATGTGGAGGTTTTCGCATCAGACCTTGAATTGGTTTAAGTATTCCATCCCACTCCAAGTTTTTTTCCTTTTTCGTAACCCACAAGTGTCAAAAGTCACACAGTTTGATTTAAATGGGCAGAGCTGACTTTTCAAAGAGTTAAGCTAAATGAAACTTTTTTCTCCTTCTTGTTTGGTGACTACTGCTCCACACAATTTATATTTTTCTGTTGCATCTTCTAAAGGATCTTCTTTTTTATACTCATTCCAGTGTAGTTTTCCATTTGAAATAAATGGTAAGGTTTTAAATTGATCTTCTTGTCTTATCTTCAATCTTGTCAGTTGCTCTATTCATTTAATGTGAAGAGGGAGTTGAGGGGGATGTTACGTCTTCCTTACTTTTTTTTTTGCAAAAGCGACTGTGACTGTATATACAACAGGCAGCACAAGGAGGAAAAAAGTTTGTCTTGTCGTCTTCTTTCTGGATGTCACATTGCCCCCATGAAAATTCAGTAGGATTCCTGGAGCAATGCAATGTAATGTAGTCTACACACTGTCTATTGTATTGGGTGATGAAAACAGAACTCTGGAGAAAGCCAGGAATCTGACTGAAGAACTGGAACGGGATGCTGCACGAGTAGTGTAAAGGAAACCGAGAGTTGCAGTGTTTGTATATAAGGGAGAAAATGGGAAGGATCTGTGAAATAACCTGAATAAAGGATCAACTATATATATATGTTTTTGCTTAATCTTCAATGCCCTTTTGGTGAGCTTTTGCAACACATGTTACTTTTGGGTAGGCATTGATTTTGCAATGAGTCATGCGTCTCTGGAGATTCAAAATCGAAGAGTTAACTAACCTGATACTATACATGAAATCACACGACAGGTTACTAACTCTTAGGCTACAACAAGCAAAAACAAATGCTGTTGATGAAGATTGAAAGAGGATGGAAGCTGAAGGGAAGGCAGGCAGGCACGAGGAAGCAGATGTTAGTTAAGAAACGACAATTACTTCAATTTCATCAGATTTTATAGTGAAATGTGCACACGTCTTTTTACTTGGTCGTCGAGCATGACATTGATAGTTACATGGATGTGTTTTTTTGTTGTTAGAAAACGTATCTTGCACCTGGTTCTAATTTTGTCATAGAATGAGCAAGAAGTGGAATGGAATGGAGTGTATAAAGAGCTCATCCTGAACCTAAATTACATATATAAGCTTTCCCTAACAAGCAGCTGCTTCGGTGATATTCCAGTTTTTTGTAATGAATAATTGAAAATGCATGAAATTTATAAAGTAGTTCAAGTCAATTAAACAACAGTAATGATTTTTAATGAAGGCCTACCAATTCAGCAAAAACATCAGGTTTGGTATTTCAAAAACTCCGAATCGAATACATATCTCGATCGCTGAATTAGCAGGCTTTATCTCTTGATGAGGAAATTGTTCAAATAAGCTGAAAAATGTCCAGCAGGAATTGGTATACACAAATGAACGCAAATAGCGTATCTGCGAGTCCTGATCATCCTAAAAAAATATTTTTAGATTACGTAATTTTTGTTTGCCCGTAATTATAGACTCGTATACGCTTGCGAAGTAAACGTGTAGCTAAATACTTCTAAAGTCTTCTACTAAATAATATTTTTACATGATTCCACACAAACCAATATTTAGTTCGCCACTATAATTTACTTGGAACATATTTTTATTATGATATTCTAGCTATAGGTCATTTTTGAGTAGCTATCTTCATAAAAATCAATCTAAATTTCATCTAAAAATGCTATAAAGAGTATATTTTTAGAAGACAAAAGTAGAAGCGAAGGCTAACAAAATGCAGACAAAATGAGTTCTTCTTCTGGGCATACACGGAAGCGTAAAGTTGAAACAATAACAGGACTTGCATGAATGAGATTATGTAATTAAACAGAAAAAAAGTCCAGTCGTACCTGTTTATACCACCATGTTCCATGTGAGTGGAGTTACAATGCAAATACAAAGCACCGTATATAGTATAGACTGGGAGATGAAAATGAAAGCTAAAGTAGTTTATTGACTAAATTAGTAGCTTTCCCACGGCATGGTTAACCTTGTGGATGTGGTAGTGGTATCTGGCTTTGTTTTCTACATGAGTGCATTGCATTCACAATGCCACAATGCAGTTAGCTCTTGATAAACTGGCCTACTGGCAAGCAAACATAAATACGTATCTACTTAACCGGCTTTGTTATAGTTAAGCTTTCATGAGAGCGAATATATATAAGAATCCATCAAGCATGCTGAAAAAAGTAGCATAAACGTATATTAGCACTTCACTTCAGCATTTCTCAAAATAGCCATAAGATATTATACATTTACATATATATTGCTCATACAAGTACTTTTAAAGTTCCGTTACACATGCTTGATTATCCAATTATACACTTGTATTTTTTACCAAAAATGTATGTTTTATAAAGCTTCAGGAATAATGAGTGAATAAATTAGAAGCATTTTTTTGAATATTTTTTTGAGTTCTGGAGTTTTATCAGCTTTTTGTTTTCACATAATATAAATTGAAATGTCTAAAGTTCTTTAATACTTAAATGGGACATATTTTCATTTACACCAAGTATGTTCGTTTTTATAAGCTATGGTCATCAAAGGTATCATGTTCAGTTCTACATTTCGTTGTATAATTTATTCGGTACCAATTTGCTGCTGGTGCCGCATTGTTATATAACTCCCCGTTTAAATGTAAACACAAGAAAGAATGGAGGAAACGGTTTTGTAATAGTATTATGGCACAACGATCTGATAAAATAAATAAATATATAACTGCCAAGAATTCCTTTCAGTTATTTCTTCTCACAAGAAGCGCAAGGTACGTAAACTACATTATCTTTGGTTGGATTAAAACTAGGAAGCTTTAACCAAGTTTTTCCTGGTTCTGGTTCTAAGCCGTGGCCGTACTCAATCCATTTTTTTCTTTTCTGGATAAATTACAAATACAAAAATAGTGTTTAAACACATTTTTTATAGATTTTATTGCACATTGTTACTTACTCACTGGTTGACTGGTACCTAAATATAGTATTATGTTGTACAAGAGAGGATAATGAATGATTGCACAACACAACAGTAATCGAGTAGCAAACACAGCTACCAGCTCCTCTCTTTTGATCTGCCTTCATCTTCTTGGCACGGCTACCACCATTCTCGTTGGATATGAAACACTGGAGGACCTTGACATGATATGTAACAAATATGGAGAGTGGAATGGAGTGGATGCCACGGATGAAATGATAGGATGAAGATGAAACTCATAATTTTTATGTTTTAATGTTGCTACAACCTTCACGATCTCTTTTTGTATGTGTTCCAGTAAGTCTGTGGCAATTGATTTGAGATGATTGCACGGAGATCTTGACTCGTATTATTATTTCTTTTGTGCTGTGCTATATCCAAATGCTTAAACTTATCATTAGCAATTCCTTCTACAGACGTCTCAAAGTTTCTGAACGATAATAGCAGCAACTGTTGAATTAGTCTTCGAAATATTTAACTTATCCTTTAACTTATCCATCATCCGCCAAAATCTGGGAGGAGACATGAGACTGACTACGAAATTGAGGGGCAGTGGTGTTCGCCTCTCATCATCATCATCACTGCGTCGGGTTGGAGTGACTTTTGTTTTAATTTCTTGCCTTTTTGTTGGCTTTGTGACTGCGGAAGGGAACTGCTTTGTGAGCAACTGTGAACAGGATAGTAATCCTTGTGCAGAGTTGCCAGACAAAAATGTTGCCATTTATAAGGAACGGTGTCGACTCGGGAAAAGTGGGCGAAAAACTGGAACCATTGCTATTTGTTGCAGACCGGATTCTGAAGAAGGTATAAAAAGACCGCAGAATGTTCATTTCTACTTTTACCCTTGAAATTATTTTTTTAATTATAAATTAACTTTGTTTAATGACTTTTAGGTATGCTGATGACTGCATACGGAGCAGAGCCTCATGAATTTCCACATATGGTTAACGTGATGGACCACTGCGGTGGTACTTTGTACAACCGACGGTTAGAACAGCATGAGTTTTTGGAACAATTATTTCGGTAAACTTGTTCTGCTGTGAAGGAAAACTTGAAAATACATTATTTTACCCTTTATAGTTATGTCATTACGGCAGCCCACTGCGTGGTCCAAGTGAAGAACGGAACAGTAGGCGCAAAGACATTTTCTTATGATGCCCCTCTTCAAGACAACGTAACTGTTCGCATTGGTTCCAATGTGAAGACTGCTGGAGAGAAAATCAAGGTTGAGAAAGTGACCGTCCACCCATATTACTCACGTCTCTTGCAAAATATGAAAACGGATGAGGAAAAATTGCAAACGCCCAAACCAATTTTGTATGACCTTGCCCTCCTCAAATTAGAAAAGGATGTCGAAATCACTGACACTGTCAGAACGTTGAAGATTGCTGACAAAGGATTTTCAGCACCAAGTAAGTAACTAATTTGATGCATCGTTATCGTCTCCATTTATTTTTGTACTTCTAAAAATTGATTCTCAAATAAATAACATATACGCTTTTGTTTAAAACTAGGATACTCTAGGCACTCTGTAATGCTTGGCTGGGGAACTTCTGACGATCTTAAGTCTTGGTTTGGAACCTACTACCTTCAAAAGGTTAACTCTCCCATTCGTTCTGATCGAGAGTGTCCAATTTGGGAAGTGGATCCGTATCCTAAACATAAAGACAAATTAATTTGCGTGGGTGGCTATGTTGATGACGATTACGCTCCAAGTAAGCATGAAACTATATACTATTAACCCTTTTTAGCTTACAAAATTCTGAATGTACACGTTTGTAACATTTTGATTAATTTCTACGAACAGCGGCCGGACCTGGAGATAGTGGTGGTCCTCGTAAGTTAATATTCAAATTGGTTTCATCTCTTTTCAATTACAAGATGATAAAAAGTTATACATTCTTGCTTTAATTTGATTTTCTTAGTAATCTGCAAGGATTCTTTCAGCCGAGCAGTCCTTTGTGGTGTTGCATCCTTTGCTGGGGATGAGAAAGATTGTGCTAAGCGCATTAAGAATGGAGCATGCTATCCCAATGCATTCACATCCGTTTCATACTTTCATGACTGGATTGTTAACATAACTGGACCACAAGATGAAAAGGATATGTACCGACCAATTTTCAATGGGGAAGCCTCAACCCTTCCAAATGAATTCCCACATGAGGTAAATAAGCCTTATAAGATAATTTCGTATACTTTTTTTTTTAGATCCGCTTAGAAAAATGTAATTTAATCAATATTATGCAACATTACCTAGGTTTACATAAACTCAACGGATGGGACTGCTTGTGGTGGCAGTTTGATCACGAGGGATGTTGTGCTAACAGCAGGTAACTGTATACTGGATGAAAGAGGAAATTTCCGAGTTGATTTAACAATTTATGCTGGGCTCAACGCTGTCCACGCCAAGGGAAACAACAAGCATGTACAAACTTTCCTCGTTGATTATGTTCACGGACCACCAAAATTCCGTAAAAGGTGGGATGAATGGGTGGAGGAAAACTCGTCAATGATAATTGCAGACCGGGCCCACTTCTATGATGATATCATTTTGGTGCAACTTGATAGACCGGCCGATGAAACTAAATATGTTTCGACAATCTCCTGGGCTCTTGATGAATCTGAGATTAAAGGTATGATTGCTTGCGTATGAAAATGATACTCACATAATAGTATCCGTTACAACTTCACACACACAATTAATATTGACTGACTTGATTACTCATTTGTTCAGAGGAGTCTACGGAAATTTCCTGGAAAATATCAAAGAGCGGTCTACCTTTCATCCAAAAGCGAAAATTTTCTCTTCTTGGTCTTGATGAGTGCCAAGAAAGATTAGACCGTGTACGTCCCATCCGTGACCTACCATTGGCTTCCACCTCAATCTGTGCCGTCGAGGAATATTCTGGTGGCTCAACTTGTGACAGAACCACCGGTAGCCCAATGCTCTGCACTACAAAAGACAAGCGTGAAACATACATTTGTGGAGTTCAATCCTTCCGATTTTGTAGCTACGCTTTTCCAAACGTGGTAACTAATGTCGCTGGAATGGCCAGCTGGATTGAAGATGGCTTGCTACGGTTGCAAAGACAAAGGGAATGGGATGTGTACTATGGGGTTGGCAATGATTATGATAACTCTCCTCCACCTAACAGAGGATTGACATCTCCGCCAAGGCCACCTGCAGGTTTAGAGCCACCTCCACCACCTGAAAGACCACTTTCAAGATATAGGGACTTTTATCCATCATACCGTCCTCAAAAGTAAGAACTTGAGGTGAAATTTTCTTTTAAACAAAGAGATGAATAATATACTTATATGTACATATCACGATAATAATAATAATTATAGACATGCAAAAACCTCTTATATGTAATGTAATAATAGCTATATATGTATATATATCCATCTAAATGACCTGTGCAAACAAACTTTAATAACTGCACCAGCAACTTCATGATAATATACCAATTTATTTTTTCAATAAAACAATATTATAATAGTACACATTAAAATTTTACTTGTTGACTCTATCTATTCATTTTCATCATTAACATTGAAAAACCTAGTTTGAGCACCTTACGACCTTACCATACAATTCGTTCACAGGTTTTGAGCATATTATATCATAAAAATTAATCTATAAACTTAACCTTCCCCTACTCAAAGAAAGTTGAAGCGAAAGATAGGGTGAACGTGATTGATGAGAAGACTATCAACAAGACGATACGGAATTTGGCTCGCTGAAAATAACATAATATTCATGAAATCATTTAATTGTAATCACTAAAAAATAATGTGAATGCTATACAAATACAAAGTTCTTACAGGAACTGAAATTTCATCAAAGCGAGCTTCAACAGTGGGAAAGTGGCGACGTCTTGGCTTCATCCCAAATTTTTTGTCCAAAACACAAACGTGCATCTAGGACGTGTAGGAAGGAAATTGGATGCGGTTGCAAGTTAGAATTGTTTATAGATTTCAAATTTATTTTTTTATTACCAAAAAAATTGGGCATTATTGAACTTACCGTCAGTATGATCATAAAGAATATTTGAGTTCCAACCATCATGTAAACCAACAGTTTTGAAACGACGCCTAGACCCGGGGCACTCTCAACACTAGCAACTACACAAAAATTGTATAATTACTTAATTAATAATAAATATAATATTTTTATATAATTGGTGTTATAAACACGTATATTTGATACGTACCGGCAAGTGAAATTGTGACATATCCAAGGCACGAATGAATCAATTCCGCAACAGTAGTAATAAAGGTATTCTTATGTCGCCCCCAAGCGGTGAGGTAGCAAATGGCCAACGTAATTATGTACACATTTCCAATCACAATATGACCACGAACTTGATTAGAATCCCGTGAGCCACCAGAAAAGTAGCCAAAGTAGACCAACCCAGAGCTGATCATTCCACCCAAGAGATGCATCCAGTACCAGAGTTTGCCCCCTTTGTAGGTCGTCGTGTTGAAAGTTTCTTTGTAAAATCTCGCAATATAGATGACAATTGGTTGTAAGCAAAAGTTGGTCATGATCATAAGTCCTCCATGAACAGTTCGCTTGTAGATTGATGGAGGTCTGGTTGATGGCTCCTCTGTAGTCGTGGTTGGTGGCTCTTCACAAGGTGGACAAGGATCATATTGTGTTTTTGCATCTTCGAAATCCGAATCATCACATTTTTTTGGCATGAATGGATAAAAGCAGACAAAGCTCTCCTCCCCAGTTGCAATCGTTCTGGGGTCAAATTTGCCCTTGTGTTGCTTGTAAAGTTTTTCATAGCAGCTTACGGATTTGTCATGTTTCTGATTCAGAAGCTCAATGGTAACCTTTGTTTTTCTGTTTTCTTCCTCCCGAACGCAGCAGTCGAAGTAGTGATTCATCTCAAAATCTCGAAACTTTTTAATATGTTCCAGGGTGAGGTCGGAAGAACTGTGTTGATGACAAATAGCATCTTGAGTGTAAAGAAAAAAGTATGGAGAAGGATGTAGATCCGATTGATTTTCTTGGTCGCGGATTGTCACTTCATAAGGGCCACGGTGAAATATGTCGTATTCTTGCCTGGCAAAACTGCGAACCACTAAAACTCTGTAATTTTAAGTAAGTCATTGTAATTAGTAGTTAAAATATTTTAAGCTTCGGGAATACATAGTTTTTAAAAAAAAATATTTTATTACGTGAACATCATCCTTCTTGTTGGTGCACATTTTGGACTAAAAAACCGGAAGTTGGAATGAACCTCAGTCTGTGGGCCAAAGTTCTCTAGAGGATCAGGTAGGTCGGGGATTTCATCCGGATCCGCCTCACTTCCAGGACTAGGCGTAACTTGTGTTGAGTTATAAGCTCCTTGCAAATAGTGCCACGCCATAAGGTTGGGATGTTCCACGTGTATTATCGCCCTTTTTCGACACGTTATACTTTTTGCCCAATACTGGATATTGCAATCCTTACAATGAATCTCCACGTCTGGACCATCATCACCAGTTTCATCAGGTGATCCAGGTTGAAAAAATTGTCCCGTAGGGAGGGCCATGGTGTATGGATTTGAGTTGGCTTGGATAATCAATCCTTCAATTTGCATTGGCTCCCAAATTGACTTGATGCTACTTTCAAGAGTTTTCCTCTGTTCTGCTTTAAAAACAACGTGCATTGTTTTAAAGAGTCGCCCATCAAGGCCCACATCCGCTTGTGCTGTGGTGATATCAAAGAAGCGAAGATCGTAGCGAATGTGACTGTCTTGTTTTAAACGGTTGGTTCGTCTCAGAAATGGGACAAATTGGCTAAAGGGCCATTCGTGAAGTTCCGGCTCATCCTTCCCTGTCACACACCAGTTGACTTTTCGGTACCCAATGTGATATTTTGCAGCAAGTTCTGCCCTTACAGGAGGAAGCCATTCTTTAAAGGATAGGAGTAAAATCACTATCCAACGCGGAGTGAAGATGAGCATTTTGAAGCAATCAAAAAAGAAAAAGGATATCCTCACTGACTTTCAGACTGATAACACCAACATTGGAAATGGAAAAAATATCCCCAAAAAATGTTTTTGACTAGAATGTCCTTTGCAGGGTGAATTTCTAATTTTAAATTATTATTGCTGACATTTCCTCCCCATGGCAATAGCAGTTTAATTTGCAATCAATCACGATATTATGTCACAATGTCGACAAATTGCCCCCTAGGTCATTCGAATCCAACATTTTCGAACCCTTCTTACCTTTTCCAGATCATTTTATCCATGTGCGTCTCATATAAAAATGAAAAGAATTTTAATGTAATAATTTATGACAGGTACATTATTATTGTATTATGTATTATACATAATTTATTTTGCAATCATTAAAAACTTCAAAAATACATGTGTATAAAATATTTGCAAAAATTTCATGTAAACCACCTTGAAAGACATGTTTATTAAGGGAGTATGAGTACACGCGGAAGACAAATAGGGTAACTTTTTTATGCTTTCAAAACCATATTAAACTTAAGTATACATACATTTTCAGTACGGAAGGTGGCAACTCGATATAAGTATTGCATTACTTGCTTGTCACATCAATATAAAAGTTTCATAAATTCAAAATATTGCTTGTCATTGAATGGCTAATATTTGCACTTGCACTGGCGGAGTATAATGATTTGAATTTGCTTCAATATCATATTCAAATTTCATAATATTTAAAACAGAAGTAACTGGTAAATCTATAGACAATAATTATTGTTTTTAACCAATAGGTCATTAAAATAAATACTTTTAAATGGGAGCAACCATTTGCTTTGCACCATCGTACAAATACGGAAGACTCGTCTCGTCTTACTCAAGTTATCCAATGACGTAACTGTTTAGTATATATTAAAAGCTGTCAATCGCGAAAGGAGCGAAGGACCTTAACGTAACTTAACACACCACATATTATACGGTGGAATTAAATTGATTAGAAAATGATTAGATCATTGGACGAAGCTCCGCCTTGATTCCTTCATCATCACTCAAGTCATCAGACTCTGCTCCATCAGCAGCACCTACACCACCTCCTCGGATTTTATGACTATTTTTTTCTGGGAATGGGTCTTCTAGGGAAATGTCTACTAGATCAATATGGTTGTTCAATGACTCACTCTTGGAAACCCCAGCCTGAGCTCCTCCTCGCCCCGATAAGAGACTTTGTACATTTAAGCTGCTATTGTTGATGCTGCTGCCACATTGGCTGAAACTATCCTTTCTCACAGATGAATGAGCATGCCGATGACTATGTCCATGTGCGGAATGACTGTGGTTATGCTCGTCTTCATCGTCGTCGTCGTGGTCATGATCATGATCTTCCTCCATATCGTTACAACATTGCATTTCATGACATTCGTCATCTGAACAACATGGCAGGAAGCATTTGCGGCGGCGAATAGATTGAGGGGACTCAATTTCACCGTCATTCATCTTTTTAAAAAATAGAAATTAAAATTATTTAAGAAGTGCCTTACATCACATCTCCATTTTAGAGAAATCATTTCGTTAAACAATAATAATTTCTACCTGGAGAAATTCTGGCTGCATTGTTACATGGGATATTCCTTTCTCGTGTAGAAATTGAATAATATTATTTTGAATGCTGAGGTATCCAGCTGGCTTTTGCAGGACAACATGCACGGACGCAATAATTCGAGCAGGCGTCATTTGCCAGACATGGAATTCATGTATATCAAACACTTCGGGGAAGTGCTTTTTAAGCTCAGCTTGTAAGCTTGCAACGTTGATATGGTCAGGAATTGTTAGCAGCAAAATGTAACCTGCTTCTTTGCCTAAAATATCGAATATGAACATACATAACTTCACTTAACTGTGCATAAAAAATCACACAATCACTCAAGTTTTTATTAAGTATTTAAGCGTACCATATTTGTACGAAGTCCAACCGAGCAACAGAACAGTGCTAATGGTGAGGTAGGGATCAACAGAATCAGCTCTTGGGTCATCAGTCCAGTAATATACAACTATGGCCGTTATGATAACCAGCACACATCCTAAAATTATCAGGCATGTTCATGTTAGTGGACAGAAAATGAAAGTGAAAATCAAATCTTTCTAATAAAAACGCTGTTTGTGTTATCCACATAAAACTTTAGTTACCAAAAATGTCTCTAAAGGTTTCAAAAAGTCCTTGTCTTTCTCTCATGACGCTACTATAAGGTCCACGACGCATTGAGTCAGAAATGACAGATTCTTCGCCTCGCCCATCCTTTGTTGAACAAAGATAACCACTCTGATGATGTGTGTAGCCTTTCAATGAGAATAATTTTTAATATTTACGTACATCATTTCAAGCCTAAAAACGCTTTTTAGCATAATATATACAGCGTTTTCTGTACTTACCTCCGATTAGAAGGAATGTAAGCGCGTTTACGAAAAGGCCAAGTATTCCAACAATTCCTACACTAACGGGATAGTGCATTTTTTCATGATGAGATGCATGGAAAAGGGTCTGTTAAGAAATTTAAAAAAAATTTGAGCATCATTTGAGTAGTGAGGCTGCGACAAAGTCGCTTTTCAGGTTGGTTGATTTACAGTTTCCATCATAATTCATAATTACAAAAATTACTGGGAGAATATCAGTAATATTGGATGTGTACCTGCAAAGATTCGACTACAACTGAAAATCCAAGAGCTGCCAAGAAGCATAAGTTGGCGACAGCTCCACAAACATCAATTCTCCTCCATCCAAATGTATTTTTCACAGTATTTCCCTTTGATGCCTGAATATATTAACCAATATTGCCATCAAGATCATTATCATCACCCATTCATCAATCGATATATACTAGCTGTGAGTGAATTTCTTACCTTTGCTGTAATAATGCATGTAGTAAGGGATAAGATGTTGTAGAGCATGTGGTAAGCATCAATTTGAAGAATAAGAGAATGAGCTACATGAGCCACAACCAGTTGAATCGCAAAGAATAAAAGACTAATGGCGAGTGCTCCATAAAACCGGATAATTGGAAATTGCCGTAAAATATGTTTGGACTTGTTTCCTGCTCCTCCAGGCACCATCTTGGAAGGTTTTTTTTAGGATTAAACAACTAACACTATCTTTGAGTTTTTTAGCACTCAACTGGTGACTGGAAGTTTCTATTGAACTGGAATAACGGTAATTTTATGTATAACTAATTTCCTTGGCCCATATTTCAAACAATTATTGAGGCAACTTTCTATTTGTACTAGAAGAGAAGCGCATGAGCTGACGAATATATTACACAACCTACATATTATAGCTATGACTTTGTTTTCTGCAGTAGTACAGTATTGATTAATATTAACTCTCAATAAATCATTTATGCTACTTCGAACACTTTTCAAGGTCAGCACAATAAAAAGTCTTTATGCTTACAACTTCAAACTTGCAATAAAATTATCCTACATTTATTCTAGTAGAATTTAATGAGCATTAAGCAGTTATAGTTCAATACGTCTAGCTTGTGAACGATGTTAGATGAACATACATGCTGACTGCTGAGGTCTTTGCATTACTCCAACTTCTGAAAGAGATAATAAAAGGTCTTCATATTAATAGAATTCCACCCAGATGCAACAATGTACAGCATTTATTATGGGTTATTTATGAATATTTACTTATTCCGTGTAGTACTGCACATGCTTATTGATAATTCCACGTTTGCTTTAGATAATATCTTCTATTTGTATATCGATAGAGCTTTGGCTCTGTCGATGGAACGCTTCATATCTTCATCACTTAACTCACATTGACTCAAGACTCACTACCACTATACCGGTAATGATAAGTGAAACATTTTACTTAAAGCTGCATTATGAGCTGAATTATGGATTTGATCATCCTGTCATGTCATGCAGCTTCGGTCTCGTCAATCAATCATGAATGTTATTTTATTTATCACTACATCCACAATTCTTTCTTATTACTACTTGCTACTTCATATTGATTTGGATGCTTCCACTTCACTTTCACAACACCTTTGTATTATCTCTTTGGTACATTCATGCTGATACAGATTATCCCGATTGTGTAGGACACAGACCACCTTGTTGTTGGACCCATTGATAAGCTGCTGTCCTTCATAAATCAGAATTTGGTTTATTGCATTTTGTATATGGAAGGGAAGGATGTGGAAGTTTGTTGACTTTACATCTGGAAGATTTTAGTAAAGTAGTAGTAGTTCGTAGTTGCCATATCCAGTTGATTGAGCATATTACTTCATGTTGGTTCCTAGAAGAGAAAGACTTGTTGGATGAGCATGAGACACATTTAATTAAGAGTTTATCCTCCTAGCATAACAGGAATTGATGTATATTGTATATCTCACTTTTTATCGCTGTGTGTATGTCGTAATGTGAAGTATTGTTTTTTTTAGATTACCAAGCTTAAGCCTAGTTGATAATAAATTGCTTCCATTTAGTTTCACTAACCCGCTGAGTTGAGGTTGAGTGGCACCATTATCCTCATATATCATTGTCCACATGAGCATATTATTCCTTTGCTGATCGTGAGTAGAAACACTCTTATTTTTTGGAATGGAACATTTTATACTGCACCACTGTAAGCACATGTACGTAGATAGATTTGATTCATGCTATTGAATTGATAAAACATATGTGCTGCAGAAGACGACATTAATGCATACAATATTTTTAAAGTGATGGACTTGGCCTGTGAGCTTTATGTCGCTGATAAGTATACATTATATATAATTACTTTAAGTATTGCGGAGCTATTTTTAATACTGGATTATTCATTTGGTTTTCCCCAAGTAGATTTGCCTAAAATCTAATATCTTAAATATTTTTTTGTACTGGTGTTTCTTAGTGGAACTCAGAAGAAACTATTTTTTAGTGCGAGTGAGCTACAAGTACATATGTACTCCACTGTGTATCTTCATCCGCATGTCAGCACTATTTTGTGTATACAAAACTTGTGAGTACAGAAACGCAGTTTGATATAAAAGGAAGTTTTTATATGTACCAAAAACACTGCATTATCCATATGATATTCATCCGAACCATAAAAGTACATATAGTGTACAGAAAAAGATTGCCTATTTCCGTTTGTAAACGAGAAATATCACTTGAGCAGCATACGAGAAGAGAAATGCATTCCTATTCATTTCATGATATATGCAAACTCAATATTTGCAAGCAGCAAACTGCAGCAAGCAAAATTGCTTGAAGTTGAAGTAGTAAGCCTGAAGTATATTATTATGAAATTGCAACATACATTTATGAAAAAGACGAGCGGCAAGGCAGCAACAAAGTGTTGTAGCAGAATTCTCTGCTGCTGCTACATTTAATCGTTTTTTTTAAAACAACAGTTTTGATGAAGTCATGCATGAATGCCGTAAGTAGTTGAACTTTAATGCATAATAATAAGGATTGCTATTAATTGATGAAGTCCTTCAATACTGAAAAACGAGTTTCAGATTTAGAGATTTATTACTACATAATCAAAATGTAGTTACATGCTGTACAAAATGTATCAAAATTCAACAAACCAAACTGAAAAACCAACAAACACTGAAAACTGAGAATCCGTTTAATTTTAAAATAAATTATTAAGCAACATCTTCCAGAGAAAGCTTCCTGAGATGCGGAAGCAGCACAAGGCAATCCCTCAATGTCTCCTCCACGTTTCTAGTCCTAGCTCCAGGAAATAAACACTTGAATTCAATATAGATGTACCACACGTGTTCACCGAATCTCTCGACCAATTTCTTGACGCTATTCCAAAACGCATCGTTCTGAGCATTTGCTATTATGTGATCCTCATAGCCAATGCCATCGTATTTCTTGAGCCTGAGGCACCTTCCAGGAAAAGGGTTGCTTGGATGTAGACTCATCAAACCCATAAACTTTTCGATTTCAACAGACTTTGAGAACTGAATCCCATCAAGCTTCCATCCGTAATTCTTACTAAGAGCCAAGTGACTGGAACTGAGATGGAGGGGATGATTTTCATAAAAGTCGTCAACTTCTGCTTTCCAGCTTTTGCAAACTTGTCGACATTTTAGAAACTCGCTCTTTGGCAAAAACTTTGCCAGTTGGTCGGTTATCTAGGAATTAAGGAAACAGTTTAATACCTGATTGTGTTAATAATCAAAATTATGCATGTACGGTTTTATCAAATCCCTCACCTTCGAAAAGGCAATGCGCACTCGCTTCTGCTCCAGCCAGTTTCCCCAGTCTTTGCACGTCAGCATGCATCTAACCACATCTTGTTCATTGTCCAAGCAATCAAAGATTTTGAGCCACAACTAGAACATCAAAATGCACGTTTTTACACATCATTTTTCATACAACATGCGATAAGATAAGACGAATCTTGATTAAATAAAGTGAATATTAAAGAAATAATAAGTACCTCTTCAGGAAAAATTTTCAAGGGAGAAAATCCCCCCTTGAACGAACCAGATATCAATCCAGAAGGCTCATAAAGTTTACGCTTCTTCTTTGACCTTTCTTCAGTACTTGTTGAATGCCTTTTATTACCAGTCATCATTACCATTGACACAGTAGCCATTGTCACTGCTGTCAGAAATCTTTTAGGGATGCAATCGTACAACTTTCACTTGAAAATTGAATTTTTAAGCAAACTGGCCCTGGCGAAGGAACGCTTTATTATCTTCTTCACTTAACTGAAGACGACCTCAATGCATAATTTTTAGTCATGGGCTTGACCCGTGAGCTTGATGTCACTGATAAGTACATGCGTTATATAACGCTGTGTAAAACCAAAACTTCTTTGTACTTTTTTATTATTTTTAGTGCGAGTGAGCTCTATACATAAGTAAGTACATATACTCGGCTGTGTATCTTCATCCACATGTCAGCACTTTTTGTGTACAAAATTTGTGAGTACAGAAACCCACTCTCTGACACGAGTTTTTATGTAGAAAATACATTATCTATATTATATCCCATTGATACCAGCATCCGATCCATACACGTACATGTATATAGGAAGAAGAAGATTGCATTTCCTTTGTAAACTTGAGCAGCATACGAGAACGGAAATGCATTTCTATGCGTGAACAAGATTGCTTGAAATTGAAGCAAACTCATTTTTCATGTACAAGACGAGCAGCAACAAAGTGTTGTTGCAGAAGTCGCTGCTACATTTAATCGGAAATATTTTAAACAACAGTTTTGATGAAGTTATGCACAAAGTAAGTTTTTGATTTTTTTTGCATAATACTACGGAGTGCTATTTATGAAGTCGACTAGAAATCCAAGATGCCATTCCGCTGCTGAAAGTGATTAAGTATGCGTACACTATATGCAATTTACTGAATTGTTTGAAACATAAACGCTACGTATGTTTTCCAGCAAAATGCTATATGCAATACAAGGTATACCAACATCCATCACATTATTAGCCAGGCTCAATGATCTTGAAACAAGGGTGCCAGAAGTATCATTATTAATATAAAAAAGCCCAAAAGATCTGAATCACTGCAATAATATATTAAATACATTTTCTGCCTTCAATACGCAATAACGAGTTTATTCAAAGTTATATTCAAAGATTTATTACTACATACTCAAAATGCTGCTACGCGTTGTACAAAATGTATCAATATTCAACAAACCAAACTGAAAAACTAACAAACACGGAAAACTGAAAAATCAGTATTATTACGCAACATCTTAAGATAGTAGTATTCGATAATATTAAATTTAGACTTAAACTTATAAATGAAAACCTCTGTAACGACTAATATATATAATATTATAACTCTGAAAGAAAATATGACGCTAGGCTGAATAAATTATTGAATTTGCATAATAATAATTCAAAAACGCATCCTGCTCTTAACAGCCCGATCCTTTCTTAGAAAAGTCTTATCAAATGGTCCATACACAGAAACAGAATCGCTACGAAAGACGAGCGTGTTGAGAGTGGGTATAATGTCCCAAATATTGGACTGAAGCATCTTATTTTCGAACCCATAAGTTTGTACACGAGCGCCACCCCACCTCCGGGATTCACAATCAACAAGTACCAAGCGCTTCAACTCTTTAAAACAGGTTAAGAAATCCAACGGCCCATAAACGGACATGGAAAGATCCTCAATGCTAGGTAATTTAGGTTTGAAAGACCGCTTGCGAGCTGAAAGTTTGACGCCTAAATCAAGGAACTTAAGGGACCCAAACCGCTCTAATTTCTCAAAAACATGCTGGAACGAAACCTGAGTGAGTACTTTACCCTCGATCGTGATTTTAACTATATCAGTTGATAAACATTCAAGCTGATGTAGGTGCTCAACAGTTTCAACGGATATCTTAGTTTCCTCCAGATTAGGAAGTAGTGTTTCCCTATCGAGAATGTAACCTGTGAAATTAGCTTTCTTCAAAGTCCCTTGGCAGGAGTTAATAATTTCCGGGTGAAGCGGATTTGCGAGAGCGATGGGCTGATTCAAGGATAACCGGTAGGGAGGATTCCAAGCATTCAAGGAGAGACATTCCAGCCGTTGCAGCCCGTCCAAAGGGTTAACCAAAAAGTAGTTTTGAACACGCCGTGTGGTAAACGCATGGTTTCCAGAAGCCCTCAGAATATCAGCATCCAGATTAAGCTTCCTGAGATTCGGAAGCAACACAAGGCAATCCCTCAATGTCTCCTCCACGTTTCTAGCTCCAGGAAAAAAGCAATTGAAGTCAATATAGACGTACCACACGTGTTCACCGAATCTCTCGAGCAGTTTCTTGATGCTCTTCCAAAAGGCATCGCTCTGAGCATTTACTATTATATCATTCTAGCCATCATCCTCATCATCATCGTCCTCATCATCATCTTCTTCGTCATCGTAGTTCTTGAGCATGAGGCACCTTCCAGGAAAAGGGTTGCTTGGATGTAGACTCATCAAACCCATGAACTTTTCAACTTCAACAGATTTTAAGAACTCAATCCCATCAAGCTTCCACCCATACTTCTTACTAAGAGCCAAGTGATCGTAACTGAGATGGAGGGGATGATTTTCATAAAAGTCGTCAATTTCAGCTTTCCAGCTTTTGCAAACTTGTCGACATTTTAGAAACTCGCTCTTTGGCAAAAACTTTGCCAGTCGGTCAGTTATCTAGGAATTAAGGAAACAGTTTAATACCTCATTGTGCTGAATTATGCTGAAAATAAAAATTATGCATGCACGGTTTTATCAAATCCCTCACCTTCGAAAAGGCAATGCGCTCTCGTTTCTGCTCCAGCCAGTTTCCCCAGTCTTTGCACGTCAGCATGCACCTAACCACATCTTCTTCATTGTCCAAACAATCAAAGATTTTTAGCCACAACTAGAACATCAAAATGCATGTTTTTTTATATAATTTTTGTACAACATAGGATAAGATAAGACGAATCTTGATTAAAATGAATTGAATATTAAGGAAGTACCTCCTCAGGAAAAATTTGCAAGGGAGGAACTCCCCCCTTAAACGAATCAGAAGACCCATAACGTTTACGCCTCTTCTCTGACCTTTCTGTAGTACTTCTTAAATGTCTTTTACCACTTCCCATTTTACTAGCCATTATGTTGTCACTGTTTTTTTAGTGATGCAATCGTACAACTTGCACTTGAAAATTGAAACTTTTAAGCAAACTGGCCCTGACAATGGAATGCTTTTCATATACACATAATTATCTTCTTCACTTAACTAAAGACGACCTCAATGCATAATTTTTAGTCATGAACTTGGCATGTGAGCTTTATGACACTGATAAGTACATGCGTCATTTAAAACAAATACTTTTTTGTACTGGTGTATCTTAGTATTGGTTTAAGATATTAAAATCATTCTTATAAGTATGTACTCGGCTGTGTATCTTCATCCACATGTCAGCACTTTTTGTGTACAAAATTTGTGAGTACAGAAACCCAGTCTCTGATAAGAAAGAGAGTTTTTATGTAGAAAAAAATACATTATCCATATATACCATTGATACCAATGATTGGTAACCAATCCATATGAGTACATGTATACGGAAAGAAGAGAATTGCATTTCCCTTGTAGATTGCATTACTTGAGCATAGCATACGAGAACAGAAATGCATTTCTGTTCGTGCACAACATTGCTTGAAATTGAAGCCTGAAGCAAACTCATTTTTTATGTACTAGACGAGCAGCAACAAAGTGTGGTTGCAGAAGTCGCTGCTACATTTAATCGGAAATATTTTAAACAACAGTTTTGATGAAGTTATGCACAAAGTAAGTTTTTGATTTTTTTTGCATAAGAATTCGGAGTGCTATTCGTGAACAATATATAGAAATATAGATTCTTTATTCTTTTCAATGTTGAATGTGCGTATAATTACTTACGCAGTTTTTGGAGTGCAGTTCACTGACAGTTACAGAAAATACATACCATTTCATATGGGTAATGTTAGACTTTCCTTGACTGACATCCCGATTAGATTTGGTTTACTGCGGACACTATATGTATAACGAAATTGATTGAAAGGCTTCGATCGAATATTCTGTCCGTTTATGCATCTATGCAAGTATGAAGGTAGTATTGAGTACTTCTCTAAGAAATCGAGAAGGTTTATATTTGAAAATTTTATTTAGGTAATGCGCCAATTATTCGAGATTTTCACAATGTTTCTTCGCAAATGAATTTCATGCGATTAGAACAATACTCTTCTTCCCATCCGTATGTTCCATCCCCCCAGAACCTGTCAGTAGCAGTGTAAACGCAGTTACGACGAGGATCTCTTCGTACACCGACACGGTGCCAGTTAGAGTACACCAGTGTTCTAAGAGTGGACGCCCACACAAACTGTCCATTTCTATCCAAGTCATTGGCACTGGTCCACACCTTCATAGTGATTCAAATTGCATACGATAATGAGGTATACTGTTTAAATTTTGATACTATACTGAGGAAAAGCTATACTACTAAACACTTACTCTGTGTACTCGCTCGTCGTTAAGAAAGTTGGTAATTTCAGAGTCTTCCTCTAGGTCTTCAATTGACAATAATCGGAGACGATGGTCAATACAGTGTTGTCTTGCAGAAAACCAATCCGTCTCAAGTCTACTCAAGTAATATGTTGTACGGAGAACTCTACTTGTTTTCAGGGGACCCAAAGGCTTCAGAACATCTACAATTTGCATATTATTATTTTATGATAAAAAATATGCTTGATCCAAACTTAAAGAATATAAATCATAACGGCTATCACAATGCGTTGTACCTGTTTCTCGAACTCCTTCTTGAATTTCTTGCTGAACCTCTTCCTTTGTTTCTTTCAACTCGTCTATGTTTTTATCTGCGCAAATTTGATCGACGAATATAAGAACGATGGCTAGACTTGCAAGCAAGCCTAAACGCTTTCTACAACTACTGAGATTCATTGTTTCTCTGGGATCTGGGGCAAGCTAATAGTGACTCTACAACAGCTACAGTTAAGTTGTTTGTGCAATAACACTTACTAAACTGAATCTCTGGAGCAAAATTGACGCCTAGCAAACCCTGCCTCCAAGATTTTATTAGAATGGCAGTACCTAGTTCTGTCAAAATTGTGTACACACACCTGAACTATTGTTGACCTACCACAGCGTTATCAAAGCGATACAGTATTAATTATGGAATTATGAAACTTAATTATCCTATTAAATCGATTGTATAAGATGCGCATTATAATCAAGTGTGATCATCACTTGTCACGGTATACATGGCTTTCCACTTTCCCTCCATGTCTGCTAGAGAACACGGAAGAGAGACATTGGTTTTGGCTCATTAATATTCATGATATCATTTTTGTACTATTCACCTAGAGAAATGGTTTGGGATTTCATTAGCCACATGAGGTAGCAGGATGGCAGGATGAGAATGTGAGTTGAACGTTCCCATTCACATTATATTAATGCAATTTAGACAGCCGGACGTAACAATTAAGTACCCCCAGGGGGTATAATGGAAGGACAAGAAACCCCAGGCTCGTTACAAATTGTACAGTTTCAAAAGCTAACAGAGAGGTAAACACTTGTTATGTGGTTAATATACTTGAATAATTGAATAGACGAGTGCTAGAACAGCTACATATTACACAATGTGTGGGACACAATTGATTATTTCATCATATAACTGTAATCCAATAATTTAAAAAAAATAGAATGCTAAAGAACGCATAATCTTATGCAAGCGCAAGCCAAAGTCGCTATACTTCATTAAGAAAAATGCTACTAAATTGAGATATAAAAAAGTCATGATGAGTTTACTTCGTGCATACAATTCTTTATTTTAAAAACCGATGATAAAACAGACGAAACAACTTACACTATGTCGAGTTACAATATTTTTCCTGATGTGTCGTGTGTCACAGAACATAATATTGCGGTACAAAAAAAGTCATAATAAAAACAAATATATACTATTAATACTCATCATCCAACTGGATTTCGCCTTGAAACATTGCTCTCCAAGTATTCTGAGCCTCTTCTAATATTTGTGCCAGTAAGGGAACCCAAGGAGAAGAGTCGTCAAGTTGTTCATATTGCCTGTTCATTGCCACATAAAAAATATTATAACTTATGCAATATATCACAGTAGAGTTATTATTATTATTATTTGTATATGGTAAACACACTAAACTACGTGATGGGAAATGAAACGTACATACCTATTTAAAAATTTGAGTAAGGCGGACGCTTGTTGTATCCATCCTTGAGTTATTAACTCTGTAAAATATTTTTCTAAGCATTCTACCTCCTCTGTCGTAGGATCGGTCACAGTTTCCAGTCCAACACGAATCAAGTTGCGTACATCAGCGATTTCAGTATAATTATTAAGTGCGGGTATAGTGGTGTCTTTAGGAGGAAGTACATTACAATAGGTATTCATATCCCAGAATCTGTGAGGCTCAAGTTGAAATGCCGAATTACTGCTGTAAGAAATTTTAGGAGTAACTTGTTGGTGTAATGGCACATGATTTTTAGATAAATCAATCCCATTTCCCGCATGCTCGAAATTTCCTTCACCGTTGAGAAGTTTTCCTCGTTGTTTATCCCGTTCTAGAGCTTGCTTGCTGCTACATGGTTGTTGTTCATCAAATTGTACATCACCATTGGTGGCTTTCCTTCCCTTTGCCTGGTTCAATATAATAGAAAACTTTCTTCAAGTTAATCCAAAAGGTTAATTAAAGTATTAATAGTCGTCACAATTTCTTACCTCTTGAAGTTGAATCAAAACGTCTTGCCTAACACTTTCTGGTAGGGCTTGCAGAAAACTGGTATCAACTGTGTCAACATTGTCATAATAACTACTGATTTGAGTGTCAGGCTTTGTCGCATTGTCGACGCCCAAATTTTCTTTAATATCCAGAACATCTTTACTGATTCCAAAGATCTGGCACTGTTCTTCTGCTATTTCACGAGGAAGCTGACGTAACATGTTGATATCAACTGCTGCTGGTACATTGGTACTTGAATCAGTAGAATTAGTAGAGTTGAGTTGAACAACCTTTGATTTAGGGACACTAAAATCTGTAGGAACCATATCCTTATTATTAGAATGAAGAGCATCTACACCCGACGGACCATTCTCAACTGCTACTGATTCCTGAGAATTATCAGGGGATGAAACACTGTCCGTCTTTTCAGTGGAAGATGTTTTGCTTTTCCTTTGAGAAATCGACAACATTTTCTGAGCTCGGGAAATCGGCATGTCAGTCAAAGTTCTTTGAATAGACTTTTTGCCAGATTTATCATCTTCGAACTTGAGATCCGTGAGAGAAACTCCAATTCCTCGGTAGTCAGTTGGAGGAACCCTCATTAAGCGTATTATTGAGCATGCAGTTTTATAAAGTTCTTGCCAATTACGTGTTGGTGTCATTAACGACCTTGATCTATAGACACCAAAATACAAATGAATTATTATCGTAAAATCCAATTACTTTCACTTCAAAACCCATTAATCTAGAAGAATGACTAGTTACAAGGACGTACCTAGACATACTATCGACGATGCCATGACCGCCTTGCTTCAAAGGATCACCAGCACCTTTTTTTCTTATAAGTAGTTTAATCGTAAAATGTGTTGACAGTGCTTGCATTTTCTCAGCTCTACCACTCAATTCCTTACAAATGTTTATCAGAAAATTTGTGACATCATCGTCCTTGGAAAAGCGGATTCCGAAATTGACGTCGACAGAGATGCTTTTCGGTCGCTCAAGACCAGATTTGATTTCAGATGAGTCAATCCCTCTACAAAGGCTATAAATAAGAATGAGAAGTATTTGTTAATACATTTCACAAACTACCACTACTACGTTTCGTTTAATTTTTCTAAAAATAATCAGATACCTTAGCATCTTTTCAGCAGTTTTCTCTCCAAACATAGGTTTCAAATCTTTGAGTGGAATCTTCAAAAGGTCGCCACATGTCTTTACGCCAAAGTTGTCTAAAAGTTTATCTTGATTGCTCCAACCAACACCTGGCAAATCTCTAACTTGCAAACTCTGAATATAAGGCATTACATCGAAATCTTTCAGGTGATGAACACCATCTGGTTTTGCAAGTTTCACAGCTAATTTTGCCAATAGCCTGTTGCTGCCAATTCCAATTGAAGCTGGGCAGTTAGTGCTTTCCTAAAACAAGTAGAGTGGATAAATGTATACATGACAAATTCTACATCATGAAAGCTTGTGTTATTTGATGAGGAATGAATGTAAAACTTACAAGTATGATTTTTCTAAGAAACACTGCAAGGTTTTCAGGGGTAGAGCCAGGTACTTTCTTCAAAATTGGAGTTGCATCAACTATCATTTCATCAACGCTGCATGCTTCAACATCCAAAGTAACACTACAATTGACAATACCAATGCAAAAAAAGGGACCATTAATTATTATTACTAATCTTTCTGCAGCGAAGGTTAAATTTACAACAGAATCTGATCTTACGATGCTACGGCTTCAAAAAACAACTTTGAAACACGCTTGTATTCTTCAAAATCATAAGGAATCACTTGAAGTGTCGAACATAGCTTTTTGGCTTCCATGACCCACATTCCATTTTTCACGCCAAACTTTCGCGCTTCGTAAGAAGCACACGCTATATCTGATTTCGATTCTTTAGAAGCGCCCGTGGAATGTGTAACTACCACAGGTTGTCCACGTAAGTGTGGTCTACTAAGTAAACCAACGGATGCGAAGAAACAATCCAGGTCTATGTGCATTAGTATAACTGCACGAAAAAACATAGTAGAAAGCAATTTAGTGAATAGCTGAATAAAAGTGACATTTCAATAAAGACGGTTATTATTTGTGATTAAATACATACCATTATCATTAACTGCTCGTTGATGAATATCCGAATCTTGTTTGTCTTCAAGTTCCGATGCGTACTTGGACAAATTCGGACAACTTTGTGTGTCTACATGCTTTCTAAGATTACCGATAAGCATTTGCATCTCCTTTTTTTGTTCAGATATCAAATGTAAACGAGAGTGACCAAAAAAATCTTCTATAAACCCATCATCAGTTGCAGTTTTCATCTTTTCATCCTTTTGCGGAGAAGTTGTCTTGATTGGTGAATCTTCTTTCACTTCAACTTGTTTCCGATCGTTACAACTGCCAATGGCAGAGGAGTCAGACTTGTCAGACTGTACACTTTCAAGCTGCTGCTGGTTTTCATTTATGATGGATTTATTTTCAACAACAGCACACGAAGATGAGTTGACAATTACTTTACGAGATGGACTAGCTACAATTTCTTGAGAACATTCGAAAAATTCTTCTTCATCACTGTCAGAAACATGATCTTTAGAAATATTTCCGTTCTCAACGGATCCTGATTGCAACTCCCCGTTGCTTTTCACTTCACTGGTTGTTGATATTTTACCGTTGGAAGGTAGTAACTGGTTAATTATTACTGTAGAAGTATTTTCAGTTGGATGCTTCTTCTGACCCATCATCACTTGTGTTAACGTTAATTGATTTTTCTCCCTATTGATTTAAAATGCACACTCATGTTTTATATGCGAAAAAATGATCGAATACATTCTAACGTAGCATGTTCAATGTAAAAATGCAACATCTATTACTTGTTAAGATCATATAGCATGTATTCTCTTGTATCCAGAGCCTTTCCTGCTGCAATACTTTCGACAATCCAATCTGGTTTAATTGTTTTGGACCCATAAAGTCTGAAAGGAAATAAAAACGAAAATTAATGGACATGATATATTTAGCCTAACTAAATCTGACATCAACCTCTTATCTAAATCCTTTGCAACATTATAAATAATTACTAATTCATGAATTATGATAATCTTACCGTTTGGAAGGCACGGATAAATTTGTAGCGACGACGAATGTTGTCCTTGAACTGTTGTACGGATGGAATGTTCCTCCATGGCGAATAAAAAGCTCTCTTAATTCCGGCTCGGGTGGGTCTAACCAAACCAATTGCAATCATTGAATAACAGAAATACTAAATACTTTATACAAAGGTTGATTAATAATAATGTTGACTTGACTTACTTGTATAACCATTAATGTATATAGAAACACCACTAAAGATGCTCAATATGTCTGAATCACCAGTTTCTCCAGCACCAAACACACGTGTGGAAACATTAAACTGATTGTCTAATTTAGCTTTTTTGACAGCCATGTAACCCCCCTAAAAATAATATAACAAACACAAATATTTTCTTAAGAATGCATGAGCATCAGACCTCAATTTTAAAACTTTTACGCGTGACTTACTTGTTCCTCAAAACCATTTTCTCCAAATCTTCTCCGACCCGACATGACTTTATTGGATTTCGAAGGACTCATAGTTCCATTGGTAGTAATATTATTATTTGAAGAACTGTCAGCAGTTTGGACTCCATTCTTTGGACCACTGTTGCTTACCTCCATCATCGAGGAGGGTGGCCTTGGGAGCATTTTTAAAGACATGGTCGTCAACAATTATTTTCACTTTCCAACAACTTGGCAAGCAACCCCCACTCCCACTCCAATCTTCCTTGAGCCTTTTCGTCCCTGACGGTTTCTCAGGTTGGGCACTAAAACAAACAACATTCAACATATTTTATAAAAAAACTGATAACCAAACACTACCAACTAAGATTGTTTTTTGTTAAAGAGTTGATGATTCGATTTCTCCTCATGTTTCTTATCATCTATAATTTGTAATTATAATTAAAAATAATTTGATCAAAACTAACCGTCAACCGTTGACCGTGAGATGAATTAATGCTGACGATGTTTTTCTAAGTTTTTTTTAAACTTCAAAATTAAAATTGAATGTTTTTGTTTAGAACGCTTTTGTGATCATTTCCGCTGTCAGATGCGAAGCAAATACTTTACTTTTCTTCCTAAGAAAAACAATAATTCATCTGAAAAGTGTGAATGAGGATGAGTGCATTGAGCCGCGTTCGGTTTCCCGGTGGTGTCTGGGGCATAGTGATACGGTGGATTATATCTTCACATATCTTGCTCTATGGTTCACATGGTGGAGTCAGCAGGGCACAAGTGAGATTTTTTGAGAGACGCGGCTATTGTTGACAGCCTTTCCGGGTTGTTGCCTATCCCGTTCAGAGTCACAAAATCCAGACGGGATTTTTTACCAATTTTTAATTAACTTTAAAGACTGGAAAAGTTCCAACTATTTAATTTTATAGTTGCGGAATAGTTTGTTAACCATTTTTAGTATTATAATTTAGTCAGGTAGTCATCATGGAAGAGTGTGGGAAGCTTATCAAGTCCCGTTTTCCTAATATCAATGAAGACATCTACTCCTATGTTGAAAGTAAGATAATTATTCTTATCATTTATAATTTTATGCCATGCTTCAAGTTTCAATTTAAGATGAGTCAAGTCAAGGCCAAGGAGTTTTAATAAAATGACAATGATGATGACGGATTACTTATTAGAGGCGTTCTATTCACCATTTGTTTACTTTTTTAATGTAGGCGTTTTGACAGTCAGCCGGGATGAGTTTGATGAACCAGAAGATGTGTATGATGCCCTGGGTGAGATGCTTATCGAAATCGCGTCTGCAGGAACTTCCGAAAATGACGTTAGGTACATCTTCACTATGATGATAACTTTAAGATAGACATTTCACGTTGGTTTTCCATCTGGTTAAACTATGTCATTCATCATTGTGTTTTAGGAAAACTTGTAACGAAATTTATGAGATGCTCGACTTTGGAAGGACTAAAAGGTCGAATGGGATGCGGCAGTTAGATGCACCTGTCCAGATGAGTGCCATGAACTTTGGTGTCACCGAAGACGTCTCTTCCATGACCTCCATATGGATGAACGGTTCAAGAGATCAGAGTTTTAGGCATGTGAATCAAAAGAAATTAGAAAAAGCGGAAGCTAAAATTCAGCAGAAGATAGATAAGCGAGCGGCGGAGGGCACCAAACCTTCATCATCTGTTGGTCAAGATTGTCAAGCTAGTGCAGCACAAGTTATTTCCAAAAAGAGTGCCAAGATGGAAAATAAAAGTGCTGGACGAATACAAGATATACGCATTGAAAACTTTGACGTGGCTTATGGTGATAAGTAAGAAAGACATAATAGTTTGAAGCATAACCAAGAAAACTCGTATAGTAATAGCTAAAATGTCAATTAATGAAACGTATGAATTTGTAGGGTTTTAATCAGAGGAGCTGATATTACATTGGTTTACGGGCGAAGATATGGTGAGTTGTAAACTATGAGATTGATTTCTCTTCTATAATGCTTTTGTGATATAAGAATTATAACATTATGAAAAGTCCATTAAACCATATTTATGTACTAGGTTTAGTTGGTCGAAACGGTTTGGGAAAAACAACTCTCCTCAAAATGATTGCTACGTAAGTTACAAATTTAATATATGTCAAATCTTAGTGTCTTATCTCTTATCAATGAACGTACTTTTTGTGTTTTGTTTAGGAAACAGTTACAAATTCCGTTTGGAGTTTCTGTCCTTCATGTGGAACAAGAGGTTACTGGTGACGAAACTATATCACTTGACTCTGTCTTGGAGGCAGATACAGTCAGAGCTGAGCTGCTGAGAAGAGAAAAAGAGTTACTAGTTCTAAATTCTGCGGAAGCAACAGCAGAATTGTCAGAAGTATATGCGGAGCTGTCGTCCATTGAAGCAGATAAAGCTCCAGCTCTTGCCAGTGTTATCCTAGCTGGTTTGGGCTTTAGTGCCGAAGAACAGAAGCGAGCCACCAAAACATTTAGTGGTAAGTGGGTGCAAAAAATATCCATGTATTGTTTTAACGAATGACAATGCTACTTTGAATAATTTTAATTTAACTTCATTTACTGATTGAATTATTAAGGTGGTTGGAGAATGAGATTGGCATTGGCCCGTGCTTTATTTGCGAAACCCGACCTGTTACTTCTTGACGAACCGGTAGGTCTCAAAAGATTTTCGGACCTCTTAATTTGTACTAATAAGTTTTGGAAGGTTTTCATAACATTGTATATTATGTTTTTTATCTGTAGACGAACATGTTGGATCTTAAAGCAATCATTTGGTTAGAAAACTACCTCCAATCGTGGCCTTCAACAATCCTCGTAGTATCGCACGATCGTCACTTCTTAGACGAAGTATCCACAGACATTCTCCATCTACAAAGTCAAGTTATTGACCACTACAAAGGAAACTATGAAAACTTTTTCAAAACTAGATCGGAAAGGTTGAAAAATCAACAGAGAGAGTATGACGCTCAATTACAACTTCGGCAACATGCTCAAGATTTTATTGACAAATTCCGTTACAACGCCAATCGGGCAGCTTTAGTTCAGAGTAGGATAAAAATGCTCGAAAAACTACCTCCACTTATACCAGTGGAGAAAGAAACTGAAGTGATAATGAAGTTTCCTGAAGTGGCGAAGCTCAGTCCTCCTGTCATCCAAATGGACGAAGTTATATTTGGATATTCAAAGGAAAGAATTGTTTTAAATAAAATTGATTTAAGTGCCAATGATGACTCTAGAATATGTGTGGTTGGTGAGAATGGTGCTGGAAAATCAACACTCTTGAAGTTAGTTTTGGGCGAACTGACGCCTTTAACCGGATTTATTCATACGCATCGTGGAATACGATATGGATACTTTAGCCAACATCACGTTGATCAACTATCGATGGATGTTAACCCCGTAGAGCTTCTCCAGCAACGGTTTCCTGGCCAAACGGTCGAAGAATACAGGCGACAGTTGGGACGTTTTGGTGTTTCTGGAGATTTGGCTTTGCAAAGCATTTCTAGCTTATCTGGAGGTCAAAAGTCTAGAGTTGCGTTTACTGTCATGTGTTATTCCAAACCGAATTTCTTGGTGCTTGATGAACCTACTAATCACTTGGGTATGTTGTATACAATTTTCAAATGAACCACATATTTTGCAATCATTCACTTTAAAAGTTGATGCAAAGGTTAAACTAATGTCTTTCTGTCGTACAGATATACAAACTATTGAAGCATTGTCCATTGCTATCAATGAATACAATGTAAGTACCGCACTACTCTTTTTTTCAGTTTTAATTCAAGTTAAAAAATTTAATTAATTGAATTGTGTACATTAAATATGATATGATTCCAGGGTGGAGTAATATTGGTATCCCACGATGAAAGACTAATTCGTAACGTTTGCAAAGAACTCTGGATATGCGGGGGTGGCAAAGTAACCCGACTTGATGGTGGCTTTGATGAATACCGAAAGGTTGTAGAAACTGAATTGGATTGCGTTATATACAAATAAGTTCGCTTTTATTGTAAATTACTGAAACTCACGACGATGTAATTTATTTGCGGTATTATTGTAAAATGTGATCGTGTAATATACTGACCAGAATATAATATTGGTGGTGAATGGGGAAGTAAAGATTTTATTATTAATACAACTTATTAAAAAAATGTTTTTACTTTTTACCCTTTTCAATGTTGACTGACTTTTTACCTAAAAGGGACACCAACAAGATGTCTATTTATAGCATACTTTATTGACTGCCACCAACTCCAAAGCATTGACCCTTCATATTCACAATGTATTCATGCTCGTGTTCCGTTATCACATTATTGCAGGTGCAGTAGCAGCATCTTACAGGTTTTTTCTAGTACCTATTTAGGGTTAGGTCTGTGAAGAAGGCCTTTTCCTGAAAGTTGAACCGGGGTTGATTCATATATAAGCTCAAGTAGTAATAATGAGTAGTCTCGACTTTCCAACGAAATGGCCTTACCAATATTTTACTTTATCATAATTTTTGTTAGTGACATGTTGATTTGTTCTCACTCACAAAAGCTTCATATAAATCGTTATTTCTTATCAATTGATAATATTTTTGACTACATAAGACTAAATAATCTTCGCCCAGGTTTACACGATGAAGAATTCAATTCTAAAGTCCAACAAGAATGGATATATCAGTCATTAGATCATTTTGATCCGTTAGATGATCAAAAGTTTCGTCAGGTAGGTCAATGTAGTTTCATATAGTCTATTGTATTGTGCGATTTAATGTGTTTCAAAGGTGCAAGTTTTAAGATATGCGTTTCGGTGATTCTGTTTCTCAGAAGTATTTGTTCCTTACATCCGCAGAGAAATACGGCCCAATTTGTATTTTTATTGGAGGGGACGCATCCATTCATTCTTGGTGGCTGCAGCATACCTACCTCGCTCAAAAGTGCATGGATCTGAAAGGGCAACTTTTTTTGCTGGAACACAGGTTTTATGGCGAGAGTTTTCCAAAGTACGTAATTTCAGTTGCATTAAATTTCATACATACTACCATTATTGAATTTCGGACTAAAAGTTGTCTTCATTTATGGATTGGAAGCAGTAAAAACATGACAGTTGAAGCGCTCAAGTTCCTAACTGCATCCCAAGCTTTGGAAGACCTAGCTGCTTTCATCGTCTTCATACGAAAGCGTTTTAAACTGGAGGTTGCTGAAACACATTAGCATAGGCATTAGTCAAATATTCCTTGAGCTCTATAACTCATTTTTTTTATTCCTTAAAACATTTTCAGAAAAATAAGCTCTTCGTTTTTGGAGCTTCGTATGGCGGCACTCTAGCAGCATTGTTCAGGCGAAAGTATCCCCATTTAACTGATGCAGCAGTGGCAATGTCTGCCCCAATGAAGCGTGATTATGAGAACAAAGGTCAGTAGTCCTTTTCTGTAAAAGCTTTCCTGAAATAATTATATTGTGTCATGTCAATGCACTCAATTTGTGTTCCACAGAATATCTTCCAAGTATAGGCCGGAAACTAAAGAAAACAAATCGAATGTGTTTCATGCAAATAGAGCATGGGCTAAGACAAGCCACTCGTCTATTAGACAACCATATCTGTACTAAGAAAATTATGCCATTATGCTCTAAAATACAAGGAAATTTGGGGTATTGTGAAAATAATCAAACATTTTCAATACACTTGTTAAACTGACTTTTAAACAAATACTGTAATTTATGACAAACTTTATACTACAAACTTGACCATTCTTTAACCACAGGCTTTGTTCACCTCTTAAAGGAATGACAAATTTGGAGCGTCGAATATTCCTTGGAACTATAACAAAAGACTTTGCCTTCCTGTCCGAGTACAACGGGCTATTGGATGTCACCGTTAAGAACATTTGTGATGTTATCTCCCACCCAAACATTTCCGACTGGTCACCAATGGACAAGTTGCTGGCAGGAGATATTGTTATAGCTCAGGAACTTTTCAAGTCAAAGGTCCGCTCAGGAGAGTGTCTGCAAACAAAGAAACAAGACATTTGTGCATATTTGTCCAACGTGACCATTAGCCATGATGCTGTAGCCTCCGGGAAACGTCAGCGACTTTGGCAGTCCTGTACAGAGCTCGGTTCCTTTCCAACGTCTAATGGAGACAGTAAACAGCATCCATTCGGTGCATCAGACGTGCTTCCAACCTCGTATTTTGAAGATTTTTGCTACTGTACATTTGGGCATAGGTGAAACGGGCAGAAAGAAGGCCATCCAATTTTCAGAATCCTTGCAAATAAATATTGAAACTGTATATGGCACATATATGTACATCGTCATTTCCTGCCCATACTTTTCAGATATACCTACCCATTTATTAAACAGCGGATTGACGCCTACTCAAGAACCTTCGGACCCTCATCACTCCTTATTGGCACAAAAATAATTTACAGCATTGGTGAATATGACCCACTGCTCGAAAGGGAACTTCGATCCACCGAGAAATTGGTATCAAAGTGTAGACATTTGGATGAAAATCGTATATTCATTGTTAAAGGTATATTGTAGTGTAAATTGTATTTGCACTTCATATTTTGTGGACTTCTCTCACAAAAGACAGTATTTGTTTGCTGTATTACGCTCTTATAAATCTGTCCTTCTTTTTCAATTCGTATAGGATCTGCACATTGCGGGGAAGTGTTTTTGAAGCCATCAACCAAACAACGTTTCAAACCCCATCATGTGTCCGCTGTTCAGGAAGGAATTGTCGAGCAGTTGGTGACATGGCTAAACCTAAAAGTATAAATGATAGAAGTAGTACAAAAATATAATGCTCCAGGTTTTTTCCATTCAATCATGAATAAAAATTGGTGAATTTGCAGAATAAAGTTTATTTTCCAGTAAATCTTTTGCATGATATATTTTTACTTCCTGCTATTTTTATGACAGTTTTGTCACTGAAATTGAGTAGTCCCATATTTGTCATGATTTACAAAATGATTAATTTTTAATTTGTGGTCGGATTGTAAACTCGATCTTTCATGAAAGTATTCTTTATTATTTCTATGTGAAAGTAAGCAATGTTATCTGCATTATAATTATAGTAAACTTCATTATTGTATACTAAAACTAAATAGTACATACAAGGGTGGATATGCGTGGGAGAAGTAGAACTTACTATATGCCATGCCAGTAAGAAAGAGCTGGCGTAAGCCAAAAAGTTGCATACAAGCAGCAGTTGCGTTCTTTTGGGAAAATACTCACAAGAGCAAAACTTGCAGCACTATATGGTGATGATGTGATGAGGCATATGAACCATGAACCCAACCGCATCGCAGTAAAAACAGTGAGTCAAAGACGAACCGGCTCAGTTGTAGAAAAGGAGTCTACACACAGCATGTTACATCTACCAATGTACACAACTAAAGCGTGAGCGTATAGAAGAGACCCAATTCCCTTTTGATTGGGGCAACCCGAGACCTCTCCAAAGGCAAACCAACTTCTTCTTGAAGAAAGTTTATCCTTTTTTAGTTCTCAATAAATACCAAGTTATCTAGCATCAATCAAGTCCAAGCTTAATTTACCTTTCAAAGTAAAGTTTCAAGTGGAAAAATTGTGATTGAAAAGTGTACGACATATGATGCCAAATCAATAGGGCTGGTCATTTTATGTCAACTTCTTCACATTTCACCAAAAAAAGGAAGTGGTTGGTTCTCTCAGTAAGTTTATTGGAGGGCTAGAGGCTAGAGGGGATTGAAGAATTGAAATCGAATCTTTCTCTCAAGGAAAAATGTTGGATTGATTACTCTTCCCTTCAAGTTTACTCCGGTTTTGTTCACGTGAAGAAGAAAAAGTGCTGCTCGTGTAAAGTTTCTTTTTGGGGTTATGGTAGTCAGGGACCAACTTGACATCAAAGTACATATACTAGTAGTCACTCACTGTTTTTCAACTGACTTCTCCCTTTAACACGCATCATTTTAACTTTTTTGAACAACTCTCTCTCTCTTGTCTTTATCATCTTCAACCTTTATGAATCCAAGAATAAGTATAAACTGGAAAAGTATGATAAGGAAGTTGAAGCTTTCCCTTGTCTTTTGTAGGAAGACATAGTTTCTTACAAAATATTTTAATCTAATTTTCACCCTCTCTCCCAAACCCGTCCATTCTCCCAGTTGAAAGTCAACAATAAAGTTTTGTTTCATCAAAAAAGTTTATGTTGTTGTGAGCTCAAGTGTGATGTAATCCTATACGTCGTATATATAGCTTTGGGAAAAGTTAAATCTAAAACAATTTATCGTTCTTACGCAAAATCATTACCATTCATAATATTATTAGTAACACTTGACTACTATCGGTATTGTAGTATGTATTTATGTCTCTTTGTTTTTATAAAATGATTGGATTCATCCAACAGACAAAGTTATTTTAATCCAAGTCGTTCAGAGTTGTTATAAAGTTTAGCTTTCGTTGTTGATGTGGAATAGTGGATGTTTTCCAATAAGAAAATGAATAGTCCAAAGTCTTCATTTGTCATGTCATAAATGAAAGTTGACGGAGCTATTATATCTGTTTCATATTTCACAAATTATAAAAAAAACAAGTGCGTGTGCCAACCATAGCGAGGAATATTACATTAGTTTTCAGTTTTACTACGGAAAAGTGTTGGAGAAAAAAATATATAGGATCTATCAGGTAAATGTTTATTGCTTTTATTTTTATCTTTTGTTATTTCCAAAAAAAACAAATTACAGCTTAGTATAAGGTCCATGAATTACATACTTGTGAAAACGCAAACGGTACAAGATTAAAGATCAGGATGAGTGAAGTTTAAGACGGAAGCATGTGGCAGTGGCGTGGCACACATAAAAGTACGTCTTGATGCTCAATACTCATCCTCTCAACACGAAGACACGAACAGTGAAAAGGACTTTTCACTTCTTTTAAGTCATATTTATTTTTTACTTTTTATATTTCACTCGTTCCTTGTTACCGTTTGTAACAAACTAGTAGTTTTCATCTTCATTCAACCAATCTCTTGAGTAGTTATGTAAGAGTAAAGTAAAGTTGTCTCGGAATCAGAGGAAATCCCAAGCTCAAGTCGAAAGGTCGCCAATTCCCAACTTTCAGTTTTACTTGTTTTTTGTATATATTTGTACTTCAAGTAGGTACATAATATGACATACCATACAAATACAGTAGCAGTGTAGCACATAGTTGATGATGATGATGTCGATGTCGCTCCCTGTGTTGATTTGAGATTTCACTGTGGGCTCAAATGAAGAGCAGGGAAAATTCACTAGGATCTTTAAGTATATATAGGAAAAGCTCTGTATGAGAACATACCAAAACCAAACCAACAGAGCCGACCATGTTTTTTGGACCTACAAGAAATCTCTTTATTTTTAGACGTGTCTTACTTATTGCCAAAAAATGTGCGAAAGAAAATGGTGCAAGAAAGCATATGCTTCGACATTCATTTCAGCCCCTCTCGAGTTTTGCAATATACACAAAATGGGCTTGAAATGAAAGTAATAAAGTGATTCGCAATTTTTTTTCTTCTTCAGAGCAGCACTAAATGTGTTGTGTACAAGTATGATTTTCACGGATTTGAGCTCTCTGTGAGTTTTCGGATATGGGTGTGTACATACATCGTCATGTGTAAAAGGAACACTTTTCTGTAATTTTATTAGGCTACCGATGTTTTAAATGTGTTTTTTCATACCCATTCCCAACGTCAAACGTCCAGTAAAAGACTGCAGACTTAAAGCAAACAAAAACAAACATATTTTTTCGCGAGTTTCAGCAGTAGCAGCATTGATTGCTTTTATCATTATTACAGTTTTACCCTGTGAGGAAAAAGTGCATCTGGCTTCTGTAAGAATGTGTACCTACCAGTTCCATAAATACACTTTTTGTTTTTCTTCCCCAGAAACTAAAAACATTTATCTAGGCCAGTTGGGTCATATAATATCAAGAGGAGAAAAAGATGTAATAAAAAAAGCATAAAAATTATTGTGTGCATTTATTTCCACTAAACGACCTTAGATAGATTTTTTTCGGCTGCCCCCACGTTCAGTCCCCATTATTTGATGGGGTATAGTAAAAGTCAAGAAAGCCGATAAAAAGCCCTCAATTCATATTATCGTTTGCAAAGAAAATATCAGGCTGCCCTGTCCGCTCTATTCTATCTATGATACATATTTAGGTAGTCATATATATAATCTGCTGCAGTTGCTTTAGCCATTTCCCTGCTTTTTCAGTTGTGCTTTTCAATATCCTGTCTTTGGTGACATGAAAATAATCGGGTCGCTGGTTGAGTATCAAACCAAACCAACATCTGCATGAACACAGAAAAAAGGAGAGTACACACATGTGCTGAAATTATTTATCTAATCGAATCCCATTCAAATTCCAAAGAGAATGGGTTTAATCATAATGTTATTTTAATAGCTGAGTAATGCAATGTTTCGTTCTCGCCATCTTCCCAAATGCTACTTGTTGTTGGGGAAGAGAGAAGCCAAGAGTCAATACAATACGTAGCTAATACGCCTTCGCTTACTCCAACTTCAAAAAACCGGAATGTGCTTACTTAGTGCATAAATTGGTTTTTGTGACTTTCAACCTAAAAAAATCATGTGGTTTATCCTGTTGATTACCCCTCCACTTCCACTTTTTGCATCACATCACTAACAATTTGTCTGGTCAGCAACATTAAATTCATCATCAGAAAAAGGAAAAGTGGGTATTATTATTATTATTAAATGGTAAAAACTGGTAGCCATTTGTTGACTAAAGTATTCATGATATGTTGATGCGTAAGACATGTCAAAGTGAGCACTGGAATAGTGGTTGACTTGACTCTCTCACTCAAGTGGAGATGAAAAAGTAGTCCCTATCACGCACACACTACTAATATTGTTCTTGAAACAATATTGATGCCTAAAAACATACATTAGGTATTTTGTTGTTTTTCCATCCAAACCATGAACTTGTGAGCTAATCGAGCATATATCAGGTTGTCTCGTTGTCTGTTCTCCTGTTGAGTTAATGGACTACATGCATAGTATAAGTACTAGACTTCTCTATACTTGTTTCTCTGGATCGCTGCCGATTTACAAATGGCAAAAGCCAAAGGACACGTTCTACATGTTGCATACTGTTTCAAAGACAGACAATTTCTAATCTCTGGATGCACAAAATTACATGTCGAAGCCGACTACACTACTAAAGTGCAAGTAGTAATCCACATTCCACCAATCTACATATATACTTTTCCTTTCAAATCCTGAATTCCCAGTTTTTTTTAGTTTTCGTTTTATACAATTTCTTATTTCGGAAAATAGATGGATGGATGGATGAATTCATTTTGTTATTAAGCATTTGAATTGAAAGTGCCGATATATATGCTCTTTCTTTCTGACTCTGTAAGTTTTTTTTGTCTGCAGCCAACGAACCTATCCACATCCACGAAGATTTGGACAACTTAATGAGATAAATTAGCTTGGAGCATATATTATTTCCTCTCCTCTTGAAGAATACATCCGTTTCATTTCAAGTAATCAGCGAGAGAGCGAATTGTTAGCCCAACCCATCCTAAAAAATTAAGAATTTTCTTGTTTTCCACTAAAAGCGATTTTACAAACAAAAAAACTTTTTGGCGAGTTGAGTTGAGGAATGATGAAGATTGCTCTGTTCCAAAAAGTTTTTTAGCATAATCCAATCCAATCAAATAAAAGTAGGATGATGGCTGTAGAAATATTAAGTATTATGAACAAAAAGATGGAAGACGACCGCCCAAGATTTTTATCCATATCCATATTTACGGCATATCATCATGCATAAGCATGAGGATTATACGCATAAGTAAAACCTTTTTACTTACACGAGTCAATCGATCTTTTAACATTTTATGATTTTTATTGTTTCTTTTGTCATGTTACTTTCATTGGAATCTAAATATCCTCCATCCAAAAGTTATTTCTTATGTTTTATTCCCCCCAGAAGATAAAAAAATGCAAATGAACCTTTGTAATTGAAAATGGATACTATGAATTTCCACAAACCCATCAAAAACATATAAATTCCATTGACCTGAAAGACATAAAATAAATGAATCTTATATTTATCTTTATGTGACACAATGGGCTATAGAACATACTTTTGCTTCTTTGCTAGCATCACTACATATTTAGTTCAGTCTAATTCAATTCAAACCAAAATCCTTTTAGATTGTAATTGTAACTGCTCCATAGGGAAAATGAATCCTACTATTGTAGTAATAGTAATGCTTAATTGCAAATAGATTGATGTGGATTTTGTCAGTAATTTCCTTAGGCATCGCAGTGGCAGGGCAGACTTTAGACGGTTTTAACGTCCTCATCGTTGACAGGGATAATAAGAAATCCAATCCAAAACTTATGGAGGAGGCTTCCAATTTTTAACAACTTTGGGGCTTTATGGAATGCAATAAGTAATAAGAGTTGATATGAAATGAACTGGGGCTTGTTTTCCAGTGTTATTATACAAATTCAACATTGTTTTGTAAAACAATAATCATAAAAAATACAAAAAGGTAGTAATTTCCCAAGAAAAGTGAATAGAGCTACATACTTTGTTTCAGAGACCCCACATGTTTGATGTTCTCCATTTGCAAAAATTCCAAATAATAATTATTACTCAACATTGAATAATTCATTGTAAATTAATACCCCCCAGCTTTTATGCATGCTCAATAAGCGCATAAAAAATATTTTTTGCTGTTGATTTTCCTATGAATTTTCTGTTCTCTCAAGTAAGTACTTGTACCATTCCAGTATTATGTACGGATTATTAACATGTATAATTCAACTCTCAAATTGGCAAGAAAGCTTTCTGCTGTTTTTGTTTCTGAGCTTCTGATATCTTGTTTCAGGTTTCAGTTATCACGAAACAATTGAGCTTTTTGTCCATTTCTGATGATGAGCTTGTCAATACATGATGATAGTGAGAATGGGATTATATCATCCGCATCCACTTACGACCCATTGGCAGGTGGTCAGTAACACGATATCATACCAAAAATGTTATTATATACATTCAAAGCATGCTACCTGCATAACTATCCATAATTCATAAACATTCTAAAAAAATCACTGATCAAATTTCTACTCGGTTGCTCAATCACGTTTTTGTGCATAATAGAAATGATGGATTTATATGACAGGGAGCAGGAGAGAACCACTTTTACCAGCAATGAACAAATGCAGATTTCCTGTCTTGTCAACTTTGAATCTGAGAGAAGAGAAAACAGGTTCATGGATATGTTATGTATTAATATGTTTGGGGTTTGTACATACACAAAATCTCACGTGTCGCTTTTGTCTTCTCCACGAGCCTATAAAGACCTATCAACCTCATTTGTCCATCGTTTATTTATTGTGGTCACAGAATAATAATAATTGTAAACGGGAGGGCAAGTGGTATGGTATTACAATTTACAATTATTATTACAACCACCAAAAAAATCGAAGCACCCGAACCGATCCTCTGCCTCTCGTAAATAAATATTGTTTGAAACAATTGAATTTCATTATTACTTGCACGCAACCTCTTGTAATACTTTTAAGTATGTGGTGTGCTACAGTATATTAGTTTTTTTAGTGCAATTACCATCTTGTTGAATGGTATTTTGCACCATGGCACAGCCCCTCTACTAATTAATTCCTTGAGGTTCCCGGCCTTCTTCCAGACCCAGACACACATTCTGGGCTTGGCAAAACGACTCTCGAGTGTAATGTAATTTTATGAGCGTTTGACCACAAGGCGTCAATCTGATAGTGTGCTTCTTGAAAACCTTCGATTCATTTTTAGATAATTTGATATTATGATGAGATGATGCATGTAAATAAGACTAGTTTTTGTCAGGTACGTGCTTGCCATTCTACGATCTGATTATATGTATCTCTACTACTCTCTACTACTACGTATATATCCTATTGATCTGTTTATATTGAGATGAGCCAAGTTTTTTATACTGTCCTATTATTACGGGCACTAGGTTTAATGGAAAATGGGTGTGTGCACTTGTCCATAATTACAAAAGTATTCTTTGTAACATATAAAATTACATCCAAACCCATTTCCAAATATTCTCACGTTGCCCATGAAAAAAACTTTTGTTTGTTTATATCTTCATTCCTAATTATCTGCATTGTTGAATTGAATGTGGCAATGTGGGATGGGATGAGTTCAATGAAGCGATAAGCGATACTATTATTACTTCTGGAATGGAAATGGAAGAAATGAAGTGAAGAATTTTTAACGATTTGGGACAACGTCTTCATTTTCATGGTAAAAATTCAACTACCCGAAAACGAAATTCCAGACCAGGTATAATTGCAAACCTTGCAGTTTTTTTTCTCTTCAGAGTAAAATTACCTTGCATAAATTCTCATAAAGTGAAACGATTCTCTCTACAGGAATGTGGAAACTAGGTAGAAACTGAAATAATAAAAGTAACAGAAAGGATCTTTAAAAAAGAGAAAAACACAAAAAAGTTTTCTGTACTTTTTCTTCTCGCAGTTTTGGCTTCTTGCTCACCTTCTTCTCCTTCCTCCATCTTCAGAGATAGTAAAAATGTGCATAGCACGGAGGATGATACAGAGGGGAACGTGCCACGACTTGCTAATCAAAGCGTAACATTTGTTGGCCAATGGGTACTGTATGCACCACAGGCTTTCATTTTAAGATCCTATGTACTATTTTTCATATAATAATATTATTATGTATATTTTTTATAAGGAGCAAAACAAGAGCATCACACCACATCACATTTTCACAAAACTCATACATATATGCTTTTCCTCGCTTATTGCTCCCACTTGCTTTTTTACAGCTTCACAATTGAGCAAGATCTATCCACATCCTGAACACCAAATCCATTTCATGGGTAGATTGAGATCTTTTAAAATATATCTTTGGTTGGTGATGTGATACCATATGCATATTGTATTATACTGTTCTCTACTTTTGCTCCCATTTTCTTCGTCTCACAATTTGAATCTACTTTATATCCTTTTTATCATACATAAATGTATTTATGTATACAATATACAGCTCAGACTCAGATACAAACTGCCAACGCCAGCCAGCCAGCCAGCCACTGTCTTATTTCCATGCTTCCTTGACTCTTTGCCTGTAATTGACCCATGCCTTTTCAAACCATGTGTGCAGTAGTAGTACAGTACAGTACACGCATGTGAAAAAAATATGAAATGTTTAATTCACAATGCCAACTGCCAGGCCAGCCCAAGACAAGAGACTAGATAAGAAAGCTGAAAGAAACTTTTATGTCATATCATGTTATTATTACGTAGGCTATTCGCCTTGTGCGCACTATTAAGTATATATGCTCATTTTATTTTTATAAATAACCATATTCTACCAAATTATAAGGAAAGATGCAACACTATAGTATAATAAGAATTTTCTAGAGATCGTGACCTATGCCATGAAATGATGTGCTCAAAGTTTTGTTCTGAGAATTCATAAAGGAGCAAATAATGGTTCCATATGCTCATGTTTTGAAGTCAAATTAACATTTGCTGATTTTTCACGGTCAGGCATCTTCATTTAATGAGGTTTAAATAGGGGGCTCCTAACCTCCTAACTAGAAAAAATAATGACATTGAATGACAAGTTTAAGATCGCAGTACATCTTGAAATTACATACTGAACATTTGGTTGGCGAGCACGGCACAGCACGCTATGCTATAAATGTTATGCAAAAATCCGTATGCGACATATAAAATTCTAAATAAATGCTTTTGGATCATCATAACATTCATAACATTTCATTTCTCTTGTCCTACTACTCTCCAAGACTGGTTGGTAGTTTATTCACTGCAGATGTTTTTACTTTTATATAGTTGAGCGTTTCTGAGAAATTTTCAATTCACTAACGGAAAGCAAATTCAATTAAGTAGATTGGTTTGGTTTCAGAACCAAGTCCAGTTCATGTCCATGCTACAAATATTGTTTTACATACTCATTTTGGGATATATGTATAACGGACGGATACGCACTTTTGACGGTTGATGCTCTTTCTACTTAAAAGAATGGATTTAAAAGACAAGAAGAAAAAACAAGACAAGCGGACCCAGCAGCTTTATTAAGCATTTCCGGCGAGACTTACCTCATCCAAAACAAATGTGAATGCTGAGCTGAAGCTGAGTCAAACCAACGAAACAAAAACATGGCATAATATCTACAGTATCCTATATATACTCGTCATTGTTGGTAATATTGGACCCATAAATGATATCTACGTATCATGTTATTTTTCATGCAGTAACAGTATAAAGGAATGGTTAGAAAATAAAAACAACAAACTGGGACATCGGCATCGGTAACAGCAGCTCAATGCAGCATCCGAGTCAGTACAGCAATGCTCAAAGGCTTCTCATAGTTTTTACTATCTCTCTACCAAAAAGCCTGAGCGTGCATCATCGTCATCATATCATGGAGGATTTTTCATGCTGGTTACTTTTCAGGCTTCTGCTTCCTCTGAAAATATTTGAATGTGTATACATCTATCGTGAATCTTTTTTTCAAACATTTTTGTGCTCGATTCAGCTTCTCACCTGTCTCCTGTGCTGCTGTGTAATGTCGTGCTATCTTTTTGGAGTGCTTTAGTAGCGTAGCTCGTTTAATATTTATTTGAAGGCTCCATGCATGAGTTCATACTGGTCTGGTAGTAAAGTAACTAGCTAGTTAAACGGTATGAATAAAAATGAGTTTCATTTTAACCAAAAATTGATCCCCTCTGGCCATTTTCTTCATATTATTCATCATCAGTCAGCAGCTATGCAATTGTCGACAGTTCATTCATTATTGTGTTGATAGTTGATGAGATGAGAGTATAATATAACCTTATACAGGACTGCGGGATGTTTGCAGTGACGCTGGTGGTGGTTGCTGGTTTGTTCACCGTAACATATCCATTGATGACTGACTGACTAAATAGGCATACCTAATGCATAATATATACATTCACATTTAGTTTGGAAATCTAATGTGCGAATGGAAAAACGAAGGCATTTTCTATGTGGAGCACATGATCAAGTCGATTATCACCGTCATCATCCGGTCGGCTGGCAACTTTTCGCTGTCCTCTGCATTTTAGTGAATGTCAGCGTAAATGCTAATGAAAATAAAATGGACTGAAAACAGGAAAGTAAGCGCTTTATCATCGTGATTTCCTAGCTCCTCTCTGCTCACAATCTGAATCAGATATAGGTATAGATACATACAGATTGAAGCTTCTCCCCTCTGCAGTTTCTCCACACTTTCTCATTAGTATTCTAGTTGGGTTTGGAGCATTCAATTAATTTTTTAGGTGTACAAGACATGATATTCAATAGAAAATTTAATGCAAAATTCAAGGATCCTTTACTTCCAATTTCATTAATAAGATTCATGAATTGAATAGGATACGGCCAATGCCACTGCACCACACTACTGGAGTCAAAGAGTTTAAACTAATGAACCCTTTTACACACTGTGTAGCACTTCCTTAAAAAATATCACATCGTAAATGTGAAATTGAAATGTGATTACATAATAATCAAGTCTTCCTGGCCTACAATATAAATATAAGAAACAATTAAGGTTGATTGCAATATAATTTCATGAATATACCTGCATGAACAAGGATTTCATTTTTAGTGAATACGACACATCATAAAGAGTTTTCTGAGCGACCAGTTCAAGAAATCTGTTTTGCTGAGCTGGCTATTTTGCAGAGTTGTAAAAGGAATCCATCTTCGTGAAATGGTTTCTGGAAAGCGTAGTTGTAAAGTTCTAAGGTATCTTTTGATTATACATATGTAAAAGATGCGTAACCCAAACCAACGACAAACGAGCTTTGATGCGGATTCCAATTTCTTCGTCCAAGAACTATAGATTTATGCTTATATAGTCATAATATCCTGAGAAACTCAGGACTTTGCAGGTTGAGTTACTAATTCGGCCATTTCGATTCCATCCTTGAACCGATGCGATCTCGCCATCCAAAGATTGGATCAGTGGGTCTAGCGATTTGTCGAATATTTTAAATTGCTTCAAAGATGAGCAAGGGAAAACGTTTGGAGTTGAACTTGGATGTGAATAGTATTGAAGTGGAAGTAGAGTAGAACAGAGTCTTGATGTGCGTACAAAAAGGCTAATAATTTGCATGGATAGAAAGTGCATGATGATGAACATCATTCATTCTTCCTTTCACTATACTGCATGCAGCTGGAGCTGGAACCCAGTAATTTCTAGGGGGTTGGCTGGGCTCACAACCACACCATAAATACATATTTGCACAGTTGACTACATACATATTACAGAGCGTGAAAGCAACAGAGGAAAAGAAAGGGAAAAAATTGTTATATTACACGTTTGGGAAATTAAGAATTTAGAATTGTGTGATGCTCTCGGTTTACTTTAGTGTCATTTGGGTTTGCCTATACAAAATGTAAAGAGTGCCAGTAGAACGCTTTACATTTGAATCTCCCATTTGATTTTTGGCCAATACATCAACTACTACACTGCGTTTTCAAAAGTTCATGGCTCCCTGTATCCCATTCTCTTTCACTTCCGTACTCCTTTTATAACGCATTTGCATAAAATTCTACATTTGAAACTGACTCTATTCTATACATAAGCCAAGCTACTATCAACTATACAAGAGTTAAAATCAAACGAAAGAAAAATATAAAGTTGTGCAATTCTTCTTGATATGCATATGCAAACTGCTGTGCTGTATTCAAATTCAGGAAGGAATGTGGCTATAGCTTAGCTGTTCATGTGCAAAGACTCATTTGCATTTTGATGTTCTTCCAATGTGACAAGAGATGCACACTTTTTACGTGGTTTGAGCTCCTTTCTTTTCAACGTTTTCTGCGGGTTTTCCTAAAAATTTATGGCATTTCCCTGAACGGGGACACATGGAGGAAGAAAAGCTTTGCGGTTTGTATGATCATAGAATAGAGTTAGTCTCGTAGTCGTTAGCTCTTTAGCCTTACCATACCACCACTACCACTTACCACTTGAACTGGCTGCAAAGAAAATAAGATCCTTCAAATAGTTCAAACCAATCTTCTTCCTTGGAACAAATGTTTTGATCATTCTTTGAAGTTGTACTACTTGTTCCGTTTTTGTGGCAATGACAAAAGGAATTTCCGTTAGATTATGGAACACAAAACATGTGCTAACTCAATTGTTGAGCTAATGACACCACTACTACCACTAGATATAAAGTGGTGTAGAGTAAAGAAACTTTTATTAGTCTTGATTCTACACTTGTTTTACATTTCTTTTGAAATTTATATTTGATGGGGGATGGGCAAAAACTCTCCAGAATTCTTAGGCAGGCAGGCATGTGCATGCAGCTAAAAACAGAATTAAGATTAAGACGGAGAGTCGACTTTAGCGGGAGTCCATATCACATCACACTCACTCGCACTCAATCTTCCTTCATTTTCTGCTCGAGTATGTTACTTTTGTATTTTCTCCACTAATTTTATGCGCTGGCATTCCTTATTCTGCCTTGATGGTGACAATTATCGGATTACCAAAAAGTTTGATAGCTAAGATGAAATACTCATCCTCTTTTCTGATTATGCACTGTGCTAAGCTAAACACTCACCCAATCATTTATCTGCATCATTTGCAAAATATCCCATTGAAGACCAGAAAGAAATTACTGGTTACCATTTGATATGAAGGTTTGCAAATTCCCAACTACATAAATCTGCTTTATTTAAGAAAAGTTGGAATTGAGTTATTAATTTGTTATTTTTGTTTGTGCCTTGTCTTCCTACAGCTTATGATGGCTAATAATGCCAATTCTTTTAAAATAATAAGTTTTATCAACAACCAATGAAAACGTTCATTCTTAGGAGATTCGTTCGTATACAGAATTATCTCGAACAACTTTGCACATCTTACAAGATATGCTTAATCGGATTAAATTATTATAGCTTGTGGTAACAAAGATGCTGCCTATACTACTGTACTGGACACATATATACCGAAAGGAAACTAATGTTACACATTGGCTCATCCTCTCATCGAACGTATAATTATATTATGGTAGAGTACTGGTCCCTGGATATTTCCCTTTCCCCAACTTATACATCATGAGAGGAAACCAAACAATAGACTACCTATTTCCTATTGATACATCATACATATGATTAACAAAGAAAACGGAATCGATCGATTTGAATTAGCTATGGGAAAGTGAAGACCTCTAACCCATTTTCGCTTACGAGTAAATTTTTTCTTTAGGCATTTTACGTATAATATGTATTCTTGGAAGAACTTCAAGCACATTTCAAAATGCACAATGACTTACCGAGTTATGATGTGCGTTTGGACGGCTACACCAAAACCAAACGTCCTCTTCTTGTCTCAACAAAGTAACAATAGAAAGCCGTATTACCAGGAATATGGAAAAGTATAATGAGATTTTTCTATCCCAAGGATCCTATTGTAACTTCAATAAAGTTTCTAAATTCAAAAGCAGGAGAATTTCGGTGGTGGCACAGAAACAGCATGTTCTAGTTTTTTTAGTGTGTATAGTATTTGCTAGCACATGTTTATTTCTGATCCTTTGTACTTATTGCCGTAGTTGGTAGTAGTCTAAAGAGAAGTTTATACTGTACACATCATCCAGTAAACCGCCCCCATAATCCCCACAAAAGTAAACAAAAGAGCATTGCCAAAATCCATTTACTTTTCCTTCAATCTTCTTACTTCGCGATACCATAAATCATTATTGCAGTGGGGGGATGAGAGATTGCTCCGTGTGGGATTGGGCGCTTTTCTTGCAATTTTTGCTTCGCAAGTCCTATTAGAAAGCAATATTTTCAGAAGGGATAAAGAAACTCAGGGTTCTTGATTACCTATGATGTACAACAAGAAAATAAGGTTCTCTTTCTTCCTTTGATGTCACTTCACCCTCCACACCACCAGTCAAGTCAAGATATTTTATATTGACAAGTGAATACAATTGACGTGTCAGTCTGCTCGTATCTGCATTACTTTTACACGGTTGAAGGTAACACTAATGCCTTCATTCCGTTGTCCGCTTTACTATATGAGCAAATCGTTACAAATGAGTAAGTATAAGGGAGTCCGGAAATGCTTTATAATTTACTTATTTTATGAATCCATACATGGTCTCTTAACGAATCACTAATTACAGTTAATAACATTCTACACAAAGCAAAGAAGCCACCTAAGAACTACACAGTAGCAGGGCAGGTGGTTTTGCCAGGTAGGTACAATAATATAAGTAGGTGTCGAGGATTTTGCTTAAAAAGATTTATCTACTCGGATTCATTTTCACACCTCACAAAACAGCAAACTGGTCTCATGCGGTGCCATATTTTTGTTTGAATTTTTTCTAGCTTTTCCAGCAACCTTAGTGGTATGGTAGTTACTTTAGTGAACAAACATTTTACTTACGCATTCATGTGTAATCTGGATGGCATGTATGTATGTATGTATTATAGCGTAACATTATCTGAGTTGGAAGTCTTAGAAAAGTCTTTTAGATTTTGTATCGTATACGTTTCTCCAAAGCGTTTTTTTGTGATGAAGCTCCAGCCCTCATTCGAGAAAAATGGTTTGTCATTGCATTGCTAATATATAAAGCATATGGAGTGAAATATATTTTAGCTCACATCGCATTAGAATGTGCCTGGGAGTGGAGTTAGTGGATGTGAATATTATGCAAGGTGGTGGAACGTGCTGGATTTCCTAATCAGATTTGGGATAATCCGTAGTGTAATGTGTGTACACACACATACATACATATACACAGGCGGTGGCCCGTTAATATAATGTAATGTAATGAATGACAGAAATGAATGGCTTCGCGTGGTTGGGTTGCTTCATGGGGAGTAAGAGTAAGCAAAAGGAAAAGAAAGAGAAAAAAAGTGCTGACTGTCACCACAAATCGTTTTCGTTTATACTTTTCACACCAACTCCCAACACCTTCCATCAAGTGAGAGATGGGAATGCATATTATTCTTAATAGTTATGCCTCTGTATTTCCTCCCTATTATGCGTGGATGAACATGAAAGGAAATAAGAAAGAAAACCATTCCGGTGTTTGCCACTGGACGAAAAATGGTGAGGGGAGTGAAGCCATTTGAGATAGGGTGACATACAGGCCAAAATAAATGAATAACTGCCTTGTTAAAAGTTGTTCTCAGAAGGCTTTCGTAAACATATAGCAAATACGAAAATTCCAGGAAATGATATTACGAATTACATTTTTCACCTGTCTCACTATACTCAGGTTAAACTCAACAACAACATGTAGAAATGGATGCTAGATTCTAAAAATCCAAAATATCCAAATAAATGGCATTACAATCATGTTATTCAAAACTCTTCAATAATTAATCCGATACGATATATTTATTGTCGTGCTCGTTCGTACTTATAAGAATTTCAAGTTGCGACTTGCATTGCAGTTTAAACGCTATTTACTTACGTAATTACACCATAAATATAACACATTATTTGGAATCCGTAGTGGTTTATCTAGTGGGCTCGTAGTAGAACGGTATGGACGTTCAAAATATAAAGTTTATAAGTAGAGAGAAGAGAAGAGAAGAGATAAAAACTATTTTTAGTCCAACGCCAGCAGCCTCTCATATTAAATATGTTTTTGAATGTGCATTGTTAAAAGCAGTGCAGTAAGCAGTGCGTCCTAATTGACCACTGACCTGACTCGTGTGAAACCCACTGAGCCGTGCTTAGTGGGCTCATCTTCATATATATAATGTACCTTCCTACATTTTTAGGTTCGAGTTTGTGAGGTTTTGTTTGCTGGTTTGGTTTATGCATGGGATGGGAATTTTGCCCAAACATGTTGAATTGAAGCTTGCAAAATATATATGCGCTTGCTTACCACAATTATAATCAACTGTACTCAATATTACTATATTTAATGCTCTGTAGCGGAAGTGTCTGCAGAATGTGAGTGACGTGTGTGAGTTAGCTAGAATAGCATGCTTCAAATCAATGTGAAGAATATCGCATGACCACCACCTCTTTTCAAACTGGATGATGAAGCAGTTTCTATTATTGTTATAGAATTGCAATCAACGGTGGTGCCTTCATATGGTCGTATTTTAAGATCTGAAGAAATAAATCAAATCGAATTATCGTAACTTGGTTATAGTAGAATCCTTAAATTTGAACATTTTGAATTTGAATGAACATGAACCCAATACGAGATAACAATGAGTTGACAAGTGGATTGGGTAAGAAGGTTACTAACTCACCATGTGAAATGCCTAATGCACAATCACAATCCTCTATAACTTCATTTTGTTTCCGTTCCCATGAACTTGATTATGATGATAGCTGGAGAAAAGGGAAAATTTCCGGCAAGTATAAAGTAAGCCAGGAGGCTCGTTACGAGTAAGGATTGAACAAGATTAAATGTTGATAGGGAAAGCCGACAACATGATGAAAAGAGTGTAAACAAGCAAGTCGGCTTTTCACTCTCTCTCTCTATGTCCCTTTTCCCCAATGTGTCACTCTATCCGTTTGATCAAACTGACTGAAAATAGGCTACATTTCATCAAGCCAAACCAACTGGGATAGTTCCGTTCCGACAGTTTCTAAAATGTTTTCATCTCAACAAAACGCTTGGCCCATATATGTATTTATGTAGAAGTTTTATAAGTATAGGTTCAAATGTATTGGCTAAATTTGAGAGCACATCCAGTAGTTCCAGAGTTGATTTCATTCAGTTCACAGACGGGGAAAGTTGGAGGGATACAAATTTTGTGTGTGGAAATGTGCAAAACATGGCTATTACACTGGATTGCACTTGGCAATTTCAGCAAAAGATCTATATGTGCTTGCACCATTATCCTAAAGGGTTGAACTACTACTACCTACCTAGTTCTCTCTTCTCAAGTACAAAAGTGATAGCTGCCAGTTAAGTGCCCACTCAACTTACGGGACTGTGACAGATTCTGCCATGTGAAGGAGAAAGCTTGGAATATTATCTGGAGGAAACGTGGCTTTCCTGCAAACAATATTTTAGGGAGAGAGGCAGGCGATAGGTGCATGCATATATTTGACCAAATTTGTATTTTCCAATCCCGTTGTGCTGTGTTGTGTTATAGAGAATAAAACTATGCAAAAAGATTACCCAAAAAGTAAGGTTACAAATATGAGGAAGCTCAAGCTATTTTTGAAAATCGGGATTCATATCCGTTCTAGGATTGATGTCGTAAGACCCTTTTTACTTTAAATTGAATATGTATTTTCTACTAGTGGTGTGATGATGAGAGCTTGTCCCTTTTCAAAGTATGACGCTTGTTAAATAACTCCTATCAGTAGTCAACTGCTGGCTCTGACTCTGACGTAATGTCACAACTTTATATATTCATGCATTTCACGTTGAGTATCGAGTATCAAACAAGTTTCACCAAGTACAATATACATATATGCATAGATCCAACTTTTTTGCATGATGATGGAAGAAATTGTACTCCGAATTTTCATGTGCTTCAATGGGATTCTCAAGGGACCTATGTGTGTGAAGCAAAAAGAACCTACAAACGTTTCAACTTGTCCTGTGCCTTTACACTTTTTTCGTGTCTACCTCTGGTTATGGGTTATGGAATCGCTTATAAGGTTCATAGTTCAAACGATTTTTCATTTATGTAAAAGCAACATATGGGAATTTCTTGGGACTATATATTCCCATATTTCTTTCTCATTTCAAATACCCAACGGTTGAAATAACATTGGAAGTAGTGATCGAACAACTCTTTTTATACGTGAAATGTTTACATTTCCGATTGCAATAAAAAGAGAAAACGAAAATCAAATGGAAGGTTGAAAGGTGTACATGTTTATTATGTATGGACTAGCCGTATGATATCGACGATCGAATTTGTGAGCAGAATTCCAATTTAATATGTTTTAAATATTAGTTTGACACGAAATAGTTTTTTTTAAATTAAATCATTTCCAATCCAAAGTTGGAAAGAACAGTTTTCTGGAATATTATAAATTGTTAGAAGATCTATTCTACATCAGTTAGTAATCGTTTTCTAAACCCACGTGGCTTTTTTTGCCCTAAACTCTAATCTGTAAAAGTGACTAAAGTAAAATCATCCAACATGCGTGACCAAGCCTTCCAAATGTCTTGCCATTTTTTCAAACCTGAACATGACATTACTCAATTTTAATTAATTCAAGACAAGTTTTTGTCTGTTTCTTTGTAATGATTATTATCAAAGGAGCAAATTGAAAATAAAACTAGCAATATATTCAAAGTCTGCTACGCCAAACCAAACCATTCATCAGGAAAAGCATGCGTCTCACAATCGCGATAGCAAATTTCATAGATAAATGCCAGGTGTGGGGTGGTGCGTACGTACATCATGTTCAGATTGTTTAAAACTTATGCCGTATCATCACCGAAGCAATCAAAACAATAGAGAAACAAGTCTTTGTTACGGTCAAGAGGCAGATAGAGAGTCGACATTCGCGCATACCACTCATTATAATTTCAATTACCAAAAAAAACTGGACTTGTTTTTATTGTGTCATTCATTATGATCCTAGTCAATCCAAGCATCATCGTTTCAACAACACTCCTTTCCAACAATGACTAAATTCCATTTTTTTTTCTGAGGGTCTCGTTCTCGTTCTGCCCCAGTAATGCTTCGGTATCATGTTCGTGTACACTCCCTTCTAAGAATCGGGTGGTGGTCTATCACCTACAAAAAATATTGAACACAAAATTGTGCGTTTTTATACATGCATATAAAATTTGATGTATTATCTTGCCAGATTAGATGGATCGATAGTATATTATTTAACACACAGACGCAGGTTCTTATGCTACAAATCAAACTTGTATGGGACAGCCCATTTAATAATTAATATTTTATTATTCCAGCCTCTTCCACATAGTTTGGGTTTGGTAAACTATTGGTAATTGGTAAAGGCGTCAATCTGATTGAATTCATCATTTTGCGTATTATCTATAAGGTGTATGTATCATAGGATCATTTTTATGATTCAAGAAAAATAACTACAGTTGGTCTCCTTTTCAAGTATTTTAACTTGTAAAAATCTTCATTCATTTGGTTACCTCAATATTTTCATAAGATAATGCTCATTACGCACAATTTTTATATTAGGTTATATCTCAGCACGTCAACCGTAATAACTATTTAAAAAGGAGTACAAATGTAGTGCTCGCCCTATGAAACCATTTTTTGCAACAACAAAAATGCCATAATTTCCAGAATAATTATTGTAGTTGGTTTGCCTGCGTTATATTTCATAGTTTTGTAGTATTACTATACCCTTTCAGTTCGTATATATTCTTGTGCACACCAGGTTTTGCATTCTCCAAGAATTTCCCCATTCCATATAATTCTTGCTCACATTAAAATTTCTGGTTCAGTGATTTCCAGTAGCCACACGCAGTATATGCTAAGGAAATATATACATTTTAAATTATAAACATTGTATTATTATGTATAAAAACTAGAAATTGTGTCCTGCCCTTTGGGAAGCAGGTGGTTGTTCTGTTTGTACCTGTCTTATTTTGCATTTTGCATTCTGAACTATACTGCTCCATATTATATGCGATTGCGAGCATGCAAAAAAATGAAGCTCTCCCATTGTCAGATCGTATTTCCCATGGGCTCAAGACAAGCTGTGATTTAAACCACATCTCCCAATTATATTCTCATTATGCTAAATGCTACAGAATTAACGAAGGGAAAACATTTTTTTTCCACGTGGAGAATAATAATTATCATGCACGAAGAAAATGACGCTGCATTTTGTTTAAGCTCACGTTCTCCAGTTGTTTTACAGAAACCAACGAAGTTGAAGTAGGCAAACTAATAAATTATTCTACTTCTTGTGGATAATATGACAAGTTGTCGTGAGTCAAGTCAAGCTGCTGTGCTGTGAAAGACATTCTAATTTTTATGGGACTGTCTTCCTCATCTATTTCATTTTCAGCTTGTTTGCTGATTTCATAAACTGCTTGTTTAAACGAGCCACACATCATTCTTGTCAACTGGGGTTCCTTTTTAAAAACGAGTTGATAACAGAACCGAACACGCAATAACTGGCAGCGTTCCATTTCGTCTGGTCTCTGCTCCAACAAAAACCAGCAGTGTGATTATGCAAAAAAAATTCCGATAATAATCCGGTGCTGTACATGGCGGACGTAGGTAGTATAGATCTACATAGCTATTCGTTACAGAACGTAACATATATTTTAGCTTCGGTCGGCAAACTTGAAGCGTGCTAGAAAGCAGTCAATTAGTGAAGGCTTCCGACTTGATGCTATCTGTGGTGGGATGTACATGTAAAAAGCAACCGGTTTTGTCTTTGGTCGGTTCATCAAGTTGTGGAATTTGGATCATGCTGTGTAAATGAGAAAAAACCTAATCATGCTTTCATCATGGATCAGTATTAAAATGAATTGGTGCGTCTGTGCAAGAAGATCATACCAAATAACCAAGCCATATTTTTCCAATTCGGTATGTTCCTTAAAAGTATTACCCTAATTCGAAATACACTTGACGAAAATTTTGAGCAAGAGGACATCTACACAATTGGTTCTGAAGGGAGCATTTGTACTTGCACGTATGTCCATTCAACATAATTCAACATGAATGTATAGACCTACGAACATGAAGTCGAGTAACACCATTATTCGTTGCTCATCCAATTTCTATGCTCGCACAGAGCTTTTCCTGGAAACCATATTGCATCCTTTGGGATCACGTCACAATCAAAAGTATAAGGAAAGATCGTAGGTACGAAACTTCCTGGAGAGGAGAGAATACAGAAGAAAGTAATTTCACAAAGGAAAAGGTGTCAAAAGTTGTGAAGTTGGTACTTTTCATGTAACCTTCCTTTTGCATGTGCACAAGGATCAAGGAGGAACTTCAAATACACTTTACAATTTTTGCTCGACAAAGATAGTTCCGTTCTCTAATACTCGATATTGGTCTTGTCTGGTGTGTGCTCTGTACTGAGAAGGAATATCAAAACTGCGTGGAGGACGATACGTGTAACGACTTGCTAATAAAAAAATAACACATGGCTTGCCCATTCAGTTGTAGACAATTTTAACTAAACTAGTGTGATAGTATTTTATCGGCTAAATATCTTTAAGGTACAGCTAAACTTGAGCACTAACATTCTATGTACAACAATATAGTCATGAGTTTTCAAATGTTAAGTGTGATTTCCAATTGAAGAAAAGTCGAAACAACCTCATTATTCTTTACATGGAACAAAACTTTCTTTGTTATAATTTTTGCAACAAGCAAAATCTTTTAGTTTATATCCGTCTGTTTCTACATTCCTCATGCAATTTTGGTTTTATTCCATCTTCCTTTCTTATTTCAACGGGATCAACATAATTCTAATACTTTCCGTAATATGCGGTCGATATGGATTAAGGTAGGTTACAACCGAATTTTGAAAAATTCTTTGATCGCTCTGCAGAGAGTATTTCCCCCCCCCGAATTTTTCTGCAATTTTTTATCGACAATGAGTGGATGAGTGACAGGGTGTCAGCCTTTTATGCACACATCGTCCTCCCCATTCTATTCATGTAAGGGAAGAGCGAGTGAAAATTGCGTAGCCAAATGTTTCCCAAAAAACCATTATTACCAAATAACATATATGTACCTACACATTGAGAATGCCGACGTGTGCTCATTTTTTAGACATTTATTGATTGCAACAGTGACAATAGAATGGGACTTTACTTAGATTGTACAAAAATACGGGAAAAGCGTAATGAGATTTTTTGTTCCCGAGATTCCGGCTACGATCTGATCAACCTACCAAACGGAAATTCAAGGATGAGACTCTAGACTCTCAACCCAAACTCAAAGACGACGGTGTTTCATTTGACTATAGAAGTTTTAGGAAACGTGTCTTTGTCCTTTGTATGAAAAAATATGTGTATAGTCATGTCATGTCATAATAACGTAACCCAATTTAATTCTATTCATTCTTCGTTTTCCATCCATTTCATCTATGCAAGTACTTCACAGGCAAATACACATTGTGTAAGAGGTATAAAGCCAAAGCCACATTGCTCCATATAGTATTCTTGTGGTTTGCAAATCCTTTTGTAGCAAGCTGTGTAGAAAATGGGAAATCCATCATTCGTTAATGTAGTGGAGAAAAAATAAAAAAAAATCATTTTTTTGTTATCGTTGTCGGCTCCTCAAATCAAGTGTCAGATTGTACTGGATGGATGAAAGAAATTGACATGTCAGTCAGCTCCATCTTTACAACAAATAAAAAGACCACAATTAACAATGAAGTAAAAGAGTCATTTGGCCATGAAAAGTTAGTTGTTAATGTTGGATTAAATTAGCTGCTTCAATCTGAGGTGGGAAACCCGTTTAGTCCAGTTGGTTAACGGTCCTATTTTTAACCTGCTATCTGAGGTTGCTCTTCTATGATTACTTTAAAAGAAAGGCAAATATTTATAATATTGCAATTGCGGTGAAATGTTCCTTTTCATAGTCTCCGGATGGAGCATTTGGTCTTGGTGCCTCATTCTTTGGCTATCTTTCTCAGATTTTATAAATCCAAGATTGTATTGTCTAATGCATTATGCAACTGATGTGCATTTTCACCCGACGTTGATCGTTTATCACACCAAAATAGTAATACAGAAAATGTTTTCTCCCCTTGCTCTTTTTTTGTGTGTGTGTGCATAATAAATGCATGAGCAAACACAAACACACATAACATTTTACCACCTCACGACTCCATCCAATCCACGTCACGTCTTGGAGGAATCCTAGAATTTTATTTATTGAAAGTTATATCCCATGAGGAAGCCAATGCTCCTTTCTCCTTCCCATTTTTTCCTACGTTTATTGGATTTCCTAGCCACTTCCGTTTTTTGTTTGTACATAATCCCACATACGCATAAGGTATTCAGAAATCCAACCCGCAATGCGAACCGTTTCCCCAGTGCAGTTCCTCCCTGACAAATTCAAACAAATAATGATGCTACAACCTCCTGAGTAAAATCAACGGAGAAATAAGTATTCAACACTGAACCCCACACATTTCATGTAAAAACATGATGAAAACGAGCCACAAACCTGAGCTTCTACTATGACACATAAACCCATGCAGACCAAAGAGAAAAATGGACAAACAAACATTGAGTTTGGTGGAGATATTAGGGAAAGAAAGTGATGTCGATCGTTTTCTTTTTGGTATGTGTGTAGATAACCTGAAAGTGTTTTCCGTATTATGACTAGCCCCCCAGCTGTGGACGATTGGTATTGGTAGTAGTGCACAAAGCACATTATTCTGTAACTATGTTTTCTCTCAAGCTCGTAAAAATGCTTTCTTCAGCTTTCTAATGACGGAAGGAAGCAAGCAGAAGCTAAAGTTACGTTGTGAGCATTAAGAGCATGTAACCAAACTAATGTTGGAGAAATAAAGACGGGTGGTGGTCTAAGCAGATGTTTGTTTGATGTTCCTCTCCTTAAAAATGTTCCTTTCCGAGTATTTTAAACAATGAAAGAAAGGTACAAAATAATTAAATTGGCTTGAATGTAGGTTCTACTCATCTTCCTCCTCAGTAAAATTTCAAACAACAAGCTTGACTGCATTAATGCAAGGTCAGAAAGAGCTTGTTGCAACTATTCCCTTAAGCAATGAAGAAAGTTTTGCCCCATGGTTTATATATGAAGTTGGAAAATAGAACACTAGTAAGGAATGAAGCATGATATGAGATGGGGGAAATGATCTCATATATCATAATATACAAATTACAATATTATTCTCATACTTGGGTGTTCTTTATACTTCGATGTTACATCATAAAACTCAACATGTTTTGCTAGTGATATTTGTTTATTACGTGTCAGTTTAAATTTACATATGTAATTGTTTTGACTTTCAGGTGGAACAAGGTGAACTACGGACGTGAGAAACAAAGGAGCGGAAATCATCATTTGCCACTTGTCTTCAATTCAAAAACCTTTTTCTTCCTTTCCACCTTGTCTATATAGACTAGAGCAAATGCAGTAAAAGTTTGCTAAGCCACAGCTACAACCACAACCTTACTCTTCAAAATGGGAATAAATGCACTCTCAAGTATAAAAATGGGACCTCATCGCTGGAATTCTGTATGGATGGTTCTTGTTATACTGTCAGCCTTTAGAATATCAGGTACAGTGTACTTTATATACAACATTTGTGAAAACAGGAAAAATATGAATCATGTCAGGGAAATGCAATTAGAGTTTAGTTTACATACAATTCAGATCTATAAATATTAAAGCATGTTTAATTAGGATTTTACTGTCCAAAATGTCCACCCACGAACTAGTTGGATTGATTCATTATTCATTAAACAACTCATTGCAAGTTCTCATTAAAATTAGTTGTGGTATGTATTCATGCAGCTTGCAATTTCAATTGCACCTAATGGGTGTGCATTTGGGCGTTTGACTGACTGTTGAAGCTGAGGTGAATGAAGCAATGAAATACATAACTTGTATAAAAGAGCAAACAACAAACAAGTGATGACAATTATGGTGATGTGAAAGACCCACCTAGCATTAGCATAAATATGGCGAGAATGAGTATCCGTCAGGAACGCTAAGTATATATATATCGAACCCTAATTTCAATGCAACCATTAGAGGTTAAAGAATGCAATATAAGGTGTGCTCGTGGTGGTGGACGTAGTGATTGAAAGATTAGTGTGCATTGTTTCATTGTCAATCGTTAATAATCGAACTCTGTTTCCAAATGTCACTTTGACAAGGGTTTGCTTGTTAAATGGCACGTGGATCATGTTAGTTTCTCAGAGTCGCCCGTACATATATATATATCAAATGTATTTTCATGTCGGCATAGTATGAATGCATAACTTTAGGAGATACCATAAATGCAAAGTTTTCCAGAACGCTGCACTTGTAGACGTATGTATGTATATACTTACGTCGCTTAGAAATCGATCAGATAGACTGCCAACCATCAAACACAGCACACACTTTAATCCTACGTACAGCATTAAGTTTCACAAAACTAGATTCATTTGCCAAAGGTAAGATCCTCCTATTTTCGGCATTTGTCAGTGTGTCTTTGGCAGGCTGTCAAGACGAAGATAATAAGGCGGTCGGCTTGCATCTCCAAGTGAAAAGCTTACAAAACTCACACGGCACTACTTACTAACTGAAAAATCTTTTCTTTTGACACAAAGTAGGCTGAGTGATGATGATATAATTTTGAGTTCTTCCAAAACTTGAGTAGTAGTGTGGCGTCTTAAACACTGTCAAAATCATGCCATAAGCAGATCCCTGTTTTGACAGGTGACAAAAAATGACGAAACCATGCAGGATGATGCTAAACATTCACATTATAGATACAATTCGGGATTGCTGATTCCGTCACTACGGCATTTCTTTGGCTAATGAGTCCAGCCCATGGACTTGAATGAATCTTCCGACAAACTTATTATTTGAGCGACTCAAGTGGAGTGTGCGGTTTAGGGTACAAGGCGATTATTTTAATGAGGGCCGGAAGCATACAATCAAATTCTAAAGTGCCGATTTCATAAAGCGGCTTTAGTTTAGTAGTAGATATTCCCGTGCGTCAACTGTAAGTGTAATGTATTGGCTCATCATCATCATCATCATTCCCTCTAGACAATAAATACGCTTCAAGAAAACGTCCTACTGCTTTGAGCTGTTAACATCATCACACCTAGAAATTTTAGAGCCTTTATTATTATATATTCTAGATACTAATGATCGGGGGATATATTATAAGTATAAAGGAGGACTTGGATGGATCATATGTCGCTTCAATATTCTATCACATTATCATGATCATCAGTATGTTCTTATAAAATAATTTTCTGGAGATTAGCCAACAAGACCAGTTTCAAGAGTAAATTGCTTCAAGACTCTGCAAGAATATAATATTTGCAATGATGCGATGCGATGTAATGTAGGATAGCCTGTCCGCGGATCGTTGAGCTCATCACATCACTATGATATCAGTTATTTGGTATGTCTATAGAGACTTAATGTAAGTGGCGATCTGGACATTAGGAAATCAATCAAGAAGAAACAGGTTATCCATCCGTCTACTTGGCACTTGTTTCCCCCTGATAATTTTTTATGCAAAGGCAGGCGCATAAAATCCATCCTTTCTTTCCAAAATGTGTTTTTTGCTACCTCTCTCTCTCTCCTTTTATCTCAACTGGGATCTGCTGGGATCTATCGGTCCATCCAACTCTTTAATTCATCATTCATTTCCCCCCGAGTTTATAGCCCGTGCTTGCTGATCCTCATGTAAATTCTCTACCGAGAATCTTGATGAATTACTACTCATCCTGTCTTTAAGTTCATGAATTTATGATACAAGGCCTCTCGCTCTTTTACGTCGTTGCCCTGTTTATGTTGTGTGTATTAACTTGATAGCAACTTTACAATTTGTGATTTATGATGTGGAACTCGAGAAAGATCTTTTCTAAACTTGCGTCCAGAGAGAGAGAGAGCCCATTTTGTGCTTGAAAACTCATGAGCAAACGAGTACTGTTTTTTTGAGAGATGGCTAGAAAAACTAGAAATCTTTAGGATATTGCAAGTTGCAACATTTATGTATTTCGTACTAGCAAAATGTCTTCTAAACACTACATGTACTATGTAGTATAAATGCCATAACCAAACTGTTTCATTTATCGTAAAAAGAAAGAATAAGAAAGAAGAAGTTAGTAGTAGATTTAAAGGGCATACCAGAAAAGCGCTTCAGCGGCACCAACAACTTTTCATCTTTTCAGTCTTATCTTTTTAAAGTGAGTGGAATTCATCGGAGCTTGAACATTTTCCTCTAACTGGAAAAAAGATTAGCTTCAAAAGTTTTGTGTAATAGAACAAACTATATACGCATCATATAATATATACTTTGTAGGGATACAGACAGACCACCACTCATTGCAAGAACTCTATTATTCCATCTTCTCAAGTGCAAAGTGCATAAAACTGGATTAGAGAGGCATGTAAAGGGTGATGGTGAAGATGAGCACGATACAAAAGACTCGTAAGTGCAATGCGTTACCCTTTACTTGCTTGCTTGTGTAGAAAGGAAAAGGAAGAAAAACGCGACGACCGACCGACCGCTGCTCTCTTTCGCAACAAGCTCTTCTCCGACTCGACTCTCCAACAACAGATACCACTTAAAATTTTTCAAGAAGTTGCGACAGGATAAAAGCCTGCATTAGCTCCTCACTTCTCGTCTACAATGAATAACTTCCTATTTCTCCTGTCTAATTACAATGAATTTATGTGGGTGCGGTGGTTATATTTCATAATGAAAATTACTTTTTGATCATAATATCATGATAATCACTTAAAAAGACTTTTTACTTATTAAAGGGGAATACAATTATTTGAACTTTTCAGAATAAATTAGAAAATTCCTGGTGTCATACTATAATGATGATGTGTAGAGTAGACCTGGAATATCTACTGTACATGCATTTTGTATAGGTAAATCGGATAACTCCCACCCGACTCGAGATTCAAGTTCAAACGATGAACTTGATAAGCAACAAAGGAAAACGCTTAAAAAATTGGATGGATGTTTTTTCATTTCACTTTCTTGTTATTTCCATCGTCGAAAGGAAAGAAAACTGTTTGGCTTTGCTTTGCCTCTTGTCAAAATCCAAATCAGAAAATTTGAATGGATCATGCTAATCAGTGTTTCCAACTGAGATATATATGCAAACTTATTTCCTATCTAATTATTGTAATGGAATGAAAGAATTCAATCATGAATATCCCATTGAAATGTGATCATTGACTAGTAGACACACACTTCAATTTTTAAAAATCAAGAGAATGAATTACAAGAATCATAAATTTTATTACAAGAATTTGCTGATGAAGGTTGCTGATATGTTGCACGTTCCATTCTGTAAATCTAAGAAAGATATATGAACTATATCTTTGATTAAAAGAATGAGTATAAGATGTTGCTTTCTTGCTGGAATATATGCGGTAGCGTTCAGAAAAGGGAAGATTTTATCTGCGATGATGATGATTTTTCTGATATGAGCAAGGTCACGCACGCAGTGCAATGCTCACTTCACTCAGATGCGTTTGGCAAGAAGAAAAGATTAAATGACATGACAGGTTTCATAATAAGCAGGGAATCCAAAAGTTTACGAAGTAAATTGGTGCGGCTACTTGACTGAATACAATAAAGTGCAATGATTGCATTTCATCTGAAGATAAGATATCGAAACTGCTTGTGTCGTATCGTTTCGTATCTAGACAAGACAGGTTGCAAGTTTTACCGGTGATCATTCGTTTATACTTACGTTACGTACGATTCCCCTTCTTCTTGTTCTTCTTGCGTGCCTGGATTTTCACTCACAAAAGGAGCAAAAAAAATATCAAAGATTATCGGCAAGTGTAAGAAAGCAGGAAATTCGTAATGACAGATATAAAGTGAGCTCAAGCTGAAAACCATCAGGAAACAAAGAATGCATTTATCTTTTCTGTGGGTTATCAGAAAGATGGAGGGGAGAGCGCCTGATGGATACGACATGCAGGTTAGCCATATCGGAATCGTATAAGATCTTTGAATCGTAAATCGTAGCGTCAACGATGCATTTTTTGTTTCACGTTTCCCCTTTCCCAATAAAATAGAAAGATGAATGTTTATCCAAAAGAAGGTGAGTGAACTGACCAAAAGGATGAAAGTTGAATGGGGAAAGCGAAACAAAAATAAAAGGGGGATCATCAAGAAGCAAACGTACGTGGAGCTTACATATTCTAGTGATATATGTATACACCGATTTTCCACATTTCGTGAAGTAAAATATCCAGCTCAACTTGACGATTTTTCTTCCAGGAAAGAAAGTCAAAGGGGAACAGATAAAAAATAAGATATCATGCTCATAAATCTTTGTCAGATCCGCGACCGGTCATGGATGAGAGGGGAGAGAGGAAGATGAGGGCAAAAAAATATTTTATAGATGATGATACATCTCTATGCATTTTGAATACAAGAAAGTGACCTACGGGATTCCCATTCGCACTCACGAAAGTGGCAGGCGATTTTTTATTGAGTCAACAGTCAACGCCATCCCATGCCACTGATGTGACATGGGGCTGAAAACTACAAAGAAAGGGAAACCATTTTAATGACCATTTCATTGGTTCTTTCTTATATTAATTGTACCGTCACCAGAAACTTTATGTTTGAGCAAACTTTCTGACAACTGGTGACGTGCAGATAACATTAACATTAAGGATTATTAGCAGCATTGAATTGAGGAAGACCAAGACCAAGTCCTGACTGGCCAAAAATGGGCTTAGTTTTCAGCCATAAAGATGCATTGGAGTATTATTCGCATTAGTCTTGCTCCTTCCTTATGTATAATTTATCTGTATGCTTGTCACAAAGCCATTCTTCATCCTTTCATTTTCATCCCTTAATTTCCCATTCAAAATCAGCGAAAGAATATTCTGACATGCTCCTTCCATGGAACCGGTACACATATGGTAATGTACATTCATATATCATCTTCATATTCTACGTAAATCGTATAGGGCCATTAAGGTTTATTTTGCTTTTGCTGATGGTGGCTAAAGTCTTTTCTGTGTTTATGTTTATTTCACCACTTGACATGTTCACATACACAATATTTGCTCGTTTCCTTCTGCAAAAATCGATGCTATATATGTATATCCGTATCATTGAACAAAGGTCCTCCCTCACAGAGCTTTTGTCAGTTTTCCGTCCGAACCGTATTTTTGTGACATAACTCAAGTTTAGCAAAGACTCGCTTTTCCAGTCTTCTCCAGTTTCCGCACGTACTTATAACAGAAGCACTACTCATTTATTAAAGCTAATGTTCCAAAAAAAGCGAGACGCAGCACATTTTCAGGTTACGCTATATAGTATGGTACGCTGTTTTTTGCTGAGGAGAAAAGGAAAAAGGCGATGAAAGAGTTCCTGGAACAAAATATGTTTCTGTCCTCCAGTCAGGTTATGCATGCTCGCTCGCTCACTCGCTCTTTGCATGAATTTCATTGTTACCGATCCACAATTATGCCATTCAATACGATAGAACATATGAATAAGGTAGTGGTGCGGAGGCGTACAAAAATAACCTAGATTGAGAAAGATGAGATATTGTTATGCATGAATATTTTACAAGTCTGCAGTAATTTATCAAAAAAAAATTCATACCACCATGTTTTGAAAACAATGTCAGTGTTAACTCAGCTCAGCGACTAGTTCCGCTCTGTAGTCACAAAATTGCTCACTTTCTCATTTTTTTTGTGTTGTTTTGCTTTCTTTTTTCCAGATACTTTTGCAAAAGTGTATATCAAAGAGCTCCGAGTACCTCAAAGTGTTCAGAATGGTACAGAGGAGACCGTAACTTTAGAGTGTGAGTATGAACTCGAGCCAGACGACAAATCTGGATTGGTTGTGAAATGGTTTTTCAACAAAGGAGGTACACCTGTATATCAATGGATTAAACAAAACAAGCCACAAGCCCTTGGGCTCCTTCGTGACAGGGTCGATCTTAAATATAAGGCTTCCGAGGACCCCTGGATGAAATACAGTGGGATTAAGATTATTAAACCGACTACAGAACTTACTGGAGAATGGTAACGTAACCTTTTCAGATAAATATTTTTAATTAGTGAACAATCACAACCAGACTAGGAAATGATGACTGATTATATCAATCAAACATTTTTTGTTTTTAGGGCATGTCGAGTTTCATCATTTGCGTCAGAAGCAACCACTGCATCCAGAATGGTTGTATATGCTCCCCCAAAAGAGATGGAGATTCAAATTGTTTCAAGGCCCACTCCTGAGTCAATTAACATATCCTGTTGGGGTGTGTAAATTTTCTTGTATAATTGGCTATATATTATATGACATAACATTCCTCAAGCCAAACTTCCAAATATTAATGTATGCAATATGTAACCTTTCATGTTTTTACCCAACATATAGCTAATGGTGTTTACCCAGAACCGAAGCTCACCATTACCCACAAAGATGAAAAGTAAGCTACTTTTACTCTAACCACAAACAATGTCTGGTTTGCTTGGATCGCGATCATTTTTCCAAAATGCATTAATTAATTCATTAATTAAATTGTTTTGACAGGTTGGAGGGTGTTATGCACGACTCCACATGGAATGATGGTGCCTACGACGTGAGAGTTTCCGCCACTGTTCAAGATGAAGATGTTGACGAGCTACCTGCCATTTTCGACTGTGAACTAAAGGTAACAAATGATTTGAAAATATGTCGAAAGTTTCTCTGTAGCAAAATGAACCAAAGTTAGTTCTTAAAATGCTTACTTTTTTATTTAATGTCTTTAGATACCAAATACGAGTTACATCAACAGAAAAAATGTGTTATATGGAGGTAAGTAGACTTTATAATATTATATTTTACATCCAAGACTTTGAGTATAACATCGTTCTTAATTAGCTTTGGTTCCTTGCTGCTTGTAAATTGCAACTGCAAAATACAAAATGCTTTTTTAAAGTTTAAAAAATAATTTATGAGGTGGTGGTATTTAATTTAATTGTTTTCATTACATCATCGTTTTGTTTCTACTTTCTTGTTTATTCTGCAATTCACTGCATATACTATTTCATTTCAACTTTCACTCGACTAGCTATACCACCTTTCATTTTTGCTTGTAAATATTATTGTTTGTGTATAAATGTAAATGATGTAAATAATCATGACGGACTTATCTGCCTACTTTTTCCATGTGCTGCTAAATATTTGTATATACAGGACCAGTGGTGATCGTCGAAAAGGGTAAGTTGTTTGCATGGTGCTTGGTCATTGTGACGTGTCCTGCACTTAATTTTACATAATAATAATTATTGCTTGAACGGTTTGGGGACTGCTTTTGATTCAGTATACATGATTTTCTTCGAGTTTCAATATAAAAAATACACGAAACATATATGACAATTTCACTCACTTCTGTTCTGTAAAACTCTTCTAGTTAACGAAACGTCAACGGCGTCAGCTCCACAAAGTAACACAGTGAGATCCACACTAATTACTTGGTTCAACGTCATCCTGGTGCTTGCCGTAAATACAAGAATTTTTGGCCTTTCGTAGCGATCCGCTCTTGTACATTGTCACAGAAGACAGACTATTTAAACATAATGTCGACGGGAAATTAAAAATTTATCATTCTGAGTGAATTATAATTATTATGAATGAGTCGCAACGTATCTGTATAAAAGAGCGTGATATCTGTAGTAGTGATGATAATGACATTGTAAAAAAGTAATCCACGTGAAAAATTATATATCTAAATCATTCATGAGATTTAACATGGATAACAGGTTGTACTTCTAATTACACAAGTTGATTGCCCATCACTGTACTTAATTATTGTTAAAATGTGACAATGCATATATAAGCCTACTAATCATGTGTTTATATTGGTTTGTTTTTCAAAGTATGACTACTTATGATTTGGATACCAATACATTGGTAATAATTATCCAAAATCAGGTCCTGCTCGTTGCAATTGATTCGAGTCATTAGTTATAAAGTGTAATAATATATTATATAGTTTATGATAAAAATACTAACTAGAATTAGCAATGCAAAGTTTTGCAAGTTCGACTCTTCCTTGTTCAGTGCGTTAGCACACACCTTCAGCACTTACTTTTACCCTTAATTCTTTTGATTATATATTTCTCTTTTCTCTCATACATTTAACAGCAAGAGGTGTAATAATAATAGTAATTAACTGTGTAGGTAAAAATATTTTATGTAGGAGTGCAACCAAAGAGTAAAAATTATTTGTATTTATTGCAATAGGGAAAATAGTATAGCATAATGCATTATATGTGGATGAATGTGAGAGATGAATATGATGTCGCAGTATGATTGGTATAACCAGAGCAAATTATTATATAGTTAATTGATACAAGATTCTATATTAAACTCCCCCGAAAACAGAAAGAGCTTATGTATGTATTTCTTCAATTGTATTTAAGAAGATATTTAAAATTGACAACTCCATATGAAACAATATGTAAGTATTATTATGCAATAAAAACGGAAAACTGCATAGGTGAAGTTAAAATAAAGTTCCTTAAAGAATAAATTTATTTTACACAACCACACACCACAACCAGTCCGCATTCTACAAAAAATTCTTTCGGTTGATCGATAATCAAAAAAAATGTTACTTGAAAAGTGGGTCGTAGCTCCAACAACAGACCCCTTAGGCAAACACAGACCATGGCTTGAAGCTATTTGGAGGAGCTGGTGGGAACTGGAATGAAGAAAACAAACATATATTAATTTTATTTGTGGATGAGTAAGTCGTTAGAGGAGTCACATAACGTTGATTGCGTATTCATTTTACCTTTCGTGTGAATTGATCTTCGCACGCCATCCTGATTCTTTCCGCGGTCGCTGGGGAATCCAAACGGAAGGGGCCAGTTGTACCGTTTTCAGCTCTAGCGGCTTTAATCGCATCTTTTATGGCGTAGAAAGTGGCAGCTGCTAGGAACAATGGAGGTTCTCCAACCGCCTTAACAGAATTGATTACACAAAGGAACACAATATGTTAAAAGACAACACAGCAAATAATTTAGCAATAATTGCTTTCTACAGATTTCTTATTTAGGAGTACGTGTACCTTTGAAGAAAACACAGCCTTGGGATTAGGAGCACCCCGCAAAATAGCAACATTAAATTTCTGTGGAATATCTCCAAAACCAGGTAATTTATACATTCCAGGCCCCTTCGTAAGTAAGAATCCTTGTGGGGAAAATCGAAGCTCTTCCAAAGTGTACAGACCGTACCCTTGCATGTATGCTCCTTCCACTTGGCCAATGTCAATTGCAGGGTTCAAACTTTCACCAACATCCATCACAATGTCAACTCTACGAACCTATTCAACATAAATAATTTCATTGAAGCAAATCGTAATTATTGATAAATAAATCATTATAAAGTTGTGGATGGACATACTTCATGATCTCCAGTTAAGCAATCAATTTCCACTTCAGCGCACGCCGCACCAAAGCAAAAGTAGTTGAAGGGGGTGCCAGTTTTTGCAGCAAAATTGAAACCAATGTCTGGAGTTCTGGATGGAAAACCAAAGTATTAAAATTGAAACCTTGGAAGGAAGGAGGAAAGGCACCTCAATAATCAGGTGAAAGGTTTTACTAAACAGGTAAAATGAACTTGATTTTTTTACTTGTAAAATCCAGTTGCTGATAGGCTGCATCGATCAAAGTAAGCTGCGTTCACCCATTCCTCCCATTTTCCATTAGGTTTGGCCTTCATATAGGGTTCTAGCCTTTCCATAATTGTTTTGCAAGCATTCTAAAAGAATGATTCGAAAAACATTCAGTTTCAAATGCAACATTTTTTTTACAGCAGCTCTAATTATCGCATGAAAAATATAATAAATGTAATACCAGCACAGCCATTCCATTTAAATCAGAGCCAGCACTAGCAGCCGTTGGTGACGTATTCGGAACTTTATCCGTGGAAGTCTCCATAATGTGAATTTTATCACTGCTGATTTTCAGTACTCTACTTGCAACTTGAATCATCTTGGTATGAAGTCCCTGTCCCATTTCCGTTCCTCCGTGACTCATTAGCACAGATCCATCCCTGTAAACTATTACCAATGCTCCCGCTTGGTTGAGGAAGAGGGCAGTAAATGCAATACCAAACTTTGTGGGAATTGCAGCTATTCCTCGTTTCCTCCATCGGTTCTCTTTGTTAAAGGCTTGGACTTCTGCTAACCTTTGCTCATAACCAGCATTTTCCAAACACTCATTCCAGCACCTGGAGAGCGTGCAATAAGTGAGGGTTTGATTGTAGTGAGTCCTATCTCCTTCCTTGTACATGTTGAGCGTTCGTAGCTGTTCAGAAAAAAAACAATTAAATGAGAAATACAGTTAGGTATCTTCCCAACAAACTCGTTGTCAATGTTCAACTTCTGCTTATACCTTCACTGAATCCATTCCTAATTTATCGGCAATTTGGTCCATTATATTCTCACAGAACATCATTCCCTGCGGCCCTCCGAATCCTCTGAAAGCTGTATTAGAGGGAGTATTGGTTTTGCATAGGATCCCTGTAAAATCCACGTTTGGAATGTTGTATGCATTGTCCGCACTAAAAACTGCACGTTCCATCACAGAAGCTGACAGATCTAAACTATTTCCAGCATTGTTATACATTGTTAACTTGAGAGCAGTTAGTTTGCCATTGGATTTGAATCCAACTTTGAATTTGCAAAAGAAGGGATGTCTTGTTCCGGTACAGGCCATATCTTCATCTCGGTCTAACATGCAACGGATGGGTCGCTTTAATCTAAAAATTCAACAAAAAATCTTTGCTTAGTTTTCACTTACATATTATAAAACTCATTTGATTTGAATAATGCATAAGTTACTTTTGAGCTGCAACAGCAACAGGTAAAGCGACCAAAATTGCCCTACTTTCCTTTCCACCAAAACCACCTCCCATTCTTTTGGTTCGCACCACAATCCTATTTTCCGGAACACCAAGAACCTCTGCAGCCAAAAGTTGAACTTCACTGGGGTTTTGTGTAGAGGAAAATATTTCCATTTCTCCATCCTCCAACTTTGGGAGTGCGATGGCTACATTTGTTTCAAGGTAAAAGTGTTCTTGGCCACCAAGATACATCTCTCCTTCTAGAACTTGATCCGCTTCCTTGAACCCTTTTTCTATGTCCCCATTCTTGAGGATTTTGACCCAGTCATTGTAAAATGAGTTGTGTTTGATGGCATCCTGAATTGTTATGATGGGTGGTTGAATATCTTCATATTCAATTTTGACAGCTTTGGCTGCCCTCTGAGCTGTTGTTTGATCATTTGCAATGATAGCTCCTATATTGTGACCAACGCAAGTCACTTCATCAATGGCAAAAACCGTTTCATCATGAATAACTCCACCAACACAATTTCGCTCTTTTGGAATATCCTGTTGACAGCAAGAAAAATGGGATTTAAAATTTTTTTTACTATGAAAAGATTCAATACAGCATAGCAGCCTTATTACCATTGTCACTGTCATGTTTCATTATATGTATTTACCTTTGCAGACACAAAGTCAACAACTCCATCCATTTCCAACGCTTCCGACGCATCAATAGACAAAATTTTGGCATGAGCTCTGCTACTCATTACTAGTGCCAAATATAATTCATTCTCAAACTTTGGCATGTCATCAATATAAACAGCCTCTCCAGTTGCCTGCTTCATTGCAGAAACATGAGCAACAGGTCGCCCCACCAAGTCATAGTCAGGTTGTCCACTTGGAACTATTTGAGACAATTGAATGCTTTCTGGAGGATCACGATGATATAAATTTATCGCGCTTTTCTGCTGGGGTGAAAGTGGCTTGACATACGGCAGCTTTTTACTTAATTGGTCTTGAACAATCATATAGAATTTGAAGAAGAAGCTTAGCGTAAGGGATCGTCTGAACTCTATCATGCCTCCAGGGGCACTGGCTGCCAGAGGAAGGTCTTCGATTAAAGTTTTAGATGCAATATCTACTACTCCTTCATTCCATTGGACACCGATAAGAGACGAAGCAGTCGTTCTAGCCATTACGGTTGTAGGTGCCATTCCACCAAAGGCTAGATTAATGCTGGCAATCACATTTGTTCCAACTGAGAAGCGAACGAACATTCCTGCATTTACAATGGCAATATCATCATCTCGTCTTTTGGCTTGTTTGAACCCCCAAAAGTATTCGTCCTCTTTAGTGTACGGGATAAGTATAGAGGTTAGGATTTCTTCTGATTTTAAAATATTTTTCCTGTATCCAGTAAAAAATGAGTCATCCATTTGAACAACACGCGACTCATCTGAAACATACAAACGTTTACACACGCATAAGTATAAAATGAAACATGTCACTGAATGACTGAAGTATATTATTATTATTGCCATTACTTTTGCTGCGAAGAACTAGCTCACAATGGGCTGCCATGAATATTGGATTCAAATCAGAGATGGGACTTCCCGTGATAATGTTGCCACCAACTGCTGCCGCATTTCTGATCTGCTTCCCAGCAAACCATCTTAACATTTCAACAATTGCAGAAAAAACTCTTGTTTTATGAGCTGGTTTCTTTGCAATTTGTTCCGTAAGCACATCATTAATTTGAGATAGAGTTACAGCAGCTCCAAAGCGAACCCCCTTGTCCTCAACACGAATGTCAACAAGCTCTGGGACGTGGTTGGGTTGAATTATTACGGGATAATGACAGTTTTTGAACTTGACCTCAACACCAATCTCAGTGTTCCCAACGACAAGTTTGCCATATGGATAGGTTGCCTTAAGTTCTAACAATTGCTCAATTTTTGTGGGCCGATACCATGTCACGCGCTCTCCATTGAAAACTAGGTATTGCTGATCATACTTGTCAGTTAACTGGAGTTCTGGTGGAAAAATTGGTTCCGATGCTGGATCATAAGGTTTGAATGTATTTGCATCAAATAAAGCAACTTCATGTGCATCTGTTCCATTGGTTAATTCTCCATTCTCCCCCTTGGGACAGTCTCTGCCATTCTGCATGCAACATCCTCCATTTGTCATTTTCTGACCCCCGCAGCAGCCTCCACTTTGCATACCAGCCCCGCAACAGCCTCCAGCTCCACCTTCTACTGTCAGCGTTTTAAATCCTTCTAAAATGGGTCTGTATCCAGTGCACCGGCAGAGATTGCCCTGGAATGCCACCTCAACATCATCCATGGTGGGCACATTTTTGTTTCGAATGAGAGTGTACATTGACATAACTATGCCAGGGGTACAGAACCCACATTGTGAACCATGACTCTTTGCTATTCTTTCCTAGAGTTAAAATTTCGTTCATAAATCTGCATGAATAGATCCCCTTGCACAAATAAGCTTGCTTTAATCCTTACCTGAACTGGGTGAAGACCTTTCGCAACATTGCCGATTCCCTCAACAGTGACAACTGCCATACCATGAACGGAACAAATTGGAGTCAAACATGCATTTAGCGCAAAATTCCTAAGAGTAACAAGATTAAAATGAAAACCTGTGAAGCTTTATTGTGTCAGTTTGAATCAAAGACATTTTTTATGGAACACTAACTCTATTTTCTTGTTTTCCCTGTCGAATCGTTGTACCATCACTGTACAGGCTCCACAACCTCCTTCTGCGCATCCTAACTTTGTTCCTGGAAGTCTTCCTAATAGTAGCATAAAAAATAAAAAGTAAAGTGTGCATTGCTTTATAACGCGTTCTATTCTCCTTGAAAATTTGTTAATAGCAAAAAGTAGCTTGAAAATACAACGCACAACTTTGGAAATAAAAAGTCTTGTCTGCTAATTTAGCCTTCAAAATATCTGTATTTACACAAATAATAATTTCGCTTACGCTTGTTTCGCAGGTACGTCAACAAGGTCCATTCTGGATTAACATGCTCATCTACAACCTGTCAACAGCAAAAAACTTACATAAGATCTTTACGGGGTAATGTTATAAAGATTCATGGCGAAAAAATTATTTCGCAAAAACATTCTTAAACCTGTCATAATTCATGCTTCATATAACACAAGTATATTACGATTGATATGCAACTATTTGCTTATAACATAAATCACATTCGTCCTTCTTTAAATATCTCATGAACACAAATGATAGTAAAAGTGTATCTGTATATGTTGTATGTGTAGCAGGGAGGTATATCAGGATTATTCAATGGGGTAAATTGCGTCTTAGCATTTGTACAAAAAGAAAAACTAATCCCGTTCATAAACGAAATCATTTATGGGTAGGGTTATGTCTTCCAGTAAAACCTTTATTTCTAGCAGAGTTTTTCAGCTTCCGATGAAGCCCTAATAATTTTATGGTATAAGGTTACGAAGCCCTTAAAAAGTGGAACCGGGGTACACCCACGTATGAAAATGAGATTTACATAATAAATTGTATCCTGTACAATGAGGAGCAGTGCTATTGCATGTATTAAATTTGGTGCTAAAAATGATGAAGTTGAGGAGTTAAAAGTTAATACTAATTTTAAAAATCATATCAACCTTTTCTCCGTTGAGGTAGAAGACCAACGGCGAGGATTTTGTTGGGAACAACATTTTAAAAATTCAAAATTCACACACTTCAAATTGACGTTATCTCTATTGCGCCGGCCTTTAACAAGGCAAAAAGCAGGAACTAATTTAGCTCAATTTATTTCTTTATCTACTTATTTAGCAGTCTTTATTTTATTTCAACACCAACACTATTTATCCAAGTTGAACTAGCACAAGCTCGATCGCCTTCCACCTTTGTCGATGAGAGACTGAAGTGTCTAACGTGATGCAAATAGATTACAGATATATTGACCACCTCTCTATTTCGTATCAATGTAGTTCGTCTCTTCTCTGTTCCATGATCAATCAAACCATGTGGAAATCATTGTGCATCATAAAAAGTAAAACTAGTTGATCCAATGTGTCTCCTAATACGATGAAATGACTGCATCGCATACCATATTATCTTTGTAAACAACTTGATTTCATAGTGCTTAGCAAAGATACAGGATACAGCTTAAAAATCATCAATATCATCCGACGTGTGTGTGTGTTAGTTGTTAGTATATCATGGATGAAGTGTAATATGCAAAGACATTATTATTCACACACAAGGTTCTGCTCCATGCACATGTTATTTATCGTCAACCCTTTTACTATGTTGTCATCATACATTAGAAGTATGCCTCATATTAAAATCTATAATCCAATCGTTCTTAACCACAGAAAAGACCCAAACTTGTTATTACTTCTCAAAACCTCGTTATTTTGTTATATAACAACTCTTACAGATATTAGATTTCAGATGCGGAATGGATCTCAGCGTCGCACAAGAAAGAATACACGTGAAGCATTATGTAAAGTTGTATATAGTAGACAGAGCATCGAACTACCAAAACCAAACCAAATGTGCGTATACGATTACACAACACAAGAAGTTTACTTCTGATTTTTTGCTTTCAGATAATAAAAATCACGAGGTCTTATGTGTTGCTTATACTTATTAGTACATCTGTGTATATATACGTAATATTTGATGATGACTGGAAACCAGTTGTCCAGAACTTGTTATGAAATGAAATCAAGTGAAAAAGAAAGGAAAAGACTGAGTAGAAATCCAGAAGGGATTATTTTATAACATCTCTCCTCCTGAACCTTTTTAATAAGCTTTCATGCTTTTTGCATTGATTGAGAGGGTTTCTGATACTGATATCGCAACTTGCAAAACATTTTATGTTACGCAATGATAAGTTTTAAGGCTATAATATGGTTCGTGTGATGTATTCAGCTTGTTACCTGAACCAGTTTCTTGTAGTTGAAGTTGAATACGGTGTGGATTGATATATAATGTATGTAAATCGTCCCAATTGCCATTATCAAATGCGAAATGTAATTCTTATATTTAAGGTTCATAGAATGAAAGACATCTTATCTTATATAACAAACATTTTGCTTAAACGTCTGCTTATTTCACGCTTCTTTATTTTATCAGCTTGCTCATGCCCATTAAAACCTTATCTTCCCATAGATATTATCATTATCAACCCACAGTGTGACAAAATGTCGATTATTATTTATGCCCTAATATAAAATTCACAGTCCCGTCTGTCAACCATCTAGGATTTTAAGAATATGATTATTAAAGTAGTCATACTCAATCTTAACTTTAAGGTATTGGACTTAACTCTTTTGATTGGAATGGCGATGGGATTCCCATATTTTATTAATGAACATATTTTAATGAATAAATAAATGAATCTGCAAATTTGTGCATTCTGTTTTGTAAGCACATTGCACTGATTGTGAATATTTGTTTAACAAATATGCTGCATCAAACATAAACTATGTACACCTCATTTTCCAAAAAATGTTTGATTTTTGATAACCCAGTTTGGATTTCTGGGTCGAATGAGTTGGGATTGAGTCATGATAAAAACATCAGATTTTACTGAGAAACGTTCAGTTATAAGTTGAAATCGCTTGTTACTACTAAATTATTCCAAATAAAAAATTTACGCACTTAAAAAGAAACCTAAGTAAATTGAGCGTGTTTTCAAAGGGAAAGTTACATACATTATATTCAAATTTGGTCGGAATTACTTCTGGGAAAAGATGAGGACTCAGTTAAAACATGTATCTATTTTGCTAGCACTCCTAACAATAAATCTCTTGGTTCCTTCGGTTTGGTACGTGCTTCTATTTTGACACATAATAAATTGGGATTCTTACAATGGGAACGTTCTCATAAACTTTAGTGACCCTTTATTTCAGGAATTTCCCACAGAATGGACAGTCTTCCCTCTTAGCTTCATTCGGAAAAATTATTGATGGAGCTGGATACTCAATGCACAATACTGCATTTTCCCTTGACCTAGTTAGACACAAATTCATTTCCACGCTTTATATATGCTAGCAAATATTATTGTATCGTTTGTAAGAAAGTATTTTTTTCTGCTACGTACTTGTATAGTGTTATTGTGCCAGGTTTTTGTGAAACATCATCATCATCACCATCATCATGAATGAATAACATGTATCGATGTATTTTGTGCATTTAGGCTGCTCAAGCTAATTCACCTGTTGATGCGGAACCGCTTGGTTCCGTGACAATGGAACCCTACCAAAATGGTCGAGATCAGAAGTGGGGCACCTCATTTTACGGTAAACAGGAAAATATTATATGACATTCATTCTTTTATTCAATGTCATCACCATCGGGTTGTTCCCGTTATCCTAGTTAAAAGGTAATTGCCAACTATTAAATATTTATTCTAATGTCATTGGCAAATCCTATTATAGGCACTAATCAAGTGGCGCTGTCAAATGGCTTAGTGGGGAAAAACATATTGAGCGTATACTATCCTGAGGGATCATTAAGAGACAGGGCAAGACTTTATGCCTTTCAAGACCTGTCCTCTCCCAATGAATACAGAATCTTGAACTTGGAAACAAATTTGTGCTTAGTTGCAACTCAAAGGTAAAACATTTCTTTGCTGTACCGTGCACAAGTTTCCAAATCATAACCAGTATTATCCCATCATCTCTTATCCTGCCCGTCCTGCCGTACATTTAAAAATGTACTGACAGTTAATGATTAGCGTATTGATATGGTTGAAATTGAACATGTTGCAAACTTTGGAAGAAGTACATTATTTGATAGGAATATGATACAAGATAAGATACGACACGATGGTTGTATCCAAAACCCAAAACGATTCATCTTCTGGTATAAAGAAACAGAACAGATGAACAGATTTATAATCATTTGAAATCCTCCTGCTTGAGAGAAGCGGTGCAGTAGTGTCAATTTAAAAGAAACAAACAACTTCCATGAAATTAACCAGACACGTCTGATTGACATAATCTACAATGCATCATAAACTCTTTTAGCATTTAACATCTTTTATGCACATTTTATGATGTGCATAGCAAGTGGCGTGATGAAATGATTTTGCAGCTCTACTCTACCATATATTTTGTGACACGCTAGCAATTGTCCCTACAAGTTTATACAGTCTGTATGTTTCATATTACCGCAAATTACTAGTATTAAAAACAAATTTAAACTAAACAGGATTAAGCAATATATATTGCGTAACTTTAAATTGAAAGTCAACAGACTGTATCATGTTACTTTACCTTTCCATATCTGTTAAGTAATGTCAAAAACAACTGATAGCTGATGAAAACTACTGGGTTTGGGTTGTAACATTCGACTTTCACATTCTCGTCTTGTCAGTCATCATGCTGCATAAAAGTTATGCCTACAGATATGGTTTCTTAGTCGGGATATTTTCGGTGATATACCTTTCGTCATCGATTAAAAAGTTCGATTTTTTTCTTCTTCTATTTTAAGGAGCCCCAATGAACCGATCGTTGTTGACTTTGGAAGTTGCGCAGAAGGAAATTACACTTGGCTTTTGAGGAGAACTGGATGAAGTTTATTATTGCTTTCATTACACATTATGTCATCACAGCACTCATTACAATTTTCAATTTTATTTCCACTTTCAATGTTAAATTGAATATTGATTGAAATTATAAGTAGGCATATTTAAAACGAGAAAATGTCAAAGTTTTGTAATATAAAAATTAAATCAAGGCCAAATGTTGTGTCACCAATTTTTTCCTCTGATCGATTTTTTATTGGAGTCATAAGCAGGTGTGTTCCCTTATAGAATATTCAGAAAGCCACAAAAACCTATGATAATCAATGGCAATGGAAAAATATTGTCTTTGTCCTTGTATATTAGGGACAGTATATAGTACCAACGAAATTCGCATATCTTTACTTCCCACCTCGTCAACACGGCCAAGCTCGAAGCTCGTGCAGTTAAAGCTAATGTAGCATTCATGTAGTACACTTGGCATTGACCACTTTTTTGGGAGAAGAAACGTATAATATGTCATGTGGACTTTACCGTTCATCATTTGCCAAAGCTCATTGTCATTGCTTTGACTTCCCTTTGCTTGTGTAGACATTCAAGGTACGTACATTGTAGGAACAGAATTATTGTCCATGAAAGCCAAACAGTATGATTGGCTTGGCACTGGCAGGGTACATATTTAACATTATGACAATCCTTCAAATATCAGAATAATTAGATAGTATAGAGAAAGTATGAGTGGGAAACGGCTTATGTATGTATATATGAGAATAGTCACATCGAATACAAATGCAAATGTGAGAACCTGTGGAAAGAAGAAAAGCACGCCACCGTTTTTACCTTCTCCACCTTCTCCACCGGAACACATACTACATACATACCACTGCGTGTCATCATTTGCAATTAACGCAGCAAACCCATAGTCCTGCTAGTGGGACATCTCCATGGACTCCATGAGCATACAAACCCAACTGACCATATGCATCCCCCATCTCTCTCACCCATCCGATTCGAACACAATGCGGCGTTGTCACGCTATCTGATTATGTTCACTACACTGACTATGACCAATAATAAATAGAATGTATACATAAATGCATACATACAAAAAGCTTTCCTTCTTCACAAGGTTATTTCGTTTCTCAAAGAGCTTTTATGCTTTCACCGTGTTTATTTGCTGTGAATATATGTATGTATGTCCATACGATACGAATACGATGATTTTCAGTCAGACCGACAGTTATATTTCAGGATTTGAGGTGCTCACAATGGAACGCTGTTGGTGGTACAGTTTCAGTTGGTTTGCTGCTGGTGGACGTGCCTTTTCTTTCCAAGTCATTTAATCGTAGATGCATGTAGCACCACTACATCCTAATGCATTTTGAGTTCGAGAAGCAAAGTCTGTGAGCGCTACAAAAAATTATTACAAATGGCATGGTGCCTCCACGCCGAAATTCTAATGGGAAACTACCCGGAAGCTCATCTTCAATTTCTTTGAATGAGTCGCCAACAGAAGAAACCAATTACGATTCCGATATAAGTGATGATGATCACGCGATAGCGGAAGATGACGATGAAGAGGAGGAGGAGCTTGATGAAGGATTTGAGTTGGAGGTGTCCACACTCACGGGTAACACATTTAGTGTGACAATACATCCCACAGACACTGTAGAAGTACTTAAAACACGAATAGCTTTTCAAGAGGGTAAGCTTATTAAGTAAGATGCACATGGAAATAGTTTGGGATGCATGCAATGATAATATAATTTTGGCGAGGTGATGTGACTTGATGACAATATGTTATTTTCAGGAATTTCTCCAGCGGATCAGAATCTGCTTTTGGAGCAAGGAAACAAGTTGCTTAACGCTACCAACACAATCCAAGAGCTTAACATTGATCGCAACTCCAGGCTAACTCTAGTCACAAATGTGTCCAGTGGAGTGCCTTTTAAACAGTATCGAGAAGTAGGAGATCCTCTTCTCTCATTTTCCTCTTCGACATCCAAACTTGCCCCAACGATAAAAAGAAATTATGGTCATAATCATAACAATAACAATGTTCATCAAAGTAATCCACAATCCTCTTCAATTCGACTTCCCAAAATCTTGACAACTAATAATAATACCATGAATAATGGTCATGGACCTATCGTGATGGGGAACAACCGTGGTGGTGGTGGTGGCAATAGTAATAATATACAGGCCAGCAGCAATAACAGACTCGATGAACGGGAGTGGATGCAAAGTTTATTCAATAAAGTAGTGCAGCAGGACGAGGATGAAGCTATTGGAGATAATATCGATATAGATTCAACAACGTACACTGCATCATCATCAACAACTGCACCATATCAAACATATCCCAGAATGAGTAATGGCAATAATGGAACACGTCCTGTTGATGAGGAGGATGATAGCATATTGATTGTCCAGGGGGATGATGGAGTCATATTAATCATTCAAAAGAACACGGGTCCACTTTTGGATGACTCTTTTGAAAGTGGTTATGATAAAAATAATAATAATAACGGCAGCAGTCGTGGGGCTGATAATATGGAAAATATGTGTAGTGGCAATGGAAGAATTCAACGAATGGGTGGTAGATATAAATCCAGTACTAATACCAATTCCACAAGAAGCTATCACAGCAGAAGATATACTCAAGATAGTTCAGTCCAAGATAAAATTAAAGAAAATGCTGTGACGCTGGAGAAAATGAGACATCTCCGAGGAATGATGGCTCAAAAGCATCCTGAAAAGGTATACTTACTTCTTACGCTTTTTGCATAGGCTTGTATTCCATAAAGCAACTTGAATAAGCGTGAATAATATCTATTCCAGGCTTCGTCCGAAATGCCAACAAGAACGCTAGAGTTTCCAAAGATCTCAGACACTTCGTCTTCGTCCTTTGCAGGGGTTAATAATTTCAGGAAAGATAGTGTTTCAGAAACCCGTTCTTTTGTTTACGGAGGTGGTGGTGGAGGAGCTAAAAAGGACAATCGGAGTGCGACAATTAGAACTGCTGGTGTGAGATCTATAAATTCGAGTAAAATGTCACTGAACCGGTTAATTGCTGAAATATATCTGCAGTCAAAACGGAAAGGTCACTCTTTTCAGCCGGGACAACCTCCATACACAGAACAACAGTTACTGAAATATGTTCAGCTCAAAGTAGCGATTCTTCTTGATGAGCAAAAGTATAGTTTCCCATTGCCCCAGAACTTTATATATACCAAAAACCTTAATCGCCTAACATGTTCTCCAAAAGTTTCTGTTGTAATTTAATTGCAAATATAATTATTCATTTACTAGAAAACAAAATACGGAACCCTGCTCAAAATGCCAACAGGATGGAGACTGGGTGTTTGACCATGATTCTCCCTACTTAATTCCAACCGTGGTCATGAATCGTTACAAAAGATTGACAAATGTGCGCAACTCCAAAAGTCTGGACAAGCAGGACTCTTCAACAAAGAGCAACAACAAGAGAGGGGCCCAGTCAGGGATGAGAAGATCACTCATTCCTGTTCTTGGGCACACCACAATCAAATCAAAGGAATATCCTTCCAGAATTATTTCAAACGCTCTAGACTTCGACCCCCATGAAAATGAGGAGGAGGAAATCAATAATGCAGCGATGATAGTACATGCTAACAATACAACTGCTTCAACCATTTCTACCAAATCGTCTTCTTCGTCAATCACAACTCGCCGTTTTAGTAATAGCAGTAGCAGTACACTTCACAAGCTGGACATTGTTGACGAAAGGAACCATAACGAACCCTGTGATTTTAGTACACATGATGATGATGATGACCCTTACAATAATTACCACCAGCACCAGCAACGCTTTTCAAGCCAGCGTATATACTTGACAAATAACAGGCCATCGTATAAAGTCCACCCTAAAATGTACAGTAATGGATACAGCTCCAAAAAATCCTCACGTCCAGGTGAGTACCTTCAACCTCTCACGATTAACATAATATTTAAGAATAATGCAAATCATTTGTCGCCACTTCATTTCATTTCATATCCTTGTTAAGTTGAATGTATGTCATGCAAATGCGTGTGAAAGAAGCGACGCCACACTAAACAAGCACTAAAGCCGTCGTATAGACAATGCGCTATAAATCTCACAAGTTTAAAGTTTATGAACCATTTTCGACGGTCGGAGGAAAATCAGTTCATCTAATTTGCACATCGGAAAGAAAGAGAGTATGCATAATATTAAACTTAACATGAAAGTTGTCAGCGTTACATAAGCATAGTTCTTGGCATCTTTGGTCTAACAGTTACCGAAAATAGGAATAATTTTTAGGGATTGATTCCAAGAAGTGGATGAAGTCATGAGCGAAAGTTTATTCATATCACATTGCATATTATTATATCACCATATGTACGTGTGCATAAGTACAGAAAACAAAGGCGAAGGTATATATTGACGGGCAAACTAAAGCTTGGGATATATCATAGTGAACCTACTTTATATTTTATAGGTTCACTCACACTGGAGACGTTACGTAGAAATAACGAGAAATTCATTACCATTAATAGTTCATTCACCACCCCTCCCAAAATTTTTAGTGTTAATTTAATAGTCAAAATTGGCATTTGTCTTTTAGATAACGCCTCTTGATCCCATTTCATTGCATTGCCCGGGCTTGAAGGAAAATCAACTCTGATAAATTCTTTAAACTTTTTATAGTATATATCTTTCTTTACTAATACAGTCAAAAGGTTAAAGTTAGTTTTTAAGGCGGTATAGTTTCGTGATATTTAACGGAATCGTGTAATCAGATGACTAAAGTTAAAACTTCGGAGTCCTCAGGATCCGCGACTCCTTCAACTGACAAGGGAAGTGGTACTGGTACTACTGAAGCTGTTGATAAGCCTCCTCCGCCGCCGCCAATGGTTCATCAAAGTGCGTTCGCAGTTAAACATTGCATTCAATTCTAGAGTACTTAGTAGATGGATGTTTGGAATGCGAACACTTAACTTGGTCATTTAGTATATAAAACGCTACTTATTATTATACAGTTATTTTCAAATTTTTATATTTTAGCATCCTCTAGCAAGAGTGGAACAGGGAAAAAGGGAGTCCGTTGTAATGCCTGCAAGAAGAAGTTGGGAATAGCATGTCGTTACCAGTGCCGTTGTGGATTGACCTTTTGTTCGGTTCATCGATATCCTGAAACTCATGAGTGTACCTTCGATTACAAGACAGAAGGCCGGAATAAAATTCGGGAGGAAAATCCCGTCATTGTCGCTCCTAAAATTCAGAATATTTGACGATAACTCCACACTCACTCCCCCAGAGCTAACTTCCTTTTCTGCTCATACGTTTTTGTATGTACATAATATGCTACATAGATATAAAAGGTCAGTGTCAATGTCAATCAACTAATGTCTGCCACTTTGACTAACCACAGATGTATTCTTATATACGATATTAATTTAATTTATATTTTTACAGATTTTGGATGTTTGGGGAACGCTGGAACGTCCATGTCCGTCTAACAGTTGGTGCTGCCTTTGTTATCTAATTCATGCGTCATCATGCCTATCGACACTTGTTAATTCGCTGTTTATGATGCTCCACTTCAGTCCAGGCCTTTAACTTTATCTACCCACCCGCAACCCAAGAGTTAGGAGCTTTTCCTCCCAACTCCCTACCGCCGCTACCCCCCATATATTTTCTTCATATTCCGGGCAATCAATGAAATCAACCCATTCGACATTTGGAACTTGAGCAAAGACTCCAATCAATTTCTATCAACTTTAATCAAAATCAACCCATATGTATTTAACTAACTGGTTACCGTTACCCCGTAAATTCCTGTTACATTATTGAAATGATAATCCCTGTCAAAACTGAGAATTTTTGTCAACCGTTCAAAATTGATATCTGATGAACTGATGATATATTATATGCATAGTTTATGATGCAGAAAGTGTGTAAAAATCATCCTGTTGTGTTATTATCCTTTTCATAAATCTGTTGATAATTAAATCGTACAGTATTAACTAAAACTTAACTATCTATTATTTTCTTACCCATATCATTTTTATGCATATTTATGCAAGACATCAAGAAGATCGACGCACGTAGTATGTACACTAAAATGCACATGAGTCTCAATATGCCCATTTGGACCACCGCATTTTCTAGCTGCGTTCAACAACTCCACGTTGCTTGCTTATGGGAAGATCTCACACACATCACATTCATTCACAGGCTGAAAGTGGAAGTAAAGTAAATGCACAACTTTGTCATTTACAAATATTCAATTTGTTGTTCAAAGTGTTTTTAAATTTAAATACTTAATTAAAACGGAACAATGGGGAAAGCTAAAGTTCAAAGGTTTTCGAAGGGTAAGTTGTTACATCATGTTAACTGTTCATATTTGGTCACCTCCAATCTGTGTTTTCTTTAAATTTTTTAAATTAATGTTTTAACTTTTTGCGACGTATAGGAAAATCAAAAAAGGATACCTGGAAAAAGTTGCAACATCCAGATTTAGACGATTTTCTTCGGGATCAGAGGGAAGATGAGCGTTTGGGAATTAAGGATAAAGCAAATGATGAGTTATTCGTCTTGGATCAGCAAGGATCGGAATCGTTTTTCAAAGCAGCTAATAATGCTCAACAAAGGGTCACGCGTCAGACTAAAAGCTTGAAAAAGGATGGACCACTTGTTGACCTCGATAGTTTACGCTGCTTTCAGATCCTCAAGCCTGATTCTGCAGTTAAGGATCCAGTTATTAAAAGGTTTGTGAGCAATTATTGCAGTCGGTTTTATTATTACATGACAGGAGGAGGAGCTGGAGATTTTAGTTGAATGTTGAATGCTGTGTTCGGAATGTTCAGTATTCAAATTTTAAATTAATTTAATTTACTAGGAACCGAACCAGATTACCAGAGGAGAAGAAGCATGTGGATATGAAACTGAAGGATGAGATAAGACGTTTTAAACAGAAACAAGTGAAACTTCAATCTGCTGACTCCACCACCGATGATGGACCATCTGACCCGTGGTCAGCGCCTAATTGTAAGTGTAATTAGATTTTTTCAATTTAATTTAGTTTACTGGCTGAAATCATTGATTGGGTTTGTATTTTATTTTGTTTGAATAGCAAAGTCAGTTGAATCTGTTTTAAGTGACGAATGGCTTTCTGACGAAGCCAAACGTAATCTACTTCGCAATCGTTCCGGACACAAAATTAAAAAGCCAACTACAGAACTCTCAGCAATTGATCTTCCTCATCCTGGTCTTTCAGTTAATCCGTCATTTGCAGACCATCAAGCAATTCTAAAGCAGACAGTGGAGCTGACTATGGCTGAAATAACAAAGGAACAAAAGTTAATTCGGGCCACAGCAATACCGAAAGATGCAAAGGTGGAGAGTGATGATGAAGCTGACATCAAGGAAGAACTAGACATCAAGTCGGAACCAGAATCGGATGATGATGATTCCAAAGCCGGTATTTTGAAACCAAAGCCAAAGACCAGGCAACAAAAGCGGAAAGCAAGAGAATTGAATGATCAGCAGAGAAGTGCGCAAGAAAAAAAGGAGAAGCTGAAACGGGAGGCGGAAGTATTCCGTATTAAATCACTGAGAAAAGAAATTACTGCATCAGAAAAGGAATCAAAGGAGAAGTTGCAAAAGAAAATTGACAAGAAAATCAAGCATGCTAAATTTGGACAGTTAGAGCTTGGCAAACATAAATATCAACCCATGAAACCGGACCCACTGCTCAGTGAGGAGATGGCTGGAACTTTCTTAGGTGACACGAAAAATAGCATCGCCCATTTAGCTTTGGATAGGTTCAAGTCCTTGCAAAAAAGAAATTTGATAGAGCCCACGGTCAAGCAGAGGTAAGAGTCATTTCTCATTATAATACAATGTCGTATAGAATTGTGGTTTTGGTTGTAGCACGCATATTAAAATGTGGTTGGTTGTTTTTTTGCAGCATGAAACGCAAATATAAGTTGAAGAAGTATCAGCGCCCCAGCGAAAAAATGGAATGGGAAAAGACTGGTGTCTGGAACGGAGAAAAACTTTTAAATAGTGGTGATCGACCGAAAAGGATGCGTGGTCCAAGAAGAGTCTAGATTTATTCACATATTTCACATCCGTCACCCATTAATAAATAACATAATTTTATTATATTAGTAAATTGCAAATCAATGTGGTTTCCTGTTGTATTTTTTGTTGTTGACTTTGAATATCGCTACCACATAATTTTCCCAAATACTTTTGTTTGGAATTTTTAGCTTAGATCTAATTTGAAGTAATTATTTTGTATTCACGGAAAGTAATGCGACGATACTTTATAAATAAAGCGCTCTGAACACCATTTTTGACAGTTGGTGGTAGACTCTCTTGATTATTGGTACTTCATAACAAACCATTTAGTTTCATTAAAATGAAAACTCTCACTCTATTTGCCATACTGACGGTGGCAGTATCCAGTCCTGTCTTTGCTCAAAGGGGTAGAGCAGTTTCCTGTGGATGTCCATGTAACCAGCAGTACCTCCCTGTTTGTGGCATTGATGGAAGGGATGAAACAACCTTTAGTAATCGCTGTGAGCTACAATGCTGTCAAAAAAACCGTCCCAGTAAGTATTACCGAAACAAATGAAACTTAAATAATTCACAATTACTATACCCTTAACCCTGATTTTTAATAATTATTGGTGAACTCTGCAACAGCTCTTAAAGAAAAATTTGAGGGAGTGTGTGCTGAGAAATATCAACCACAGCAAGAGCAAGGTACGTCGGGAAGGTTAACTGGTTCACCAGGGTCAGTCGCTTGGGGTCAACCTTCACGACCTGCCGTACAACCACCTCGAGGTTCCAGTTGGACTCAAACTTCTAGGCCTGCAATACAACCACCAAGAGGCTCCAGTTGGACTCAAACTTCACGACCTGCAATACAGCCACCTCGAGGCTCCAGTTGGACTCAAACTTCACGACCTGCAATACAGTCACCTCGAGGCTCCAGTTGGCCTCAAACTTTTGGACCTGTCACACAACCACCTAGAGGAGGAGGCTCCGGCTGGAACTCACAACAGTCACAACCTACAAGAACTGAACGACCATGGTGGCAATCTAACTCTAACCAACCCTCACAATCATCAGGTGGGGCATGGAGACAAAACCGAGGAATTTACGACGACGACTATGAGGATTATTAATATTACAAAGATGATTAAGGTTTAAATTAAAAAGCCAGGACAGAAGTCGCTTATTTTGTTTTTTAATCAGGACATAATGATAATTTATTACTAATTGAATACGATAATGTATTACTACTCACTCAATTAAAATTCGGAAAAATAAAGAATTGAGTTCACCTATGACAAAAAGCGTAGGAGCTCACATAGTATTATTAAATGATAAATAGTAACAAACTAAACTATATACTTTGGAATACAAGAAAAAGTAGATTGCGAGTGTGAAAATCCATCTCGACACCAAGGTTTAATGATTAAGTACAAACTTTAGCTCGTTTTGCATCAATCCATACATCTCATCGATGTTATCGATGAAATTTAGAGCTTTGACTTCCCAAAACTCTGTCATCTACGTAAGGAGCGTTGAATGCATAATCTGCAGCAGGTTTTGCACCTGGAGCGGGGACAGGAATCGCTGGATTCGTTGCAGCTAATAATTTTCTGCAATTAAACAAAAAAACATTAATATTCTCACAATGCCCATGTTTGGTAATTTGGAATAAAGTTTATCAATTCAGTCAGTGTTAGGTTTTTACCTGTGCATCTCTTCGCCAGTATATGCAGCAAATTTCTGAGCATTCATTTCTTCTTCAACTATTTTTCTTGCCTCTGCATCTTTGAGCTGCTTTTGTACCCTATTTTCACATTTATACACATTATATAATTTCAGGAGTATTCTTTACATGCATCAAACTATGTAAATAAATAGTAAAAGAAAATTGACTTACTGAATTACTAAATAAAATAATACAACGACTGCAATCAACAACGCCAATTCAACTCCTCCTATGACACCAGCCACGATGTAGATGTACTTCTCTTGATCTTTCACATCCTAAAATTAACCATCATGATTGTATTCTATTCTACCTTCAATGTTTTGAAAGTTAATATATTATATATATATAAAAGTACACGTACTCCTTGAAGTGCCACTATCCTTTGATAAAGCTCTGTAAATGACATTCTGTTTTAGTTTTAAAACGTATACGTGAGTAAAAAGTTAAAAGGCGAAGGATTTACAATAATAATTATTGATTGATTTCGAAATGGGCTTTCATAATCTTGATAGTTTTTAAACAAAAGTAACAATGAACAATGAATGGAAAGAGGAAAGAAATATCACGATACACAATCCAGATTCCAGACTGATCCGTTATACTGGAGGTAGTATATGCTTCTCTACATGAAATTAAACATACATTTCATAGGAGTGTTTCCACTCACTCATCGCATCATCAGCATATCAATTCTTTGCAATTAGTTGATATCAGGTGAAGGCGAAACATGATACTCTTCTTGCTTTTACGTAATAAAAGTATCAGAAAGTCAGAGTGATATTGGGGGTAAGAGCCAGCAGCCAGCCAATGACTCAAGCACCATCTCATGCGTTCCATAATTTGCCATAATGTAATGCTTCAACTCAAACTGTGTGGTTGTCGGTTTTATCTTATCTTGGCTAAAAATTCCGTTTTTGTTCCAAATCCAGCCCGTTGCCTCATTGCAAAAATATCCCAGTTTATGACGGTAAACAATTTTGATGTGAATCGGGAAACATTTGCGGGATTTATGATGATGCTGATATATCATTTATATGCATACGCAACGCCTATTGGTACTATAATACTGACTATGGTAAGGCTGGTAAAAATGAAAAGGATTATAAAGAGGTTCTCTTATCTGTACTTATTACAACCGTCTCTGAGCCTTTTATCAATGTTTGCCTTACGTCCAAGGGTGCGTGCGTGGAATTTGACGGTGTGGTTTTTCTTAAAAATACGCAAAATAAGCCGCAAATTGTAAATTGCCAATGAATAAACTGCAAAACATTATTTGGGTTTAACTTCAAAATCCTGAAGTTTATATATTTAATTCATAAAACGTTGAGTTTGAGTTGCAGATTGTGATATTGGTAATGAAACCCTATTTTAAAACAACTTACATTCTTTCAATGATTTAACGTGCACAGAGCAAGTTAATTATTATAAATTTCTAGAACACATTTTGTAGGGAATAGTCTTTTGAGAATATAGCATAATATTCATTTAAAAATGTCTTTATATGATGTGCATTCCGCAAATTAGTTGCTTCTTTTATAATTTTATCTGCATACGTATAAACATTTAAGTGCTTATGGCAAGACGTTATAAATAAAAGTACACATTAATTATGATTTAGTAACTGCATGATTACATGCGTCGTTCGTACTTGCAACTAAAGTTAATATACTTTTTACATTTTACATATAAAAATATCCCAAAAGTAGGATGAATACATAATACATCTAAATCTAAAAATATATATTATAAATTTCGAAGAACAAGGGCTACTGGTTGTCGTTCAAACGAGAAGCCAAATATAAGTTGCTAGAGCTATAGTATATGGCATATGGCATGCTGCATACTGTTCAGTTTTACATGAAGCCGTCATTAAATCCAGCATTTTGACGGAAACCAGTAGGAGGATTTCGTGGAAGGACACGAACGCCACCAGCACTGCCCACAGCTGGGGAAGTTCCTCTGCAATCCCAAGAAATTATATTAGAACACTTCATTTTTACATTGACATTGGTAATAATAATTATTGCGGTTGGGAAAACTGAATTGCATAATAATAATACCTTCCATCGACTGGGTGACCAGTGTAAGCATTAAAACCAAGTTGTGCCAACTCTTCCTCTGATGTCATACCCTTGGGTTGTTGCACAAAAGAGTGAGGAGGTTGCTGGAACGGTTGGCGTCCATTGCCATTGTTTTCGTTTTGTCTAGCTCCCAAAGTTCCTCCAGTTTTCACAGGAGTTTGAATTGGTGAACTCTTTGGTTTCGATGAGCTGCCTCCTAATCTGTTTATTCTCGCTCGTAATCTGTTTCGCAGGCGGGGCAGGACAAAAACAAAAAAATTTTAAGATTTTATGGCTTATGAAAAATGAAATTTTTAAGCATACATAAATCTTAATTGTATAATTATTTTACAACTACAAACGACAAACATTGACTTATTTCTCCCATCCATCTACTATTTATTCAACAGCTTAAGTGAGATTATTATAAACTCACCTACTCAATTGTACCGCAAGGGAAGTTAAAATGATAATCAAAATTAAGGCCACACCTCCACCAACTCCGGCAATGATATATATCTGGGTTTGAACCGAGTCCACTCTCTGTAATAAATTTTTATATTCATGAAACCATTTTTATACAATCTTCTGCATGAATATATGTAGGTGAGCATTATTTGGCTTGAGCAATTTGCTAACTTATTCACACTTACATCAGTAGTTTCATTAAACAAAGTATTGATAGTTTGACATATCGGTTTCGAAGCTCCTGCAACCTCGCAGTCCATTTTGATAGTGGTCTTGATAATATATATGAAACACTTTGAAAATTAGTTGAACTGTTGGTTTCCAAACCGCTGCCACTGGATGGAAGGATATAATGTTTGTGGAGTAGAAACGAATATTTTTCAAGAATTCAAGGGAACCTTTATAACTTGTTAACTTATCTGGAAAACTAAACACATCATTTCAATAAAAATTTCTAAACTTCCAACTCGATCATTGGACTCATTGGATTGGAACTGTGTTTAACAATATATTTAATGTATGCATGCGTGGTCATACACCTGTGTAGTGCACCATTTCAGTCTGAGTTATACTTTTAACATTTCAAGCTTTTGATCAATCGATTCATCGCTTCTTTGATTTGGTTTGGTGATTAGGGACGTCGGTAAATATGAAGTGGGTATGGTATTTTTTGTATATGTACAGGGCAATGCAGAGATAGATAAAGCACGTATGTAAATGATTTGATTGGAATTGGAAACGGTACACTTTTGTTAACAATGTTTCGTTTGTCATTCATTCATTCATACACACACATATAAACTACTGTATATACAAGATTGCTATGCTAGCCGAAGGCGTACCAAGAATTGTAAGTACGTAGCATCCACAGCGAGTGTGTGGGAAAATGAGTCATTTCATGAACCTATCACCTACAGCATTTAAATGAAGATGATAAGACAAGCAAACACGACAACGACATTAGAATATTGTAATATTTTTTGTCGGGCTCACTTCACTTTGTTAATTAACAAAGTTGGGTTTAGGTTAATGCGCATTTCCATGTTATCGGTAGCCCAGTTTATAGTATTCTAATTCTCCATTGGGTAGAAAAATGAAATAAGCTATCCTAATTTGAATTATAAAGAAGGATGCATAAAAGATTCATCGTTTCTACAATTTTTTACTTCATTTTTAGGCCCACCAGCACATGCATGGATAAGTAAGTTAAACAGGACGATTCTAATATATGCTTACTGTAATAGTATTTTTACAATACTTTATATTTATATACTTCTATGTACTTATACTTTATACATGCAGAGTTTGTACTTGTACTTTAAAAGTATCCCTTATCTTGTTTACCCAGGCCAAAGCCTCTACATAGTATCATGATTTCTGTTTAATACCATACATTTGCTTACCATGCTTAATACATCTCGGCATCTCCAACCTTCTAGTAAAGAAACTCCTGGATAAATTTCTATCCAAAAGAAGCAAAACACGCGTACAAGATTATACAATGAGTGACGTACAGGGATACTATGTATGATGAAGATGTATATTGCACCTACTTTGTTCAGTTTTGTACGTCACAATAAAGATGACTGGTGCGCTTTAAATAGAATGATTTCTACTCACTCTCGATGCTCTCTCAGTAATTTTGTACATCGTAGCAAAAGCGTGTGATGAAGTGGGATACATGCCGTGTCATGTAAATTTCATTTCAACCACCCACAGGTGAATGAATACTAATTGCATACAAATGGCACACTCTAAAAAAATCTTTACATGCATTTTTAGTTTTTATCATTTGTATTATGTTTCATACTTTATTGAGTTGGAGATCATATTCGATAGTTACAACTTTTATGTATGATTATCATTATATACATATTAAATGCAACTTGCGAGTATGATGTGTTTACTATTGTTGGACGTGATTAATGAAGTAATGTTTATTTTAAGATATATTATAGCTATAGAGTCAGCTACGGGTTTTGCTGCTGAAGAGACGGTCCAACTTGTAATATGATTACAAAATACGTAAGCACAGCTCCTAAAACCTGTGAAATAGAGGTCAAAGTATTTGGATGGAAACTTAAATGGCAATGACCATGACGCATAGATGCATTTGTAAATGTCACCAGCTTACTGTAATTATGAAGGGACGATCAATTATAAAGAATTTTCCTCCAGTGACCGCAATTTTTTGGTTATATATAGTTCCAAGGTTATAAACCTAAAAATTTCACAAGAAAATGTAATAATATGACATGACATCATTATCCGTATTCACACATTAACAGTGGGGCATCATGAGAACGCCTTATAACATTGATATAAATTATTGGCTTTGCCAGTCGTTATGCATTGCTGAATTTAACTAAATTAGTCACTAACCAAATATTTCCTATGAATACTCGATGAAGGACTGATAAAGTGGCATCTTAATGCTTCCAGACCTCGGTTAGCTTCCTCTCCAACATATGCACCATCCAGAGAAACAGTGAAGAAAAAATACACGTTTTGAACCAAGGTCAGCACAGCAGTGATTATATCAAGTCCTTTTGTCGTATTGTTGCTGTAAACGTTAAACACAAATTGTACAATACAATATGCCACGCATACGATGTGTTGATTAAAAAACAAAGAAGTTATGATACATGCACAATATGCACTACTCAATGCCTCAAAATATCCTTACCTGGTTCTTGTGAACTCCTCACTACCAGATTTTGCTAGCATGTAGAGCTCAAAGCACATGTTCAAAAGCTATTCATGGATGATCAAATCAACCTCATTAAAATTTATACAAACTTACTCAACACAAAAAATATTGCTCGAGGTTATTTATGTATACCTGAACCGCGTAGTAAGCCTGGAGAATTGTTGCAAACATTTTATCCGTTTGCTTTACCATTTTTAGTAGAATCCTCATGTCTTTCAGAAGACGTTGACTTTCCAATTTCTCAACACGGTCCATCATCTCTCTGGATTCTACATGAAGTCGTACCAAAACTTGTTCATTTAGTGCATAATGCATACAATACCTACGTGTATAATATGCATAATGCATAATTAGTATGTATGTCATGTGTACCGTTAATAAGATCGATTTCCGGTCTTCTTAAAAATACAATCAATCTAGAATTCCACACCCGAAACAAACTACGTAGAAGTCTGCATTTGAAACAGAATAGAAAGAGGAATGCCCTGGATGTATAAACTGCATAAATAATTGTGACCACACCAAACACGCGAAGTTTCCAAATTTCCTTTTCCTGTAGCTCATGTCCGGGCAACAAAGGAAGTATGGCCAACGATCCAATAAGCGCAGATCCATCGCGAACAAGAGGAATCTTCCATGTATATGCAAAGTAGATCATCACAAGAAATAGTATGTAGCCGAGATTGGATGCAATTAAAAACCTCCTGTGTGAATTCACTTCAGCAATCATCAACTCATCCGCTGCCACATTCCAATAATTGAGAATTCTCACAACTTTCTTTCGATTTAATAGAAACGAGAAGGAGGACACTGTGCCATGAACCAGACATCCCCAGACCAATAAAAACATGACCAAATTATCATGAAAAATATCATTTGGCAAAGTATTCCAATGACATCCTGGAAGTAGTTGCCAATTCAAAAAGAAATCGAAAAAGCCCACTGTGCTCATCACCAACACGAAGAAAATGAAGAGGGTTGTCAATCCAAAGTAAATCCAGAGGGGTGATTTCAAGCTGGAGTCATAGCTTTTTATCCTCGTCGAAAAATTGCGGAGCTTTTGGTGAGGATCCTGCGCATTTTTATTGTTCTTTTTGGGAGTAACATGTTGAAGTCTCATGGGAAATGGCCATCTACCTACTGCCGTTAGTGTGACCCTCATCGGTAAAAATGCCTTGTTAATCAGACCTGAATGGAATGTTTTGTCTTCCTCACAATCATCATACACGGAAATATTTTCACTCCCTCGTTCAGGTAACTTGAAAAGGTTGTTGGATTTGACGATGATATCTCGTACAGAATCCATGGTCCATATGTAGTTCTTTTGAGTTGCGGAAAGTTTTGGGGTTGATTCAGGATTATTCAACGGAAATTCGGAAGAGTACCAGGGAAGGGCCATGATTCTACTGGAAGCTTCACTCACAAAGAAGGCTATGGCTATAATTATGCTTCCAAAAAATAGCCGACCAAAACTCCAAAAAGTATGATTGCATTCATGTGTCAATGTCAACTGGATAATATCTAAAAGTTATCTCTCATCATCGCGCTGGCTTCTTGTTTGAAGACTAGACTAGAGAACCAATATTTAAATAGATTATTGGGATTGTGTGTAGCATGTTCATGTTTTCTTCAGGACCAAGGAAAACAAACTCATCCATCATAAACCTCCAACTAATTATCTTATACATTTGCACCTGCCGTTTGTCTAACTGCGAAAACAAGTTGTCAAAGTTAATTACCAAATAACAGGCAAGTTATATTAGCATCCGCACCAACATTCGGACACAAAAGTTTATTTGATTTAACAGGTTTCATGTTTAATTGGCTCACAGAATTTCTTTTATGACACATAAGTACTTAATGTGAAGAGAGCTTTGACACAATATACAAATGCAAGTACTATAGAGCATCAAAAGCGAAGGACTTCCTTTTTTGGAGATCCTGCATGAAGTCTAACATGAAGGTTAGTTAGATGATAGCATATACTACACATTTTTATGATAGTTGGAGCATTATTTGCATTCAAACCCCCAAAAAATCAGATAGGCTGTAATTAAACAACTGTCTATCTTTGCTCATCACTTTCACATTGCCACCCGTTGTCGTTAAACATGTTTTAAGAAACGAAATGTCTTTAAACAAAAATATTTAAAAGCATGGCATAACTTTTAATTTCCATTTTATCTCCACTAAAATATTACAAATGTGTCTTACACCTCTACATTTGCATTTCTAGCGTGCCATAATATAACTTTCTTTTTCAAATGTTTCACTCAAAAAGTCTTACAATCAACAATGCTTTTGTTTGCAAAGTAATATTTTTTACAATTAGTAGTTTATTAGTATTAATCATTCTCAAAAATACTCTAAAAATACAATTTAAAATATTTGAGATCCTTCAACCTTTATATATAAAATCTAAAAATGTTTTTTAATAAAAATTTAACCCTCATCCATCTTCATCTAAAATCAAACTCTAACAAACGTCACGTCACGTCAAAGCACTTTGGGGGTGGAACTGTAGTCTAACACTTTTACACCAACACAACTTTCGCCACCACTAATTGTCAAAATTTGTATGTATGAATTAGAGTAATGCAGGTTGATTAGTTGCATAATGTATTTCTTTCGACTACTTTCACTCGTGAAGAAAACGGTTAAGTATTACACCAGGATAACACAATGTATATATTATGCTAAATTCAGAAGGAATTATTGAAGATTCAGTTTATGTTTTATTACAATTTTTCCTCGAAACTTCAGGGTCACATTATTGATTTATATGCATATACAGGGTGTTCGTTTCAAGTGTTATCATTTTGAAGCCACTGCCAAAGAGCCGCTTCTTTGGTAAACACAGAAAGCAATACACCATTTTAATCAAGGGAGTCTGCTCTTCATTTTCCGCTATCGGTCATTGCTTTTGGTGAAGCCCTGCCTGGACACCTGTCACATGAAGTGGAATCGCTCATTTTGGAGCTTTCCAAGAGTATCTGCGCCCAGATTAAGATAATTTCAACGTTAAAAGTGCATGGAATTAACGTGTCGAGGCAATAAATTTACTAAGTAATCCATTGCAGGGGAAAAAGAAGAGCTGCGCATGCGGTTGGAGCCACCACACCGCCCCGGAATGCAGTCAAGAGAAAGCGGAATCAAGCCTTGATCAGGAAGGTCGACCTTTTTACCAAGAAAAAGAACCCGCCCCCTATACGTGAGATGACTAAAAGGTGCCTAGTTTCCTCCTCTACAATTAACAAAAAAATTCAAGAAGATTTGAGGAAACGAACCTTCAGAAAAGTGACGTCCATGTCTTGAAAAAACAGTCATAGTGCAAAACCGGAAGTCGAACTGTAGAAGCCTCTGTGAGGAGCACCTAACTGGTGGAAAGAGCGAGTTCGTGGTCACATTTGATGCGGCATCGCTTTTCCTCAATGACTGGAACGGGAAGAGGAAGATTTGTTACGCTAAGCAGAAGTTACGAGGTGGAGAACCTCATTATAGAAAAAACGGAAAAGTTTAGTGAGGTGAATGAACACCTTTAAGGTGTTCATTCACCAAGATGCCGCAACATCGCACACTGCGCGTTTGACCGCTGCGTACGCCAACTAAGTGAATCAAAATACAGGAATAACCATCATCCCCAAATAAAAAATACCTGTGAAAAGCCCTGACGCAAGTCCCATGGATTTCTTTGGCTTTGGGTACTTGCAGCAGAAGTTTTTCAGATGAAAACCAAAAATCTTGGATGGGCTTGGAAAGGGCAAAATGAGCGATTCCACTTCAAGTGACAGGTGTCCAGGCAGGGCTTCACCAAAAGCAATGACCGATAGCGGAAAATGAAGAGCAGACTCCCTTGATTAAAATGGTGTATTGCTTTCTGTGTTTACCAAAGAAGCGGCTCTTTGGCAGTGGCTTCAAAATGATAACACTTGAAACGAACACCCTGTATATGTGCTCTAATTTATGTAAAATACTTTTTTACTTTAGTAAAATTAAGTCTGACAAAATAGATATACCGTAGCTACATATTCTATGTACGAGTATATAGTTAGCTACATAAATGCAAATCTTTGGCTATGGTTCCCTTTAATATAACAGATAAACATTAATATGTCTATGGACTATATGTGATGTGAGTACTTATCACGTTAAAAATTATTATACTCAAATGGTTTGGTACTGGTGTAATAAGTTTACTTTTATAAAATTTCGGTAGTAGTAGCTAGCAAGGTAGTGTTTTAGATTGATTCAAATGATTAGCGATGGCTAAGGCTCCACCCTGCAGAAATCGAACAAAATTTTCCCCAACCAGCGGACCCAACGCAAAGAGACCGGGCTCACGAACACTTTCATGCGTCGACACATCAATGGCAATCGGGTTTCTTTTGCAGTCAATTGGAGAACCTGGATGGACTCCAAGGTTTCGCTCAATACCGCGAAGGAATGATAAGTCGGGATGTGAACCAATGCAGATTACAATGTAGGATACCTATAAAAAATATGTGAATAAATAAATTGTGTAAAAATGTCGTGGAAGAAGGGTATAGCCAAGTAAAAGGTTCTGGTATATAATGAAAGGTGATGAAAAAAAAGTACCTTAACTACTCCACAAGAAACTTCGCCCGTTAATTTGACTCGCTTATCTGGTCTAATTTCTGCAATTACGTGTTCTCCGAATGCTTTATATGCATCGTATGTCGGTGGGTCTTGCATCATTTGGTAAACCTTGTGGTATTCTGGATACATGTTCTCAGGTAACTGTTTGAATATCAGGTTCCTGTCATCCACAGATCTCCGAAATACATGGATTACTATAGACATAAAACATATACATGTATTCTTAAAATGGTATTAGATTTTAAGATGGGACGACGACCAACTTTCCAAGGTTGTTTTTGTTCATGAGTATACTTACCAGGAATGGAATGAAATCTGGCAGCAATAATCGCATCAGCAGCGCTTAAGCCAGCTCCCACAATTAGAACAGGGTCTGAGTCTTGATTAAGCTGTCCTGACGTAATAAGCTGCTCCAAATGCTTTAAGGAATGAAGTACAAAGTCTAAATGCTCGCCAGGAACTTTAAGTACGTTAGGAGAATCAGAGGAACCGGTGGCCAGCACCAAATGCTTTGTCAAATAGCTAAAGTCCTTTTTTCGTCCTCCATTTGCGAGATCTCTCGTGTATCCTTTCACATGCCAGAGAGTACGATTTCTGTGAACATACAAAGGTTGTAAAAAAAAAAAACTTTACGAATATTCGCAAATTCCATCTCACATTGTTCATTAGTGTTTGGTTTGTACTGCTTTTTAAAGCCTCTAGATGTAATATGTACCTTTTTCTAAGTTCTCTCCCATTTTGGGAGTTGACAGGGATTTCACTTATGGTATGCCGCCTAACTTTTCTAGTTTGCTCCTCCGCCGCCTCCAACTGAAGGTCAGCCGGAAGATTATCACAAATTGTTGGAAGACCAGCGGCTGAGCAGGGAATGCGTGTGACCTCTGTAATTTCTGTGTTGGAATCAAAGTATTTTTCCAAACGGTGAGCAAGAACATAATCGCAGTAGTACTGAGCCACGGACGCCACAGAAGCACGGGAGTCCCTCACACATCTGGCCGCTTGCGTTGCTTCCCACTCCCGGAAATTCATTTGGGGAAGTTCCATCCAACAGCCAAGGCTAATAGTAAGAACATTTCCGTCCATAAGTTGCCACGCCCCTCCAGGAGGACCTTTGCCAAGTACGACGTGATCAATTGCATGTTTTGGGTTATTTTGCCACTCCAAGAGTGAAGGGAGTTCAAGGCCAAGATCGGCATCGGGATGGTTTAGTGTGTCGAATAATAATGCTACAGGGTTTGTGGATCTGCCTTCAAGACCCTGAAATTATTAAAATCGTTACTTAGTTTAAAAACTCACAAGGTCTGGGTTTGTTTTATCATTTTTGCTAACAGATAAAGTAAGCCGTAAGCATAAATAAGAAATCATTTTTATCTTATTAAAGAATTACGTCCAAAGATCATGTCATTCATTCCTACTTAGTAAGAGATGGATTAGCAAGTTTATGCATTATGCATTGAAACCAAATAGATTATATAGCTGACAGCCAGATAATTTCTTAATCGGCTACTGTAGGCAATATATATTCTGCATAATATTATGGTACTATTGATCACGCATGGCATGGATGATATTCCTATCCATTGACGTATCCATCATAACATCATAACATTTGAATGGATTCGTCGTACAAAAGATTTTAATAGGGAATGTAAGGGCTAATATAAATTTATGAATACGGAAAATATGTTGATGATTCTGTTACAGTTACATTATGATCATGTTTCAAGTTATAGAGCCGCTCATCGGCAGTATGACGGTGTTACGTGAAATAAGTCTTTTGATAACCCGCTCTGATGACATTTGCCCTTTTTGACAATTTAATTTTATAGCCATATATCACTGTCCTATTCAGTAATACTTTTCAAATATGTACCTTTCCATTGAGAGGAAGTTGACTGTAAAAAATTACTAAAGATGGGCTTGGTTTAGTCCGTCGATTTTGCAATATAAGAAGGGAGAAGTACAGTATTTTAACTCGTAATTTGCAATGTAAATAGTAAATGTTCAAAATGTCAAGCCTATCCTTTCATCTAACCAATGCCAAACCCCTTTTTCTAGATAATACCGTTGACCGTCATAGCCGCAATACGGTGATTGTCAAAAATAGAGCATTTCATTGATTAACTCATAATATGGTAAAATCCATCGATCACCCACCACAAAATAAAGCAATAACTGTGTTCCGTTATGCACACATCTGTGCTACGCTTCAATGTCACCTTCCACTAAATTATTCATCGTCAGAAACGCCATAAACACAGGAATTGTTTAATTTTGCCCTCAAAAGCAATGCTACAATGTCCTTGGGATATACCTCCAAGTTAGAAGTTCCATTAGTTTACAGCGAATGGACTCTGAACGGTGACGGAGGAAGGAAAATCGTTGCAGCTTCTTTGTCAACATTCCTATGAACACATATGCTCGATATGTAAGCTATCTTTGCTTTGACCTTTCTTTTGTACCTTTGCTGGAACAACATTTGTTCCTTTTGTTTGTTACAGAATGCCCTCATATAAATCATATACCATTTCACCCCATTTGCATTTTACAAGAACATTCACATGCTTGCATTTTTACATAAAAGTTGCAGTGTATATCTTTCTATCTATACCTGTGCCAAGAAGCGCAAGTCCTGTTCCACAATGCTAGAATTTTGAGGATCCTTGGTGGCTGAGGAGGCCGCAAGAAGTCTGTAATGTAGCATTTCATTAACGCTTTCACCACAGCCATTGTAATAGGGCCAGTTTCCTGCCAAAAAGTAGGAGAGCACAATCCCAGACGGACCATTTCCAACTACAACCACGTCTTTGTAAACTGAAGGTGTAGTTAAAGACGGTCTACTCTTTCCGTGACTCATGCATTGGTTACAAGAGCCTAACTCCAGCTCCTGGAGAATGTTTTCAGGATCACTGAGATCATCTTTAGCTTCCATATCCGGGATGGAATGGTCATCACTCATGTTATCATCAGCATCATGATTTTCCTCGTCCTGAGAATCAAGATCATCCTGATGATGGGTCGCTTGGATCCGGTCGTCAATATTTACGTCCAGTACAGTAACTGAATCATTATTGCTTTCTGAAGTGTGTCCAATGATTTCACCCACAGGTTGAGGAGGACAGAGCGGGATGGCCACCATTTTTTTTGAGTTTTTAACGAACAAATTGGAATTCACTTTATACCCAACTGGAATGAGTTCAGGTTAAGTAGTACACACACAACGCAACGTTGCTTAACCTGGAACTAAGCACATGCACATTTGAAATGGGATCTTGACCAGCTCTTGTGCTGCTTCTAATGCCTTCTGCTCAAGTCGTCTTCTTCGCTGTTGCAGGCACAGTTGTTGCCGTGTAGCATGTGGAAGTTGTACTGCAACAGTGTTGAAAATACGAAAACCAGACCTTGATAAAAAAGAGTTCAAAGGAATAGAAAATTACGTCAATTGCTTGATCGTATGAATTGCGAGTGTATTAAAGTAGGTATCATCATCAATTCACTATCATCGCTCATGATTTTTAATACATGTACAATGTATGCATGCATGCATCCTCTTTTCCACCACCAGTCGGCAGCCCTCTTTGTATACAACGCTTATAAAGCTTATTATTATAATTATAAGAATTTACATATTATTATGACTATAATACATGGTTCGTGGCCGCAGCCACAAACTTCAATAACCTAAAGACATAATATGGACCACATTATTGTCACTTTGTTCTTCATACAGCTTGCCTTGCCTGACACAACCAATATCATTTTGGTAGAAAAAAATATTGATTTGATTTGAATAACTAACTTGCATGGTTTGCTGTAGAACAAAATAACAATGACAAAATGTTATTTAGCCTAGAGTGCTTTGGAAACAGATGTGCCAGGCCAAGAGCATGAATTTATTGCTAAATCCATAAGTGCGCATGCATATTCATGGGAAAGTGAATCCCGTCACTTCATTTCGATTCCACTTTATTGCTCGAATGTGAATGTGCTTTCTTTTGTCGGCCGCGGTTGCAGTCATGTCTATGTACTTAAGTTTTAGAGTTTCCAAGTAATAGTAAAATACATGATGACTAGTAAAATAAATATTTTAGACGCGATGGGTTCAGTCAGTAGTATATACTAGTAGTTATTGGTATTTGTCAAAGAAATTTAACTCAACCACAAAGTTAGAATACATTAGAACATCCTGTTTACATCAAATTACCTTTTTCTATTACCTCTGTTGACTATAATATACCATTTTATGTTATAAGAGAGATAGAGAGGAGCAAACAATGGATGCAAACATAACCCTTTGGATAATATTGAGTATGTATATGTTTTATATGAATTATACGAGGCACATGAGAACACATAAATGCTTTTATGGATAGGTTATGGTAGTTTTCCTTGCTCGTGTGACTTTCATATGTTTGCTTTTTTCCACATTTTTATGGTGAACCATGAATAATGGTGAAAAAAACAAGATAAAATATTTGAAGCTCAGGGATACAGTCAGTCACCAACCGACCGGCAGACAACTGAAATATCTACAAGGTCATGAGTAAATAGAGGAAAACTGCAAACAAAGTTGGTTTTGATGACTGGCACCTGCTAGTAGTACCTAATGCAATATCCACTATTCAGCATTCATTCATGACGCACATGAAGTGCCAATTAAAGTGTCAAGCTGATCTGATGAATCGAACATCAAACGGAAGGAAGAATGCCAATAGTTATTGTTCACATTTTCAATATGGACGAAAGTACTTGAATTGAGTTCAGTCTCAGTCCACACTCATACAATGTATAAATGAAACAGTACACCGCATCCTATCGCATCGTATGACAATCTCAATTTCGTTCAAAGTGCAATTTCACGTTCATTAAGCTCATGCCATGCAAAAAAGACATTCCTCGTGAGCTGTGTTTGCTTTAACAAGAAGAGCCTGCCCGAACGAGTAAGATTTTAATCAGCGAGATATCGTGACAGAGACAGGCACATTTATGAATGCTTTCGCTTAACACGCAAATACAATACAAACTTCAATTAATGTAACCCAATTTCGAGTATAGAAAGCAAATAGATATTTTTTTGTTGCAAAGTTGTGTCTTTGCTATTTTAGTCAAGAGTTAAACGGAAATTAGTACATTACCTATTACTTCTAGCAAGTTAACTAAACAAATCCGAAGTATTCTGCCAAAGCATGCAACTATTTCAATACTTTCACTCCTGTCTGTTTGAATTGAAGTTTGAAGGACATTTGTCGTACCACCAACCAAACCAGCAACGATATTCTTAACTTAGCTAACATTTTTTATGGAATTAAACAGACTGATAACCTAATCTGCTAATCTACCAATAAAGGATTCCAAGTTTCATTTGCTTTGTATCTTTTATAGACATTTGCAGACTTTTAAGGGGAATGATCGCTTAAATTCGTGAACTTATCATTACGACCGAAGTTATAAAATCCAATGATATTGTACAGTGTGTACAACCAGAACCATGAATCAAACATTAGTTTAGATTAGTTTATTGAATGTCACTCGTCTCGTTGCATGTATCCTCCAGATTAATTTGACATATTATTTGCAATCTGGCTTCTGGATGAAGAAAATCTTAGGAGCAATATGTTCACAATGTTTTTACTACAGAATGCAGAATTTTATTTGCTTTGCATATCAAAATGGGAGGTTACTTTCCCAAAATGTGTTTGCAAATAGGCATGTAAGGCAATCTTCTTTCTGATAACTCATTGCCAACAGTAAATGCTCGATTATTGCACTCGTATAACAAATGAAAAGCACTGACCTTTCCCTTTCAATATTGATCGCTTTCAAGCTAAAAAGAATGGGAAATGGTGAAATGGCAATAAATTCGCCAAGTACAGTTGCCTTTACTCTTGTGACGCACACAACATAACACACAAACAAATTTCGTATGTTTCCACGAATGACGAATTTAATGTTTTTCAATATTCATGTAGTACTCCACTATAAGTTGTATGAGTATGTTATACGAGATCTTAATACTGCATCGATAGCAAAAGTATAACACAGAATATGCTTCATAGGCTGTCACTTTATAAACAACTTTTAGCAAAAGGCAATAATTATTTCAACGAACTATTTACTTTTTAATGTTGGAAGAGTCCTCGGTGATTCTTAAGAACCTCTCAAAGCTGCTTTATAGCACAAATGAATACGTTTTTATGGTAGAGAGGTAAAGAGATGTCTGCTGTGCAGCGGTCATGCCTAGACTGAAGTTCAAATCCCTGTCGGTCCAGACTTTTAAATTCACCTTGCAATATGTACATGTATTTTGTGTGAGTAAACTGCATCGCACACAACACACAGCGTCAAACTGTAGTTTTTGACTGACTGAATTGTATGACATAAGAAATCCAATCCAGTACAAGAGAGCATTTCAAGAAAAATTTCATTCTCATGCTGCATGTAGAGAATTCTTAGACTGTATACATACAAAGAAGACATAATATACAGCTTGCCACCAACAAGTATTCCGTACTCCTGTTCTTCATTCAGCTTCATATTTCAGACAAATATAGATTTTATCGTTGACACTCCTTTTGAAGAAGTTTTTGTGTGGAAAATGTTGCAGGAAACTTAGTCATTTGTCATCATTTAGGTGGCTAATGTAATGTAGAGAAGTCTAGGCATCGTGGGCTTGATGATCAAACTTTGATCCCATTTTATGTAAATGTATATATCGTACTTGTGACTTGTGTTCAATAGCTGCAAGATATGGAACAGGAGAATGCGGCTGCCTTACTTTTCTTTTAGTTTTGGTAATATCTACGTACTACATAACATTAAAATACTGAATCAAAATGTGATATTGATTTTCATGTTGTAATATAGGGAGCAATAAAGGGGATATCGATGCATTTGGTTTTTTCACTCTTTGACTTCATCAGAACCCATTATTTAGCTTATTGGCTGACGATGAGCTCAAATCCTTCACTAGTCTATTTAGAATGCTGCTATTGCCAGTTTGAAGCACGTTGATGATATTTTTAATTAGCCTCACTAACTCTGCTAATGGCAATCCAAACTTAAAAAAAGTTAGGGAATATCCTCGTAATATTAAGCTGGTTTATTTTATGTAGCCTGTCCATGCCAATGGAATGTTACATCGGACTAAAATCACCTTCATTTTACAAGATAACTGAATACAATATGCACATACATGATAATAATGCATGCTGCATTCAAAGATGAAAGAAAGGGAGATGATAGGCGATCACTTTTTGGAATTTTTGGAATTAGCTATGATGAGTAAGTATATTGCGTAATTACATTTCCACAAAATGTCCTTGGCCTATCAGCATGCTTGATGTTTTAAAGCATCTCATATGTCACGTCTGTTTTTACTGACAGAAACAGACCGCATACACCTTTGTGTTGTTGTGAGTTAATGGTTTTTCATGATACCAATAATAATCGTACTTTCATAATAACACAGTGTGTATTCATTCATACATTTAATTCTTCGTTAATTCATAATCACCATTTACTGCAGCCTTCAAAAGAACCCATAACGAGACTCGATTCTGTAGCTATCTCTGAAATTAAATACTTCTACGCAAGTCCTGATCTTGGAGAAAAAAATTATGCCTTTTGTGGTGTGGAGGTATGAGGTTTGGGAATTTTACTCTGGCCATCGCGTAACAATCGAAGACCGCAAGCAATGGTTTATGGAAAAACCTAAAAAGCAAAAAGAGGTCTTTAGTTTTTGGATTGTCCTAAACAAAATATTTCCTTTCGTGGGATTTTACCGAATGACTCATCATATCTAGCTCACTAACGTCTGATGACGTGTGAACAATCTCTGGTGTACAACCAAAACCTGTAACTACATGTATGCAATGCATTTTGCTAGGACATTTATTGCTTTTTCAGTTCATTCTTCAATATAGTCAAAAAGAGCACAGGGGTATGCACCCTCCCATGCTCCAATTCTACAAAAGTTAAGTATAGTAGTGTTAGAAATAGAACATTTTTCATGTTTCTTCAATGCAACTACCAACCATTTATCATGTGCATGCTTTCAGGAAGCCCAGAATTATGGAGCAGTAGAAGTAAACCTCTACTTTGAGATTTACATATAGCATATAGCATTTCAGTCTTATCTCAATCTAACCCTTTTTTGTTCAGCAAGTGCAGTTCAGTCTTTTAGCTAGTTCACTCACTTCTTGCAACGTCGGCCTCGGCTACAAACCTTGCCTCTGTACATACGACATACTACTATACAACAAGCACATGGGACAAAACCTCAAACTCTGTAAAGCCAATAAATGGCCCAGTTTTTAAAAATATCGACAAAAGTCACAGCCAAAACGACTTGAAATGCAGCTTGCTTGCTAGTTTGAAAAAATCACAATGTTGCATTCAATGAACTACTTCCTCTTTTCACTTGCCTATGCTTCTGTTCTCATTTCGTTTTTTAGTCAAACTATATGCAATCTCTACAATGGAAAATTCTAGACTGGTTATAAGTTGAAATGGGTTCAAAATATGTTTTCCGTTCCAAATCCACTTTGACATGAGACTGAGAGTTGAAGAACATTCCTATTTCCTATCCATTGTAGACAAATGCTTAAAACGTTATATTTCTTGGTACTGAATCCTTTCACCCACGAGGCTTAACAAAAGAGATAATAAATACTAGTTTGTACAAGTTATTCCTATGTCTTGCAAGGAAGATTGCAACGTTTACATAATTCATGCTTCATTTCTTTAAAACGTTGATATTTACAGGTCTTCCAAACATAGATTAGATCGATAAAGTTATATAATTTAATCTAAGACTGATGTACTATTACTAGTTATATTTTATAGGTACTTACCTAAATACATTGGTAACAGAAGTCATTTTTTACTCGGTCCATTCAGTACAACCAATTGTAAAAAAATCAGTTACGAAATTATAAATGATGTATCAATATCTCGTGTCACCCGTGTGTGAACCTCACAAAACACTTGCATATCATCTCGTAGACTTTAAAGGGAGTATAGGGGCAAGGTGGTCGATAGTTCAGAATTGCGTTCACTGACAGTTCAAGGGCTCTTTGCGGAAGTACTACACAAGAACGTTGCACTCTGTATACTCATGAATGAAAGTTCAGATACTTATAAAGCAGTACAATGTATAGTTACATAATATTTTGTAAATGTAGATGTCCTTGTAATGATGTTATTCCTATTCCATTCCTGACCGCCTCAGTACTAGTCAGTACACAGCAATTGACAATGGAACACTCTACTCGTTATTTATGGCTTTGTGCTATATACGCTGGCAAAATGGGATGTAATAGGTCGATACGTACTTAACTAACTAAACTATCTTTCTTTCGACTTATTCGCAGTGTTCAAAATTGATTTTGCATAGGGGAAATGCTTATTGGAATGGGAAATAATCGATGAACTGATGAATGATTTCATATTTACTTTAAATTCAATAAAGATGAACAAACGAGGATGTTATTCCCAACCTCTAGGATTTTATTAAAATCTACTCTTATGTTACTGTTTTATCCTATGTAATTCCATATGAATGCAGATTCGGCAGTGACTTTCTACTTTTCTGTTCGTGATAGTGAGACAAGTTTCCTTTACCCTTTATACAATTAAAGGATTTTTTTAGTACGCGAATATAACCAACGCGAACCACTTCACATATATAAGTCACAGTTTAAATCACGAGTATAAACTAAAATTCATTTTTCTTTGGGGCCAAGGCAAGGCAGACTGGCAGCGTTGACTAATGCTCGCTGTAAGTTTCAGCATGCATGCGTCTTCTAGCGAAAAGGAACCTTTCTGGAAAACTGCGACTTCCCAGTCCCAGACAAATATACCTTTGGAATGACTCACTTTCAAGGTCACAAAAACTGTTAAAAGGGACATGGGGCTATGTATAGCCAGAAATATATCATTTATGTAGTCGGAATTGGGAAAACACTTTCTTTTTCGGTCAGTATAAGGGTACCCCAATTTGTACTAAACAATAAGTCTTACGTAAACAGTTCAGTTTTGCTGGATTTCGATCAACGGATGTACTCGGAAGTACTACTTCGTTTACGTCACGTGTATATATTATAGAAAGCACATAAAAACTTTCTCATATGCATTTCATGTGGACGTAACTTGCTTTACTTATACAACTGAATGACAATGGCCTTATTGTATAGTGTCTAGCCTTAGTAATAATCGGAGATCCCTACGCTACGCGGTACGATTGCATATCCGAATACTTCCGGCTGTTTTTGAGAGAAAGAGCGCCGCTTTCATCTATACTGGGTGAGTGCACCTTATCTGAAGTTAACGCTCTAGTGTATAGTACATGAAGCAGAATTTATTTCGCTAGCTGCTTGGAAATATATGATAACTGGTGACTGCAATCTGATTGTTCAAATATTATCCCATTACCTAATCGTACTGAGTTTGCTACTCCCACTACTCCTATCGTCCTATCTACCAAACTTAATATATTTCTCGTCAAGTCAATGGAATCAAATGTTTCTAATATTGAATGTACAGATCAATTTTATTTCTATTCTTCAGCAATCACTCAAACTAAATAGTCTTTTATCTTAGGATGATTTGCTACATTGCTGCTGCTCATCATAATTACATAGTTTAGTAATTATATAAGTATTAGCATTGCATTAGGAAAAACAACTGCAAATCAATGAGTAGAATAATGTGATAGATAGTTTGAGACGACAAATTCATTTTAAGACAATAGAAATTATATGAGGTATATAAAATAACTATTTAATCTACTTTTTTTTTTGTATAAACACACATTTAGTCTTGTCACACTACAACATAGATCATTTCCGCTGATTACTAGATTTTTTTATGCAGAAGTGGAATCAGCAATATTTATAACTAAAATTTTAATTGACTGTTTGTTGACATTAACAATAATAATTAAAGCATTGCTTTAGTCCTGAAGTTTGGCCAAGATATCATTCTCACGATAAAGGAAGTACTCCTTGGAGTCGAGCTCGATCTTGGTGCCTCCATACTCGGGGAGAAGGACAGAATCTCCGACAGCAACTGATATTGGGATATTTGCTCCTTGCTACAAAACAAATTCATTTACATTCTTTAATTAGTTTCACTTGCATTTAAAAGTCATAAATTAGCGTAAGTAGATACAAAATCATTTTCACCCACCTCATTACGAGCTCCAGGGCCAGTGGCAACAATCATTCCGTGAACAACTCGCCCCTGAGCTTTCTCTGGAATATAAAGACCTCCCTTAGTTTTCGAAATGGCTTCCGCCTTCTCTACAAGAACGCGATCAAATAAGGGCCTAACTCGTTTAGCGATTGACTCAACTGCTACGCGTGCTGCAGATGCCTAAAATTATAAAAAAAAAAGTTCAATCCAAAATACAAATCCATTATTAAAATCCTGTTTACATGTCACAACTTTACTTTCATCTTGATTCATATTGACTGTTAACATACCATTTTGATATTGATAAGTTGATGATTGTGGAGCTAGGATTAAAAACTAGTTAGCTTGATAGTTCCAATCAATTCAAAATTGGGAAGTTGACAGTACAGTGCCGGCTAACCAACCAAACCAATCAGACTGGGAGTAAATCTTGAGAAAGCAGATGATAGAGCTAAAATAAAAAATCACAAAACAATCACAAAAATGTCAATGAGAATGAGAAATACATGCACAATATAATATAAACTCCAATCAATTAATTTTTTTACCTATATTAAATTACGTGAAAATTCAGAAACTACACCGTAAGCACGTGTTATTCAGCTCAGGCTCAGATTCACTATCAGAATATCATGTTTCTAATTTCTATACTTAAGGATACACAGCGTACAGTATATTTCTCATCAGGATCTCCCACACACAGGAAAGGATATTATACACAACTCTTTTTCAATGACGAAATTTTATCCCTATTTCAGTTTTTAGGAGCAGATACACATAAAGCAGATGTACATAAGAAGAAGGAAATTCGAGGATACGCATCTGTCCTGCAGACCCAAAATCTTCCAGAATTTTCCTCAAAGGCTTTATATCGGAAAAGGATACAATTTATAGGTATAAAAATATACGGACACAAGACAAAGTGACTTTTTCATCGGTCCATTCCATTTGTGCATATAACCAAACCTTCCTTTCCTTCACAACTTTGGTGTGTTCTAGGAAAAACTACAAACTACATGCTCGCGCGCATCCAGACGGACCTTCCAAAAAATGCTGTTGATCACGGTCCCTCATGTTCATGGGCGTTCAAAAGTCAACTAGAATTTACTCAAGATCTTACCGGTTATCTGTATAATGGGTAATTATCCGTTAACTTGCCAAGAATTGGTGGGGGTGGTGGTAGCAATGAAATAGCAGAGAAGCTTCCCCTCCTACCAACACCAAGTTCCAGAATTTTCTTCACGTCTCACATGACACCATCTCTTTCTGGACTTTGGGATGGTTGATGTTGATGATGATGATGATGGTTAATACTAAAAAAGCTTTATGCACGCCGTCCGGCTTTTTCTAATGCTTATGTAACATGCACACATGACAAGAGATTTTTAGGTACATTTTTGTTAGGTTTGCTGATGCAAGAGATCCAGTTTGGACTTCACATTCAATTCACAAAATCCAATGCACTTCTCATCTTCTCTGCTGCCTTCGATACACAGCATATCCTGAAAAGCTTGTACTGTACTTAGCACGTGTTCTTGAGATTCCATAGAAGCTAAAGAAATAATATCCATTTGAGGTTCATTTTCAATTGTTACATTCAAAGGGATAACTGCTTTGAAATCATTGTTTATACAATCAATTATTAGGAGTCTGAGTCTGTGTTCATATTATTAAACGTAATCACTCACAATTTACAGCCTTACTTTCTGCTGTGGAATAATTTGAAAAGGATAAGTCAACCTACCGGCAAGTCAAAGTCAACCCTGTCAACCCTAATTTTGAAATCACACAAATAAATAATCTCATCCCTTATTTTCATTCGGCTGATTTAGTCCAATCTCAACAAATATTTTAAAGGTAATGAATTGATGGTTTGTATTCGATAAAATCACATTATAAATTGTAAATTGGTCCGGAAACTATTATAATGTTCAATGTTTAAAAGTATTATTATTTTGAATTATGTGTAGATGTTCCGACTACCAGTTTTAGCAAGGCAAGTAGGACTCGCCAGACTTACAAATCTTCAATCTACCTTGGGAAATCTCATTCCTGCTTCATACCAAAGCCAGAGCCATCGTTTTTATGCGAAAGATGTTAGGTTTGGAGGTGATGTCAGGGCTCAGATGCTCCAGGGTGTGGATATTCTGGCGGATGCCGTTGCTGTCACAATGGGCCCTAAGGTAAATTATAATTTTGTTATAATTTAAACTGCATTTGAAAACTTGGAGTTAAGGTGGTTTTGTGGTTTAGTTTAGTTAAAGTTGAAGCTTTAATTGTTGGAAGGCACCGTTTTAATTATGTTATTGTTATTATTTTTACAGGGAAGAAACGTAATCATTGAACAATCCTGGGGATCCCCTAAAATTACCAAGGATGGAGTTACAGTTGCAAAATCTATTGAGCTCAAGGACAAATTCCAAAACATTGGTGCCAAGCTGGTTCAGGATGTTGCAAATAATACCAACGAAGAAGCTGGAGATGGAACAACCACCGCTACGGTCTTAGCTCGTGCTATTGCAAAAGAAGGGTTTGAAACTATTAGCAAGGGAGCCAATCCAGTTGAAATTCGAAGAGGTGTAATGCTTGCTGTGGATACTGTGATTGCTGATTTGAAAGCTATGTCAAAGAATGTTGAAACGCCTGAAGAGATTGCACAAGTAGCCACAATTTCAGCTAATGGTGATAGTGCCATTGGAAATCTCATTTCTGACGCTATGAAAAGGGTTAGTTAGTAATAGACTATTAAAGTTACATATAATTTTAAGTTTGTTGCTTCTCTATCAAAAGTTACAGATCTAGATAATAATATTTTATAATTATTTTAAAATGCAGGTTGGCCGTGATGGTGTTATTACTGTCAAAGATGGAAAAACCTTGGTCGATGAGTTGGAGGTTATTGAGGGAATGAAGTTTGACCGTGGCTACATTTCTCCATACTTTATCAACACCTCTAAAGGGGCCAAAGTTGAGTTCCAAGACTGTTTAGTTTTATTGTCCGAAAAGAAGATATCCTCTGTGCAGTCAATCATTCCAGCCCTTGAGTTGGCAAATACACAAAGGAAACCTTTAATTATCATTGCTGAAGATGTTGACGGTGAAGCTCTCTCAACACTGGTAGTTAACAGGTAAACTGCTCATAGAGCTAATGAATAATAAGCTTTATCTAGTCGTACATTTGTAAATGAATTTATAATTTAATAATGTTGTGCATAAATTGTTTTACGTAGGATTAAAATTGGGCTTCAAGTTGCTGCTGTTAAGGCTCCAGGATTCGGGGACAACCGCAAAAATACACTTCACGATATGGCAGTAGCATCCGGTGGAATCGTGTTTGGTGATGAAGCTGAGCTTGTTAAGATTGAAGACGTACAGCTTAGTGATCTCGGACAAATTGGCGAAGTTGTAATTACCAAGGATGATACTATGCTGTTGAAAGGAAAAGGAAAGACAGAAGATGTTACAAGGCGTGTAAATACAATCAAAGATCAAATTAAGGAGACTACCTCTGAGTATGAAAAGGAAAAACTTCAGGAACGCTTAGCAAGACTTTCTTCAGGTACATTTATTATTCTGAATTTACATGTAACCCATGTATTAGTTTGTCCTTGTCTTGTTGCACTGGATATAGTTTCTATTTTATTATTGATTTCTGAATTGTAGGAGTGGCTGTCTTGAAGGTTGGAGGATCAAGTGAAGTCGAAGTAAACGAGAAGAAGGACCGTGTCAATGATGCACTCAATGCAACCAGAGCAGCTGTTGAGGAGGGAATCGTTCCTGGTGGTGGAACTGCCCTCATCCGTACCATTTCAAGCTTGGATAAACTTACACCTGTCAATGACGATCAAAAACGTGGTATTGAGATAGTTCGCAAGGCTTTAACTCAACCTTGCATGACCATTGCCAAGAATGCCGGTGTAGATGCTTCCCTCATTGTCGCAAAAGTAATGGATAGCGCTGATCCACAATTTGGATACGATGCACTGAACAATAAATTCTGCAACATGATTGAAGCTGGCATCATTGACCCCACCAAAGTTGTCCGAACAGCGTTGATGGATGCAGCTGGCGTAGCAAGTTTGTTGTCTACTGCTGAAGCAGTCGTTACTGAAATTCCAAAGGAAGAGAAGGAGATGGGTGGAATGGGAGGCATGGGTGGAATGGGAGGTATGGGTGGAATGGGGGGTATGGGAGGAATGATGTAAAAAGAAGCATTTAAAATATATGTAACGTAACAGTAACAAAAACTTTTTACGGAATTACTTAGTCATTATTTGTATGAGGAGAGGAAAAAAGAAATATCTAGTTTTGTTTAGAAAGCCTTTATATACACCTGTTGATGATAATAATAAGAATAGATTAAAATTACTAAATGTACATGAAAAGTACTGATTTCTTTTTTCATGTTTGTAAGGTATGAAAAGACGAGTATACTCTACGTATATTATAATTTATAGACAACCATTCTGGAAAACCTGTGAAAAGAATTACTATCTGAATGATTCTGAATGTCGTAAAAAATAAAGTAGTGAAATTTTGTAAAAATATAAGATGATTCCTTAGTTAGTCGTTAGTTTTTATTTTCATTCACCGCTGTCGAGTACAAAGATATATAAGAGACCTCTTAAATATCTTTGGTCGAGTATATTGTAAATGCTCCTGCATCAGTTACGCAAGTAAAAATCCATTTGCTAGGCAAGGCAATAAACCTTGAATGATTGAAGTGACTGCAAAAATTGAAATCTCTACACTAAACCTTGACATGTAGTGGCATATATGGAGCTAAATTCAAAGACAAGTTTATCCCATTCAAACAATAAACGAGCTCATTTGCACGAAATTTCTAAAACTGATTGGCAAGAAGGTGCTTGACCTGTACTGGCCGTACTGACTCAACACGCAATACTGTTTCAAAGCTGCAAGATTTGCAAAAATGAAATCTCAAATGTATTCACTAACTTACAAGGACTGCAACTCTGCTGGTTATGATTGCAACACTGGCTACGGACGAGAAGACGAAGTGGAACCAGTGCAAACTAAATCAGTACCACCACACCTTACCGAGGAGTACCTGGAAGCTCAAAGAAGAGCAGAAGGAGCAATAAAGATGATGGAAGAAAGTTTGACTCTCTTTGATTCACTATACTGGACAATCCTATGGGATAACTTTACAACTTCTTTCATCTCATGGGCACTTTGGCTAAAGGTAAAGCTGCTAACCTTAGGAGTGGAACTGTCTGCTTGTTTGTTGGCAGGTTCTATTTTACTTGGATTACTGGCCATGATTTTGGGATACTTTGGACCTTTCCGGATTAGAAACTTGGTGTCATTCGTTGTAGCCTTTATAATTGGTAAGTTTTTTTTTCAAAATGGATATCTTACCGAAAAAAGGCATCTAAGAGTTCTTTCTAAATATTTGATGTGTATAAATGTAGGCTCTACTTTTGCATGGAATAGTATTGAGTTTGCTGCAACGTCAATTATTGGGCTTATAATGTGGATGTCCATCTTTATTTCGAGAGCTACCTATACATATGAACAAAAAGTCGTCATAAATAAAAAAACTGGAAATGGAACAAAGTTGTCTCCAGCTACTACTAATCTGATTGTGAAATGTCAGTTCTGGTATGCTGGTAGCAGAACCCTGTCTGTTAACGTTTCCGAAGGACATATTGGATTGGGGTAAAGTCGGATTCCATTGTCTTGCTAAGTTTGTTTTGTATGAAGTTTATATTACGGTTATTGTATTTTCAAAAATGTATTATAAAATATAAAATTCGGTTTTTAAGCGTTTGATTTTATGTTCTACTGTATCGCACTAATCTATTAATCAAAACGCTCCAATTAGTTTAATAAGCAAGAACGTTATGCATTTTTTTAATCATGGAACAAGCCTAAACTGTTAACTTTAATGATGATGGGTGATTTGCATTATGTAAAGGATGCTTGGTAGTATGCAACTAACTGTATAATGCTTGTTATGCCATAATAAGAATAGCAATAATAGAATCCAGGAATCGATTTTTTGACATTCATTTATTTCAGTATAATTTCATTTTCATTCTGCCACACCTTAGCTTCTTGTTTAAAGCATCAAAAAATATGAAATGGTAAGGCACTTATCTTCTTAACAATATACGTACGTACCTCATCATCATCTTCTTATCTTAACAATACATTTTTTTCTGACCCCCTGCTATCTTGTTTTTAAAACGATTTCTAGCGATGAAGAGGACCTGATTTTCCTCAATTCTCTTTCCTACTTATTTTAACGCAATAATTTCGTTTATTAAGTCTCAATACCTATAATACCTAATTATTTCTATTCGTAATTCTAATTTTTTGAGTTCATAGTTCATTCATAGTAGTTATAATTTACCCTTACTCATTTTCCACAAGAAAATTAAATTATCTACTAGAGTATAGTATATAGTACAGCCGCTTTCAGTGCAATAAATTTTTTCTGTTATATACAATTTTACAGAAGTAATACAAATACAAAGAGGACTTTGTTAAAGACTGAAACTTAATGGACTAATAAGATGTAGGATTTCTAAGTACAATATATCCTTCTTTTACCAAATGATAACTGTTGAGTTAATGGAGAAACTTATAGAAGCCTTTGCCGTTTTTCCAATTTAGCCCCTTCCTAAAGAAATCCCGTATTTCTTATACTACAATACTATTTTTAAAGTGACAAGATGCAGTTTTTTTTAATAAACATCTACTTTTAAACTGCATACTCCACTCCGCTTTACATGATTTGATTATACATATTATTGATTCGATCAACTTTGGTCTAGCTACTACACACAATCTGAGTGATAATAATTATTATTGTCTTCTGTACAAAATACGTTCTAGCTTTTTTATGTACAGTTTACTTTACACAATAATGTTTAATGTTGAACTATTTTTTATTATGATTATCTGGCAAGGGTGACATTGACATGAGACATTATGCGATGTGACAATTCATTTTGTAACTAACTCTTTCCCTTCTTTCAAAAACAATGAACTAACTACTGAAAGTAAAATAGCAAGACAATTGATGTAAAACAGTAAAGAAGGAATAGAAAGAAACTACAAAAAAACCAAGAATTATCACATGACCAACAACAAAATGTCGCCAGCATGACGGAAATGACTTCTTCGTTGAAGATCTGACATAAATAACAATGAAAAAATATGTACGGAAATTAGAAAAAGAAGACGCTACTACCACATTTCATTACTACAAGTAGAAACTAGACATATACAATTACTAATTTCACCCTGCCTTAAATCGATTACTCATAACTTTAATACAGTTACATTAATACCAGGGCATAATATTATTTTATCCTGTCATCATCGCATTCACATATAATACCATATAATTTATAAACAATAATAAAAATGTAGTGATTAAGTATTCTGTTAAAGTTGACGATGGAGATCTTTGGTTTATGGTTAAACACGCCTAAAATGACGCTTTCTTCGTAAGCATGTGTGTAATGTATTATTTTAATGTACATGCATACAAAAGTACAATGAACAACGTACAAGCATTTAATAAAATTCATTTATACATCTTACAATGTACTGACAACATATTCTGGAAACCACTTTTGAACAACAACAAAAAACTATCTCTTTGTGTAATATACATAGCACGTTAACAATTTGGTACTTTAGCGTAAACTAAAAGTATAAAGAATTAATCATTTGTAAAATGTAATTACAATACTATCATTACTAATACTAATAATATGTAACAATAAATACTATATAATGTACAAAAACATGACAATAATAATAACATAAGTTTATATGTATGTATACTATATATGTAACTATAATATTATATTTTTTTTTGTAATACATGTAATATATATACTCCTACATTAAGCTGAATGACTTGTGAAATCGTTTCTGACTGAAGGTGTGATGCTGAGGCGATGATTAGACGGTGAAAGGACACATCTTCCCCATGAGCATTTTATTTTACTCCCACCGATGATGCGTACGAACTAGAAAACATTGTCGTGAATTGGGATATTTTTTTTTTTGGAAGTTTGGAGTATACACCCTAAAAAACTTCAACATCACTTTTGGTACTCGACTCGAGGAAAAAAGTATTTCGTATAAAAAAGAAGAACCACAAATTGCTTAGACTTTCACTTTTTGCGGAGAGTGAACACACATGACATGTTGGGAAATCATACGAGATGACCCTCATGTTCCATGTGATTCGGACTGGGATTGGGAGCAAAAGTGGTTAAGATTGACGACCTCCCTGGTGACAACGGTCCGTTGGCGGTGATTATATGACCATTCGGCTGGAAGCTCGCTGGGGAAACCATCTGATGTCCGGATGCATTAAGCATTGTGTGTGAATGTGACATTGGTAGCACGCTCCCGTTCCCCACAGGACTTCCACCAAAACCCGGTGGTGGACAAGGAATTGTATTATGGACAACGTACCTAGCTTCAGGTGGGATATTGTACAACTCTGGAATTGGAGGAACCTGTGGAGGACGGCTAGTGGGACGTGGTGTAGTGCGCCCGTATAACAGTGATTTATCACCTGTGAACAAATAAAAAGAAACATACAATGAAATGCAGCCATTACCCACACTACCATAATGCTGTACTTATTTATAGTATCCAATGTCTTTGGTCTTTTTCCAAAAAAAAGAAAGCATCCCCAGAGGCTTCTTTTTCAGCCACCAGAAACTCCTTTTGCTCAAACACTAACCATTTATATAAAATGTAGGACACACACACAAACCCTTTCAAACTTTTTTCATTTAATTTACATCGTGTGGTCCACAATACTACAATGTGTGCCCAGCTCTAAATATTAAAGCTAAAGAGTTTATCTTGTAACTCCACTTTTTAAATTTGCAAATTGTCCAATAATCAGAATCAGCTATATAGCTTGAGAGTGAGTATGGACATTAGCATTGGGGCTACTTGAAACTATCTTGAAACTCTTTAAGCCAAGCTTTATTCTTTTAGAATAATATACTTTTATTATAGCAGCGTACCTGGATTGTAGCCACTCCTGCGAAGGGCATCAACATATCCATCATCCTCATGGTGCATGGGGTGACCACCATGGAGATCCAGCGGAGACCCGTGAAGATGCTGTTTAGGTTGACGCGGTAATGTGCTAGCTCTCAATGTTCCTCTCATATCCTGATACGGATACCCTGACGAATGATGATTGATAGGCTCTACCAAGTATGTACTCACTCCCGTGCCCTTCCCTCCATCCTCCTGCAATGCATATAAAAAAGGACCAAAATCAAACACTATTTCAAACACGATACCATACCACCACCACCGTCCCATTTCATCTCACTCAAGAAAATGTATGACAACCCAAGTCGTGTATTTCATAAGATTGTCCGTCCATATCCATATGCATACTAAATGCAATCATATATCTTTATTTTATTGATATACATCACCAACCGTACATTATTCATTTTCATATTCTGTCCATTCATTCAATAATTCTTTGTATCTTGTTCTCTCCAGCAGCTCAATCTAAATGTACGTGAGCGATGCAATCAAAGATATAAAGAATGACCATTTTCTTCACGCTTAATAATAAAGCGTGCTATATGGCCATTCCAGAGATGATGTATCACAATATCATATCTTCCTAAAATGATCAAATACTCCTTTTCCTTCCTTGAGGCAGATACGGTTACAACACCACCACACATTCGTATGGACGGACTTTCCACATAGGTACATGATAAATAAGACAAACAAAATATATAAAAAAAATTCTTACGATATATTCTTCATGATGTTCAGGATGAGAGTAAGTTGCACTTTTCTCCGATATGGAAGATAGTGTCTCTCCGGTGACAGTTTCATTGTATGAACTAGGAGCGTACATCTCGATCGTAGCTGATTTACTGCTCCCTTGCTCACTCGCTATATCATCCATCCACCGCACCAAAGGCAAGAAAAAAACAAACCAACAAATACACAATCAGCATTTAATCTTTTTGCCTTCATGTTGAGAATGTGAGCCATTCATTCATACCACCACCACTACTAGTAAAAGTACAAGTACAAAGTAGTTAGTATCAACTTTAATAGTGACCAGGCCACACCGTACCATGTATACATGTCAAGCTTCCTTTTTTTGGAAATACTTGAGCATGTCCACCATGGTATAGCATGGCACAAAGATTTCTTCCACTTCTTTTGCAATCCTTACTACATAATACAATACCTAATACATTAAGACACGTCTGCCTCCTCACTGAAAAGAAAACGAATCCTTCATCAAAAAAACTTCTATCTCAACTTCATATTATGTATAAATGAACATGAGAAAGTGAGAGTAAAAAACTGCCCTTATATACTTACTTACTTACTAATACTATGTTTTTTAGCAGCAGTAGCAACACACCAAACCAACCGAATTATTTTTTTGTACAACACTCACGTTCTCCTACTATACCACATTTCTCTCACACCAGAAGAGGAAGAAAAAAACTAACTTCTATTTCAATTTAATGTCTTCACCAAAGTCGCCAACATTCTCAATTTACGCCATCGCAAAACAATAAACCATGGATTATTGGAGGCACGTATTTGTGAAGATTTATTCTCCAATCTTATCTTAAGTAGACCTGAGCGTATACTACTCACTTTCTTCATGGAATAACTAGCCACCCAAAAAAAAGGTAGAATGGAATCTAGTTAAGCTAGCTATTGTGGCTTGTTAACTAAGTAGAAGAAATGAAATTCAGGTTCTTTTTCTTGTACAGTAAAAAAAATACATTGTGAATGTGTTCCTACAACCACTACTTCTGCTTGCTATCATAGATTACATTGATTGCAATTCATTCTATTGCTATTGCAGCTGCATTTTCTCCATTTTTCCATTTCTTTCGCTTGTAATTCATATTATATTTTATCCAGCACAAACCTAAACAACTCAATTGCCTTTTCCTATCTCTCTTTCTCTTGTAAAAAAAAACCAACCTAATACCCTGTATTAATAACCTACTATATGTTTAATCGAGACCTGGTTGGGTAATGAATACAAATCAGGATGAAAAGAGAAGAAATAAAAATATTGCAAAAAAATATTATATAATATAGTACCATCTTCTTGCTTTCCCTTCCTATTTGACTTTTTCTTATAAATAACATAGGATACGATAACAATATTCAACAAGAGGAGCATTGTTCCGATAACTGAAGCAGAGATTATAATAATTTTCAACATGTCCGTTCTTCCTTCCAACATTTGGGACAACTGGAGCCTGTCGTGAGGATACACTGTAAAGCAAATATGGTAAAAAATACAACAATTAATATAAAATCTCACCTGAAGTCATTCGTTTTTTTGAGCGTCGCTTGAGGAAGCAAGCGATAAGAAACACGTTGATAAGGAGCATAGACGCGCCCACAACGATGAATACACCTATCACCAGTCGAGAGAAAGGATTAGCAGGGAAATCTCCATCTGGAGGTGATGCATAGCGATTTGGTCCATCTTCTACAGAAAGTTGCCCCGGAAAAACAGGAAAATAAGACAGAAAAAAGAGAAAGAGAATTGAATACCCATATATTGGCATACATTCATACATTTTTTGGTACCATATCATACCATACCATTTACTACTCATTCATACTTTTATGTAACTATAAAACCAGCATCATCATGATCATCAACCTAAAAAGTAGCAAGTATATAGTAGTAATAGTAGTAGTCACCAACCAACGAGAAGCACCACAAAAAGAAAAAAAGATTAAAAGGAAAAATAAACGCGTTTCTCCGTAGTAGTTCTAACCACCACCATAAACATCGTCAACAAAGCACGGGAAAAGCATTAGAAGAAGCCTCTCTCTCTCTCTCCAGCACTTTGCTCAACACAGATTTTACACCAAAAAAAAACTTCAACTCATGTCTCACGCAGCTTAAATGCTACTCCACCACATGAGTGGAAAACTAAGAGGAAAATATTTTTCATCAATGCGAAAAATTTCTACATTTCTACATAAAAACTTGAGAGTTTAGCCTCATGTCAATAGAGAAATGGCCCTTTTCCTCAAACAACTTACAGAGAGTAAGTATACATACTACTACTACTACTAACACATCCCAATAACGATAGGAGCCCTTACGGGCTTCCCAAAGCGCAATAACCAGCATTAATACATTGATACAAACTACTAGAAGTGTAGCAAAAGTATCAGCTCAGTTGAGTAGAGAGAAAAAGAGAAGAAACTAGTTCACATTACATCACAAAATAGAAAGATGCCTGAAAAAGCAAACGGGGGACTTAACCGCAATATACTGTTCTTTTTCCCCAACTGTCTTAGTTTTCGTTTCTCTTTTTTTCGTAGTGTGCAAACATACATGCTGCTAGTTTACTCTCATTTACTCATTCATTCAAACAGAATGATACATAGGAACCAACAGACACCCAATTCCCCCTTTCAGAATAAATACCATACCACCACACCACCACTACCATCATATCATCATCATCATTTGGTCGGGTAGTCGCAAGGGCTAGTAGTAATAGAAGAAGCATGAAAGTTTCTTGTAGTTTTAAAAAGTTTTGTCGATTTTTTTTGCTTCCTCAAGAAAACCATCTCTGAGACAAGCAATCAATTTCCAGAAATCTGCAACTTTCACTAAAGCCCCCGACCAAAAGAGAGAAAAAAATGAGACGAGTAGATAGATATCTGCCTCAAGAAGTGAAGAATGTACAACGTTATATAAGAAGGCAACTTTTTTGCACATACTTGTCTTCTTTTCTACACAAAACAAAAAAAAAAGAGAGAGGATCCTTTTTAAAGCTGAGGAATCTCTGGCAAAATTTCTTTTTGTCAGAGAGTACAGTATGGAACAGACAAGTGCAATGATTATAAAGCCTTTTTATACGAGTCTAATAGCGAAAATAAGCTTCCACAAAAGCTTAACAGGGAATGAGAATATAACGATATAAAACGAAAGTGTATCGGAGGAAAATCAAGCAGAGAGGAAATTTACTTTAAACTCATGTCAAAATGCAATTTAATCCTTGTAAAAATGGAAGATTAAAGGGATAAGAGCAAAGGAAAGTGTGGACTTCAAACATAGGTATGTGTCTACAGGGTCTACTCCTCTTGGCGTTCTATAAACCACCCTAAAATATAAAAGTTTGTCAGTTTTGTAAATTAATTTTTTCCCTTTGAATCCCTAAAGACTTCATAAATCGAAATGTTCTTGGAGAAACACACTCTTCATTCATTTTGCAATCATTTTGGTTTCATAAAACCCAAGTAGGATATATATAGGATGAGATGAGTTGATGTCCTACATTTTTTTCAGTTAGGATTTTTTCCTTTCATGTAATGACACTAATATCATATCTTTCTGACTTGGCTAATACGAAACATCATTAATAACAAAGACAGAGAGGAAAGTGACAGAGAAAAAAAAATGATAAAAAATGGAATTTGTCCCATAAAATCCAACTTTTACTTCTACTACTCACTTTTTGAGAAGTTGCTCGCAGTTGGTTGCTTCCAAAAAACACAGCCAATACAGAAAAATGGGGGGAGCATGTGTGTATGTCATAATTAGATTTTTAGGTATTTTAAAGAAAAAGGAAACGATCAGAGAGAGGAAGACGACACATGTGTACACATTACGGCAAACTTTTTTCTTAGTACTATCGCAGAATAAAACTTCAAGAAGATGCGAGTTGAGACAGACGAGAAGAGAGTTATTCGTGCGTCAAGTCCGTAGTGTCAACTTCAAAAAGCGACACGTATCCGAATGACACGAGCACCACTACCACCACGCCATTTTCAAGGAACCATTTTCCTCCAAGTCTTAAGGAAAAAAGTAGCAAGTAGCACCAACCCAATCAAACAGCATAAAGGAAGCAAGCACATGTTATGTTACAAGAGCAAGTTGGAGAGAAAGTACAAAATTACAAGAGAAAGCAGACCATGGACAAAGTTGTAAATCACAGTAATCATGCACAAACAAAATGAATGCATGTGTCTCTCCTGCACGTATGTGAGCATTGAACATACTTGAAAGTAAAAAAAATAGTTGTAGCAGTATGTGCGTTACGTACAAAGAAAGTATAAAAAGCACTCACTCAGCATTCAACTCAAATAAAGAGAACGAGTAAGAGAGAATAAAAAGAAAGAAATCATGTAATAGTAGTAGTAGTAGTAGCAATATAATATAATCTTAAAATATTCAAGCAAAACTTGAGTTAGTAGAATAGAATATACGGGAGGTTCTTGTTCTTACTTGAGGTTTCCTGACGCACAATATCCGTCGTGTAGTTGCTCTCCCCAATTACGTTGTGGGCAGCCACCGCAAAAGCGTACTCTGTTCCAAGTGCGAGTTGAGTTACAGTGAAAATTGTCATATTTTTCGGAAAAACTTCGACATATCGAGCATTATCGGATCCTACACGGATATATCGTATTTTATACGATTGTTCGTAGCCGCCATCAAATCCTGGAATCCAGGTTAGGGTGACCGAGTCATGAGTAAAATTAACTACGTTGAGTCCCGAGGGAGGCTCAGGCGCTGAAGTAATATCCAGACGCACAGTGTGCCGCTCATCATCCAACTCATTCCTTGCAACACATTCATATGCACCGTAGTCCCGAGTTTGAACATCTTTCACCAACAGAATGGACTCCCATGTCATCATATCCACCTGTAATACAAAACCCATTCAAAATCACCATAAAAAACCAATAAACCATCTAGAAACGTCATCTTAATCGAGGCTACACAAATAATTCAGTACTAACTCTCTTCTCTACGCTTGAAAAATACGATGATAATGATGCCCCTTTTTTTTATATACTTATTACTATTATACGTAGTTTCTACCCTTTTCTCAAACTTGTAAGAATATATATGAGTATGATCTCCATCTTTTCCAGCAGACTCAGCTAATAATAGCTTTCTTTCTTTTTTGAGAAGTGGCTCAGAGATCAAAGGCTCAGCAAATGATCTCAATACTTTGTGCTGCTAGCCATGCCATAACCATCCCATTGCCATTGTGGACACATGAAGTTGGAAATGTACATATTTAGTAGTACAGTTAGTACAGTATATACCTAACATACCATGATGATCATGATCCATTTTCTCTTCATTTTACATTTATATCGAGATAATATAGTATGTAAAGATTAGACCTACTTTTTAGATGCAAGGAAAGGGAAGAAGATTGGACTTTTCGTTTGCTTTCTTTCGCTCTGCTTCTTACAGAAAGTCAAAGTAGGGAGCAAAAGTGGAGAGAACCATATATACATATACATAGTAGTTAAGAGAGGAGCAACAAGATAAATGAATGTCTGACTGAGCTAGCCTCTTTCCAACGAGGCCTCTCACTAGATTTCCAACAATTTTCTACACAAACATGTCTTCATTCGTCTCCTCTCTCTCTGTTCTGTAATGATCTCTTCAATCTGACCAAGAAAGCAAACAAGAAGTTTCTCTGTGCACTTAAGTTATCGCCACAAAAATACAATTTATCTATACTCTTATCTCAAACATTAGAGGAGAAAGAAGAAATCTTATAAAATACTGTTATGATGATGTCATATGCTACACACATTCAATTACGTTTCATAATCATTCATGTATTCTCAATTAAGTCTGGGTAAACTTTGAACTCAAATATGAAAAAAAATCATCACAATTTATACCAAATATGGGGAATGAAGTACAATAATGTACTTTCGTCTGAAAACGACAGAGTTATAATATAAGTATCAAGAACTCGTTGTTCTTCTTACCTGATTGTAAAGGACCGAATATTTAGCTGGCTCCGTTTCATTGGTTATGGCTCGTCCCTCCCTCGACCAAGAAAAAGTCACATTAGGAGCCCCTTTGGCACGGCATATTAATTTTCCTGTTTCTCCCTTGTTGCTGGCCGCCTTAGCAATTTGGGGTGATAAATCAATGTCGGGTTTATCTATTGAGAAAACCAAGGCATATTCTTTTGAGACAATTTACTCTGACTGAGGTCGCTACCATTTTAGGTCATCAACATCAACCACCACCACCACCATCACCAAAAACTTCACTCTAAATGACCCTCCTATTCTTATACTTCTCGTCAGCCTTACATACAAAAAAAATGGACATTTACTTTTTCTTCAACTACTAAAGTACAGAGATGGAAAGTTGGCTGGACTTAATGCAATACTAATGTGCATTATGCAACAAGGAAATAAACGAGAAGTAAAGTAAAGTATTTTATGTAAGGTTGATCAAGTACTTTGATATTGTTGATACGCTTGCAATTCAACCCAAAGTAACTTTTTGTTGGGTTGTGCTATGCCGTGCTAAGCTGAAAAAGGATAAAGAAGAGTGCAATATTGCGCTTACGTTTCACAATCAAGAAAATGGATCGATTTGTTGCTTCTCCAATTCCATTATTAACAGTGCAAAAGTACGAGCCAGCATCGTTCGCCGTGACGTTCTTGATGGTTAAATAGGACTTGTTGTCTTGGAATGCTCGTTCAGCCCGATCCCCAAGTTGGGACATTTTATCAGCGGATTCATGACTCCATTCGACCATAGACTCCTCAAGTGGGTTCGCATCAATTGCGCATTCCAAATTTGCCAATTCACCTTCACCAATCATGATCCACGGAAATGGAGTGTCCACGTTGGCTGGATCTAAGAACAAAAGAAGAAAGTTTGAGTTTCCAGCTCGTACTCACTCTCTGCACATGATGACATCATTGATAACATTCCTAATGTGTTTAAGGACCAAAGAGTTTGTGAGTTGAGAGGACTTACATTGAACATCCAATTCAACATTCAAAGTGCTTGTTCCTTCCTTGTTGCTGGCTTCAATCTCATACTTTCCTTTGTCCTTGCGGCTCACATCAATGAAACTCAGCTCTGCACCATCAACGGACACTTTCCCTTTCGTAGTTAGAACTGGAGAGCCATTCTTAGTCCACTTGTAAGTGATCTGATCAGGATTTCCTTTTGCCTTGACGGTGATGCTTGTAGATTTACCTTCCACAACGGTAACTTTCTCTCCAGGATTTTCAATAAACTTGGGCTTGTCTATTTACCAAAGCGGAAGAGAGAGAAAGCATATTAATATATTTTATCATCATCATCATATCAAGATATTTTATTCATCAAATAACTTTCCATATGCATAAAATTAAGTTAAGAACCAGTTCATTAGCGAAAAGTGTGCCTAGGTACGAGTGAAATTAAACAAGACAGCTTATCATCTTTAACAGCATCAAAGGCTTTTCAAACTTTCAAAGTTCAGCGTCATCTCATCTCATGTTTGGTGTGATATGATGACGGAATAATTTAATTCACACATGAAAATTTTTCGTCGTCGTTTGTGTACTCTCATCTCTTCTGCCTTTGCGAGAGAAAAAAAACTCTTCAAAAAAACTTTTTTCCTAACAATGAGGAGGAGGAAGGGCACTATTATGACTTTACTTTTGTAGCTTGTAAAGCTTCATTATCATCTCATTCACAAGACTTTCGATGAAAATATGCTTACAAAGGAAGACAAGACACATCATTCATAAAGATAAAAGATCAAAGGGAGATGAAAACAATGAGCTAGAACTTGTTTAATACAACAGCCCACGTATGCATATGACACGTATACCATAAGCTGACTCCACTTTGGCTATGCATGCTCAACGATGAGACGACGTGTCCAAAACTTTTTTTTTTGGAATCTTATTAAAACTGCGCTTCATTTTGCACAAACTATGTACCACCACTATCACCAACCAGCAGTGTATTATGTCATGCATATTATAAATATTATAGAAAACTTACATGCAACTTGAAGAGTTATGGTATCATGGACACTCTTCTTTACAGCCATATTTTGAGCGGAGCAAGTGTACAACGCATTATCCAGCTCTGACGTCAAGTCCAGCATTAGCACGGACACAGCCCGTTTCCCTCGGTTGTCTCCAGGAAGTGTGTAATTGGAATGAGATGGAATAGAGACCCCATCCTTGAACCATGTCATCTTGGCCGAAGGATTTGATGAGGCAGACTCACACGTCAAATTAACCCGTTGACCTTCTTTGAGAGTTTGTGGATTCACAGTGATATTGACGATAGACGGGGCAACTATATAATTTTAGGTAAAAAGACAAAAGCAAAATTAAAATAGAAACATACATACATGTTGTATAAATGTTGTGTAGAAAAGTAAAAAACAAAATTCTTTTTAACTTTTTAAAAACATTTTTTTCTTCTCTTTTTTCTCAAGTACCTAACTTTAATTTAATTGAATTTTACCTAAACAAAAAAAGTACTACGCTACGCACATACCATACATAGAAGTAAGAGAATAATAATGTTATGCTTAACAATAGAGAGAGAGAAAGAGAAACAAGAAACTTTTTTTTCTTTTCACGTACACAACACATGGAAGGTTATCGACTCAGTATACGCCTTTGAAATCGCTTTGTTCTTGGCTTCACATCTGTAAACTTCTCCATTATCAGTGGGAGTTGCGACCAAGGACAATTCCGCCGTAACCATATTTCCCTTTGTTTCCATTCGAGAGTCAACCTAGCAGAAACAATTTTTTTTAGAAAGGCTTCGTTTTACTTTTTACTCAATGAAGTTAGTTTTCATACATGCATAGTATATGTATACATAATACATTTCAACATAATAATAATAATTGTGCTGGAAAGTACATGATTTTATCATCTTGAACACAAAAAAAACTGTGTCCTCGAAACAAAAAGTTTTCTCTTCAATTCAGCTTTACCTTTTTATTTCCCTTGTACCACTGCAATGTAGCTGGAGGATGGCCCCCAGTCGATGTACAAGTTACTTGTTGTGAGTGTCCCGCAGTCATATTCAAACTTGTTTTGTAAATTCTCGGTCTTCCTGGTGGCTCTTTAGTGAAAAAAAAACAAAAAAACAAATTGCACATTTTATTTTGTAAGTATTATGTAAGTATCTATCTTCCTAACACTCATAATTAGCTTACTCATCTCATAAAAAACATGAAAACTTACGGATCACATTGATTGTATGACTAGCAACTTTAGATTCGCCAAGGCCTTTGTTTACACCCTGACATGTAACAATGATAGATCTATCTGTGTCGTAGACGGGAATCGAGACATTTGAAATTGTAGTCCAGCCCCCATCCGGAGATGGTGGTGAGTAGGTATAGAGGGCTTCCACGGATTCTCCCCCTTTAAACCAGGCAATTTCCGCCTTTGGATTACTATTGGAGGTTGTACAGGTGAGGGTAACATTGTCTCCCGGCTTTGCTTCTGTAGGTCCACTAATTTTCACTTCCTTCGGATTAACTGTTGGAACAAGAGTAAGAGAAAATAATTGAAATCTCATCCAATATCAACTATCAGTTCATTTTCTTGAGAAGTAGTAGAAAAAGAAGCATGGCTTTGCAAAGCAATAACAGTATGAAATGGACTTGGAAAACAAATGACACAAAACTTCTCCTAGTATTTCCTACAACTATCGCATCCCATCATCATCCACCCTCCTCGTCCTCGTCTCCTATTTCCATTATTTTCGTCCTCTTCACTAACCTTAAACAAACAGAGAAGAGATGCGCCCATCTCCACTAACATTCATAGGAAAACATTGCAATTAAGCTCATCCCAATCCCAATAACCTTCCTCATGCCTATGTCTTTTCTCCTCACTCATTCATTCACATTATCTCATCTTACAATAGAGAGGAGTGATTCTCTGAAGTGGAGTGAAAAAAAAGTAGAAGATAGATAGAGAGACAGAGATGGAAGAAAAATAAATATGTGAAAACAAAGAGGATAGCATAGCACTCGTTTTCCTTCCTTATTGTATCCAGTTCTAATTTCATTTGGTCCCTATCACTTTCTTTGATCGTCTAATCGATGGAAACAGACAAATTGGTTAGGGCACCCCTTCCAACTCCTACTTTAGGGGGAACATATATAGAAATCCACCCCCGCGCCACCAAACAAAACAAAAAAAGTTTTACCTTGTGGGTAGCATTCGAAACAAACAAAAAAGTCAATTTCGTAGCTTGGGTGTTCTATAAATAAAGTCCTTGAAGTCACAATATAATAATATGGCTTCCACATCATTGAGCATTTCTCCACTGATTAGGTATAGAAGTACATAGTAGTTCACATTGTGATGAAATCTCAGAGATTCAGGATATATGTACACAAAATGTTAAGAATAAAACCACCAAACTATCTACTTCCCTTCTTCCTAATCAGTATATATATTCCAGTTCCACTCCATGAAGAGTTTGCCAACTCCAAACATATTATTATTATGAGTATGCGTACATTCTCTCCCAATTCCAGCTCATTCTTCTTGTCATGTCATGCATCTTGAATCTGTCAGTACTCATGAATTTCCCGTCTCCTCTCACCAAAATTATTTATCCCACACAACCATTTTTATAGCCATGATAATTACTTGACAGAGAGGAGCTCAGGAATCTCTTCTGCAGTTTTGCTTTTGTCAGTACAAACTTGATCAGAAACCGGAGAGAGTTCATAGAGCCAAAAAGATGTATTTACTCATTCATTGCAAGCATTCATCCATGCATGGCATAGCTCCGCATCAAAATCGTTATTGCCAAAGCGAAGCGATAATGCATTTTGTGTAGTGCGGGAGACGTGTATTAAACCTGACTAGTTTTAAAAAGAGCAAAGAAGCAGAAGGAAATATTCTCTTACAAACGTAAACTTGAAACTTTCCGTTCATTCAATCTAAATCCAGTCATCGCATCCTATGAGCTTACATGAACACAATTTTCTGAAATAGTTTTGTGAAAGAGAAGAAGAGCTAAATTTTTTAAGTCATATCCGCTTCGCGAACAACACACACAAGAAGCTTCACTTTTTTTTTGTTCCAGAGGAATTTATCGCTTACTCTAGTAAATTTGACTCCATGGATGTCTTTCCACTACTACTTGTATACCAGCAAAGCAAATATATATAGCAAGTGCCATATTATAATCCTTGTTACAGTTTGAGTTTACTCAAGTCCATGTCCATATCTACCTTTCTCAAAAGCAAACTTGTTATGTTTCTGCTAGTGTTATTGAAGAAGAAAAGAGGAGCAAATTAGTCTGACGAGGGGAAGAAGCATTCTTGGCATTCCAATAGTCTCTCTACCAAGTTTACTTACTTTTTGCACCAACTAACTTGATAGCAAAGAGCCATGGCAGGGCACACTATGAATAACAAGATTAAAACGACGATATACCCCAACTAAAGTACATATTATCTATAGTATAGTATTATAGTTTGGTGGACCACTACGACTTGGAAACTCATTTTTGACAACTGCTGACGCAGTTCCCTATCACTACTACACAATAAAATGAGTGAACAAACGACAAGACAACCAACCATCCACAATGATTTTTCCCTTCTCTCATTCTCACTCTCTCTCTCTCTTCTTCTCTTGTGCATTGCAAGGCAGCAGAGGAATAAGAAAGGGCGAAAGTGCTGACAAGGGTATCGATAACTTGGCACATCTTTAACTTTTTTCGTTAGCCTTTCACACGTGAAAATGTAGAGGAGCAAATAACACAACTACTTTATACTATAATCAAGTATACATGCTTCTTCCAATTCCATTCTGTATGCATTTTCCAAACGGGCTCACATCCTCTTTTTATTACTTTCAGGACCTTTCTAAAAGAACAACATGTCATTAAGGTATTTTACTGTGTTACTAAAAGATGTAAGAAAGAAAGCTCACATAAGTAGAAAAAAACCGTTCATTTTCTTCCACCCAATGATCACAAAACAAAAGAACTCTATTGACAACAATAATGGCGTTTATTAGCTAACTTGCTAGTTTTACCACCTCACAATAAGTATGTACTACTGACTGATAGAATTGATACACTTTGAAGAAGTAAAGGGCATCATCCACCATACCACTACCACCCACCCTCTACAAACGAAAAAGTTACAATGAAAGTTGTTACATCATATGTCTAGCTCTTATTGCTTTGTTCTCAAGCTATGTACTACTACTCTACTACTATTTCTTCTTCCATTAAATTCCGTTTTCTGTCTGAACCAAAAGGAGGAAATGGGTAACTTCCTTGTAAACAAAGCAATTTCCTCAGGACGACCGAACTGATAAGCCATTAGTTTCATGATTTACATCAATTATCATGGACTGGATATAAAGTAGTAGAAAGAAGAAGAAGAAGAGGCGAGTGTGTATTTGTACGTATGTGCTTGTGCTTACAAGGAGAAAGTTAGTTTTGCAAGACTTTTCCTTGCTTCAAGAAAAACACTTATTCTTCCCTGCAAAGCTAGTAGGATTGTTAGCAGAAGCTTTTTAAGGGGTCTTCGATGCATGTGTATGATAAACGATGCCTTAAGAGCCACAAATACATCCACTCACTCCAGGGGTTATTAAGGAGACACACACGCAAAGAGTAATATGTAATAGTGGTACATACATGCACACATCATGATTGCCTACCAACACCACACCACTGATGCTGTTCCCATCATCAAGAGACAAAAGTGGTTGTGCTACATACCACACGTAATTCCAGCACCTCCAGCCCAGATGAAGAAGAAGAAGAAAAGTGGGGATCCACGTAAAATTACATGTGTTTCCCAGCAGGCGAAAGCTATAACTCAGGTTGACTCTTTTTCCATTGCTTTTTAGCCCACAAACAAGTACACATGCAGAAAAAGAAGAAAAGTGAGAGCATATGTACTGCACCCACTCAAAGAGTGTGAGGAAGGAGCCTTCTTTATATGCATTAAATTACATGACATTACTTCTTAAGTTGTATAACATGATATAAGTACAACAATCCCTATGTTGCAGACAAAGATCTGATGGTTAAAGACAAAAAATCTTCTCTTCGTTTTCCCCAGTTAAAGTTGAACTGTGTAAAAAAGCAGTTTTTGGACGGCTGGCGCTAATGGAGATGGCTGCATTTCCTTACAGAGATACACTTGTTCCACACAACTTGCTTTTACGATGATTTTTACTTGGTCATTACAAGCGTAAACTATTTCAGCCGTTTTTAGTCAGGCCAGGCACGTAGCATCTTGTGCAGTTGTGTGAGCAAGACTAGAAAAAAACTGGATGCAAAAAAGAGCAAATGAAAAGTGTAAAGAAAATATGCATAAGAAGATAAGCTTTTCCTATAAAATTTCACTCCCCATTTAAGGACAGGTAACATAACGTGTGTGAGTCGTGTGTACTTTCCTTGGTTGGTAGTAAAATGGGTAAAAGTATATTTTTTGTTGGGAAGATGAATATAAAAAATGTATATCATGACTACTTTATTTCATGAGCAAGGGTACTTAGACTCCTCTTAGTTTCGCCATAAATAGCATCTGACCTTATGTTTCTACTCTCCACGATTACGATAAAAACTGGTCTCACTCTCTCTAAAAATACTTTGTGAATTTCCAATAAAATGACTTTTCTACTTCACGATGACTATGAGACAGTTTGCTACAACGACATTCACATGGACTATGTATGGACTTTGAGTTTCAACGCTAATGATTATAGCAACGAAAGCACAACATAACGTGCAAAAAGCCAAGTTTGTAAGTATAAGTACTACACACACTCTCTCTCTTTCTTTTCGTTTTTACTTCAGATTGCAATCGCATCACACAAGAAAAGAAATAAAGGACAAAATGACATGCACACAAATACTACATACTCATATTCATGATCATACTAATAATCATAATAAGCCAAATGACAGCCGTCAAGCCATGAAGTGAAGCAGTATTTTTTTGGCAGTTCAAATCCAATAGAAATACGTACTAATGGGTGTAGACAAACTAGTAGTGCTACTTATTACTCTAAAAGAAAAAAAAACATGCCGAATCGGAGTTCATAAATGTAAACTAATGCCCGTACGTGTGTAATGCTAGTAAGGTTAAGAGAAAAAAAGTTTAGTTGTGTATAGTAATAATAATAAGGAAAATAGGAGCAATAGTAATAAGAAGCATGTTCACGGGAGTTGTTAGTTCACAAGATCTCCATACTTCCGTAGTACACACACGAACAAACTGAATGTGAATTACTCTCTCATCTATTCCTAAACTTTGAGTCATTTTTCGCAGCTCGAGTAATACGGAGCGACATTTGTAAGGAAAACAATAGGGGGACGAATGAGCATATTATTCCTCGAGAAAAAGGAGAGCATTTTTTTTTCATCGTCATCATCATCATCATCTATATATATGTATGTATATACTATCGTTGAGAAAAAAGTGTTAGAAAACAATATTCTTTTAGCAGCTACTCTACCCAACAGTTTTATACACATGAGGAAAAGGTACTACGGACATAAGTATATCTGGAGACTGACTCTCACTATGACTATATTTTACAATTTGTTTAGCATCTTCCCTATTTTTCTGGCTGGTAGGAAACTATCATCAGCCACTTTTTGTAGAAGATCTACAGCAAACATTATGCATTGTACATTTCATGCATACATATTACAAAAAGTATCGTCTTTCCTTTTATTTTCGTTGCTGCAACCAACTCAAAGTCCCAGACAAACTGAAGGAAAAGCCAACAAGGCACAGCGACAAAACAACTAAGCAGCAGCAGCAGCCGATGCTGCTATACTTCTGACTACTTGACTACATACCGATGATGCTATATGTGTTTTCTTATTCTTCTAACTTGCTTACTTTAGCGTTCACGTTATTTTCTTAGCTTTACATTTGCCTACAAAACTCTGCTGGAGTGTAAGAACAAAAAAACCGGGACGTGTAAAATAAAAAATGTAGAAAAAAGAGGCATCCCAAAACATATCTGCACATGGCATAATACTAATGGCTCCAAGTAAGCAGATGGATGTTGAGGAACAGATGGAAGACAGGATTCATTTTTCTCTTCTCTCCTTGCCTCTCCTCTCCTCTTGTTCTGTAGGTTTACTATTTTTTTTGTCTCGGCCTGAAGATTCTCGTGCATTCTTCTCCACACACACACTATACATTCTCCTTTTCACTCCGCTTTCTTGAGTGAGTTCGTCTGTCTACAGTCTCGTGAGCTTGAGTGTCTCTATGTGCCGGTGGTTGTTTAATGTCTTTGCATAATATATAAAACCATCGGAGGAATATGCACGCTTTTTTCGCGTAAAGGAAATGAAAATAACATGCAGTTCATATTCCATTCTTGGATAACACTACAAACTACAAAAGTGACACCGAGCCAACCCAACGCTATGATACTACACGGAAGAAACCTTTTCTCTCTCTCTCTTCTTCTTCTCTTTAAGAAATGTTTCATAATAGATTGCATTCATGCATGTTTTCGCATTCGAAAGAAATGCGAGGAATCACGTACCGACACGGTAATATTCCTCTTCTCCTTCCGCTGCCGCCGATGCCATTCCATAAAAGCAATATAAATAGGAACTCAATGAGAAAGTTTTGAAGGAGAGCTTCTCCATTCTCAATGTGAGAAAGCTGAAGAGCATCATCGTACATGAAGCAAAAGGAACCTTTAAAAATAGTGAGCGACCGACTACTGACTGACACGAATGAGGAATGCCACATCATTGCTATTCAAAATGAGTAAGAAATGACTTTGGTGTGAAGGGTACAGTGACGAACTGAATGTGTCACTTGCATGCACCAACGTAAAAAAAGATCTATCGAAAAAAATGTAAACGCACACATACCACCGCCGCACCTCATTCATACGACCAAACACGCAAGAAAAGGAGCTTTTGTGAGCCAAAGAGGCACACAGACGGAATGAACCGCAGCCATCCATCCGGCTGTCTAGAGCTAAACTGTCATGGCATAGCGTCACTTCTTCTCAAAAAGATATTATGCATATTTCACCATTCGAATGCGTTCTTCAACGCCCCCTCCACCATCCCATCATATCGTATCCCCAACACCATTCTCTAGTGACGACTGACACTAGCCCATATATCTACTCTTGAATATCCTAATAAAATGATGATGACACTTTTTTCTCATATATTTTTTTAACCCGCTTTCATCTTTCTTATTAAGACAAGACAACATAACCACAACAATATAGATATATAGCATACCAAATACCAACAACAACATAAGATATGTATGTTGAAGGGTACGCAAATGATTACAACGCTCACAACAGAGGTTGACATCAAAAAGAATTCAAAACGAAGATCCCTTCATTCATGTTCACACCAAAAAAATACAAACGAAACGGAACTTGCGGTTGTTCAATATACGCGTTACATATATCCAGGAGCAATCCCTATCATCATCGTATCAAATTTCCTTTTTGAGTAGAAGCATAAAGAAGCAAAAGTCGAGAAATCATCAAATCTGACTCATTTTCCTACACCACTTTACTTATCGTTTGAAGCTATTTTGTTTGTATTTACACAATATAATAATTTGCCAGCCAAATTTTTCTAAGCTGGTGCAAAGAAGTATAAAACATTTTCTTAAAAAAAAAAATGACGACTCTGGAAAAGGAGGAAATAAAGACTTTAGCACACTCCCTGTTTTCCTTTGCGAGCACAATTACATTAGTGCCACACGCACATTATCCCTCCAAGCCAACTATTTCTTTTGCCTGCTCAGCAGTAGGAAAGAGTAAAGTTACAACAGTACTTTGCACGGAATGAGGAAAACAGTAATTAAGATTTTTCTTAAGGATTTCTCAAATTGCTCTGTCATTCCATTTTTTCTTCTACTTCGTCTCCTTCTTTCCATACAAAACATTAAATGTTGGCTTCACGCCTATTACAACGACTAATTTTAGCAAACTCAAACGGTTTACAAATGGGTCTTGCCTTTTATCGCTTCATGTTTTGTTAAAAACTTTTGGTTTGGTATGCCGCTATCTTGCTTGGCTTGAGCCGCCAACTCAGCACACACACGCACATATTTACACTCACAATCAGCAGCATAGCGAAAATAGCTAAACTAGATGATACTCAACAAGACAGTGACGAATTATGGTGCAGAATTCTGAAGAAGCTATTCTTTATCGCTCATATTTTCTTCCTGAGCCTTCCCTTCCAGCTTTCATACTAGAAAGAATGAAATATAAAATTGTAAGGATGAGCAAAGGCAATATATAGGATTGATATAGACGATGTAATGCTTTTGGATTTTTTTTGTTCCTCTCCAGTTTTTTTACGATGCATTCTTTTTACGTGTGTATTGCATTTATAGTTTTTTTGCATGCATGTTTCCACTTTGAAGAAAAGGGTATTAGGCACATGCCTAGTCATCTCGTCTCGTCCGTAATCTCAAACTCTTATTCAAAGACGCATTAAAGTCATGCCTTTTCATGAGGCATTTGATTACCACAGTAATCCACAAATGTCACAACTTTCCACTGAACTACTGTGACAATATCACATAAACATACGAGCGTGTGGGGATGTGAGGTTGGAAAGACAGCATGAGAATAAAAAAAAGACTATAAACACACTGACAAAAGAGCAAATGCATCACGGAGACAGGAGTACTGGCATGGCTGACATGTAGTCATGAATGAACATCTCATTCTGGTATTACTACAACAATCTAACAATGATGATATTATGATGTTGATGATGCCAAAACCAATGAAAAAAGTTTAGTCTGACGAAAATCAAATCTTCTTTCTCACATAAAGTTTTTCTTTGTGGCTGACCCTGCCAATTCATGCCACGGTCAATAAATGATATTATTTGACATCCATTCCATATCATTTCACGTATAAAAAGTAAGAGCCCTTTTCAAAGAGACAAGGGCATAATAAGGACAAACTGTCACAAAAAAAATCTTGACAATAAAGTAATACAAAAATAACAAAAAACTGTCGAAACAATTTATACAGGATACCATTCATTCAAAGATCTTTGTGCTTGCAATATTAAAAGGGGTTTGAAGAGCTTGAACTGCATATTAAAGTCTGTTTTCTATAAAGCTCAATGGATTTTTAAAACTCAACTTCATTCCATATAGGACATCAAATAATGATTTTATCCCAGTCTTAATAACATTTCAGATGCATGTTTCTTTTGCTTGAAACGTTACCTACCAAACAGATAAAGCACATACAGGAATGTATGCCATACCAAACCAATACCACCATCCATCCCATCAATTTTTTCCCGTATCACTCATCGCATCTCCAAAAAAGCTCATCTGGACATTTTTACATCACATGTCATTTGGGAAACAGAAATGTAGACAGTGCAAGTGAATGCGAGAGAGAAACGTCTTTTTTTGTATGCACTTTTAATACACACAGAGTAAAGCTCATTGAAGCAGACAGAGACAATTCATTTCTTATCTGGAACATCTTCATCCTCGCCTATTGCGACTTGACTCCCTGGATGACTGAACATCATGAACTTGCCTAGCAGATAGATGCTATATATGCATACTGACTCTGACTCGACTTCAACTTCCCTAACGGATTTCCCAGACAGCATAATTCCATCGTGTGCTTAACCCTATGATACCGTCAAATCGATCACGCACGTTTTCATTCAATCCGTTTTTTTTCTTCTCCTTTTGTCTTTTGTCTCCAACATTCCTCATTCTCACCAAACTATTCATATCAAAGCATTAGCAAACTTGCAAGTGCTTCTGATTATTTTCTTTGTCATGGAGGGAATCCATCCAACATTGAGGACTGGGACGAACCTTATTGTCTTGTCTACAACCTAATATCTGTGTTGGTAGTATATATGTATATGCCATTCGCATTTCAAATTTAATTAGTAGTGATAATATCTTGAGTTGAGTGAGGTGCAATATAATCTTGCCTGTTTTCCATGCCATCATGATAGGATGACATATGCTGCTCCAACAACTGAGAACTTTGAAGAGTTACCTAAAATTACTCGAGTTTTGTGATAGTAGTGTGAAGAAGGGAGAGAAATGAAAACACATGTATATAAAATAATATTGAAGCCCTAAAGAGTTGAAAGCAGAGGGGCATATCTGCTGTCACCTATTATCCCTGATTTGAATGACAAGTCACAATAATTGAAACTCGTCAGGGGAAACGAGAAGCTCTTTCACCACTCGAGGAGGTGGAGGATAACAAATCTGCCCTGAAGGAAGGTGGTGGAATATTGTGTGAGTGAAAAGGATGCGAATATGGTTACATACATTTGAAGAACTCGACCTAATATGAAAATAAGAATATTACGTAAATGCTAAACTATAAATGATACTAACCATTTGTATTTAACCCTCCAGTGTTCAGGGGAAAGAGTAAGCATACAGCATGCTATGAATGAATATGAATATACACATATGTATATGATTGAACAATGATGTGATGATGGAAAATGAGTTGTGTATTGAAGCAAAAGCAAAGCAAATGGCTTCATTGGAGATTTTCATAGAATAAATAATAATATACAGTGTCAAAGAGCAAGGCAAGTTGTAGAGACTTACACATTACGGTGAGCACGACATCAGCTATTTTCGGAGTATTAATCATGATATTAGAGGCTTCACACCTCAACCGTGCCAGGTTGTCTTTGGTGGTGGCAGTTATTGTCAACTCATTACGAGACTCACGGCCGAGCGTAGAATAGGACGAGTCAATGCGAACATCATTCTTATACCAAATGAGTTCTGCTAGTGGATTCCCACCTCGTGACACACAGACGAGCGTGACAGATTTGTTCTCTCGAATAGGTTCTCCTTCCGTATAACCGTCTATCCTCGGGGCACCCGGTGGATCTACATGACAATACAATACACAAAATTTTACATTATAAACATACAGAGACAACACACACACACACTCTTTAGCAAGTACTCTGTCTCTGTCTAGTTATGCATTGTTTCTCAATTCTCAAAGGGAAAATTCCACTTAAAATTCATGGCATTCTCAACACTTCATTAGAATTTTAACCTCAACTACCAACTACCAGCCCAAAAAATGAAAGGAGGTCGTTGAGCAAATCGCTTTGTGGTCTACAATCCTCTAGCTACAGACACAGACTACACAGCACAGACTTAACACGAGAATATATTTATATATATATATATATATTCATGTGTCAATGGGTTGTGTTTTATGTTGCAATTTACAATTCGAAAATATCTGAAGGATGTACATATATGCGATGATGTATGTCATCATTCCTGGAATTCTACCCAACTACAATTATTTAACAATGAGTGGTAGTACTCGTGTGGGCTTGTACAGTTTAGTTGAGTAACAGTAACCCTATATATTTTCATATACTTACATTGCACACTGAGATAGACGGAAACCTTCTGGGGTTTTGACAAAGCCTTGTGTCTCGCTTCACATGTGTACTTGGATCGGTCATCTTCGGACGTAGGAAAAATCTTAATCTTGCTCTTAGTTGTGTTCATCTTTACCGTTACTCCATCAGACTGAATGTCAACAAGTTCAGGGACATCCTCACGATTTTCTGTAAGGAAACAGATAAAAAGACAAATCCAAATTAAGTCAGATATACTTACATACACAAAACAGGGAATTAATTAGAAAAGTAATGTCACAACATATAATAGAACGTCTTAAGAATTTCAAGAAATAAAAGCTAAATACAAACACAATCCGTTCATTTCTCTTCCTCAATGTCAACAACCTCATTCGTCTCTAATAAGAAAATCCAAGGATGCGTGGTGAGCTCAACTACTACTTTAAGCTAATATATTATTTTCTTCTTCCATGAAATAGCTTTATTTTCTCGTTTCTTTTAATACCAATGGAATTTAGGCCTAATTCCAATAAATTGAAGTTTTAATCACTACTTTATCTCATTACTCCAAGTCCCAATGTGCGTCTCTTTTCAAAACCAAACTTGCAATCGAAACCAATAAAAAAGGGAAACTCGACCCAATCTAAAGCATTTACATAGCAATTTCGTTCCTGAAAAAGTTAGTTAGTTAGTACAGTCCCTAGAAAGAAAAGGTATAAAATAAGCAAACAAATCATTGCACATGTGGAGGATATGTGTGTGCCCACCACCCACTCAAAACTTTTCCTCACGTTCCTCTCCTTGACGGGAAAAAAGTGAGGGAGATAGATGTAAAAAGTGAATGTTTGGTTCCCTTGCTGTTGTGCTGTTTGTTAGTTGCTCTTCCTGCCTTTCTTCTTTAACTCATTTCATTTGATTAGGATTTAGGATGAATGGCATGAAAAGCCCATTAAATATATTTGAACTAAATAAACTCATTTGAATTCAAGCACTCTAAAAACTAACTTCATTTCACTTAGCTACTTCATAAAGCACATACCATATACTATAACATGTTCTCTTCATCTCCAAACATTGGTTCATAATAATATTACTTTTAAACTTATTGTGCTTTTCTCCTCTTACTACTCCACCAACCAACTTCTCCAAACGTACCGTTAAATTACATTGAAAACCAACGGAAAAGTCAGAAAGGTGATATACATTCATATACTACTACTACTAGTGACTGGAGCTGGGCTCTCTGAACTACATTGGTGAAAACATGTTAGTAGACAACGTGTCTTGGGAATTGTACTAAATCCTATTTCTTCATTACATTTCTCTCAGAAACACAAACAGCAACAGCAGCAGTAGCAGCAGCTTTTCCTTTTTCTCCTCTTTCAACAGTGAAAACGTACATGCATAAAGATCCACGTAATTCAGCGTGTACAGAGAGGAAACCCGAGAACTGGCACAAGTAAAGTCAAATCAGCGTAAGCCTCCCAAACATTCTCTCGTTGCATACTAAAAACCGAAATCCGAAATTTTCAAACATCCAAACCTTTTCAAGCTTCCTACTTAATTTACTGCTTTTCCTCTCTTCTCCTTCTGTTCTGTCTGTCGACAGCAGGAGCAAGCAGCAACAGAGTTTCATTGAGATTCAGATATCGACATATTATAGAATGTGATATGGATGGTGGTTGGAAAAACTCAATCTCACCTTTCACCTGCACAAACTGTAATATATTATGGAGAGCGAAGGATTGAAGCCTCAAACCAAATTCAAACGCTCAACTCTATACTTGAATGAGTTTTTACGCATACTAATACTACATAAATACATATACGTATACACATAGTTGTTCCGATTAGCATAGACAAAAACTTTCAGTGCTCCTGACTGTGACTGCTATGCCCTTTAGCTTTTCACCCAGAGAAAAGTGAAGAGAGGAACAAGGACGTTACATAAACAACACCATGAATTTCCTGCTTGGGCATCCACACGGCGCCATCCCATATGCAACATTGTACTTAGCATTGTTATTCGCATATTTGTTAGAGTAAGTAATGTACATACATATGTAATGTACCTATGTAATATGTTTTCATGCAAAAAAAAGTAAGCTGAGCTTTAGGTTCAGAGATATTCCCAGTCAGCTCGTATTTTCCGACTCAATCCACTTTCTCCGATTTGCTCTGGGGTCAGCAAGACACGAGAGCTTATTGAGGGTGATACACGGATAGAGAATGTCTTTTCCTCTTCACTGATACCATCATCATCATCTATTTCTTAAGCCGCTGAATTCTCTTAGACTCCAGCAGTCCCTTTGCTACTACTCCACTGCATGCTTTCTCTTTCATCTTATACACTTATAATGTTTCTATTCATGTCTCCTGATATATGGAAGAGCGTATGTCCTATACTATGTATACAGAAAATCTCTGTTGCCTGTCTGTCTCTTTTTCAGCCAGTCTACTTAATATATTCTAGAGAGAAGAGTCACGCACTTGGGAAATAAGGAAATATTGGTGCACCATCATCCTATCTCCAAAAATATAGCACCAACCAAACGTCGTGCACCACTCTACACGCAAGAAAAACAAAAACTATATACTTACTCACCATATACAGAAGCAAACAATGCGGTTAAGAAAGGTAAAAACAAAGCGGATGTGTTCAATTTCATACGAGGAGACTTATGCATAATATCTGATATCGGATTTAAATAGGTACTCATATGAAAACAAGTAACTATTATATGTAGTACGACGAGCTAGTCTCGTTTCGTGGCTTTCCTTTCATTCTTTCCATTTCCTACGGAATTTCCACTGTTGCTCTCCTATTACTTTGCAACTAGAGACGGTGATATGGTATTGCAGCAAAATCGCGACTTAGGATATCCCCTGAACTGGAAAAATTCTATCTGGATGATTAACTGAGTATGGAGAAAACCAACCGAAAGAAGTTTATATACACAGAAGATCCAATTTCATCAGAATCAGACCCGAAAACAAAACAATGAGAAGAAGAAGAAAAAAACATTAGATAAAAAATTGAAACACACAATTCCCTGATCTAATACATATGTAAGTCGATACAAATATTCGTAATTCCATTCCATTTCCCTTTCACTTCCAAGTCAAATCGAATGGAAAAAGAAATCGGGTATGGAAGAATGCACCAGCCAAGCAATAAGGAAATGCAATGCCAACGCCAACTATTTAAGGTTCATGGTTAAAAACTAACTCTGACGGACTGACACATTAAGCTTTACATTCTGATTAAATCCCAGGAACTTGTGTATTCTTTAATTTAAAATTATGTCGAAAATCTTCAGTTGACATAGATTTGGAAGCCACTATTCAACAACTTTAACTAAATGAATGAATATTTCTTCGTTAAAACAACCTTCCAAATGTGACTTTGTTTTTTTGCACGTTTACAAACAACAGAAAAGTCGAACAAGGGCCAATTTACATTATCAAAGACTTTGCACAAAGTTGCGTCAATAATACTCCTGATAATGATAACGTTTCATATATGCTGAAGACAACGGAGGGCTAATTCCAAGTTTGATTTTCTTCAAAACTCTTCAACTCCCATAATTCGACTTGTTCAGCATCTTTAAAAGATTTTGGAGGAGATATGGGAGCCATAACTAATAGTTTTCACACTTTGCTTTCATTCTTGGAGCATTTGGAGAAAGAGAGAGAGAGTTGGTTGGCGACGTGTCTCCCAGAGTCTCATTCCCATTCCAGTTATTTTTTCCCCTGTAGAAAAGGATGCAGTTTGTGTATGGAAAAGTAATATGTGATTGCAGTACTAATACTTTACTTTACTGGCAAAGAAGAGCAGTAAGAAAGGGGTTTAAGAGTGTGCATATAGGGCGTACTGCCATGTCAGTAGTGCCGTTGCTCTTACGACAACCATGATGATGATAATGTGAATGAAGCTAAAATAATATGATGCTTGCTTGCCTCCCGAAATACTCCTATTCTTCACTACTTTCTCCCTATATATATATTTTTGGATAGTCAGAAAAGTCCCATCACCATCATGATCATCAAGATGACTGCTATTATAAAGCAAATACAACTACCTCAACTATTATTACCACTTTCTGGATGCAAGGAGGAAACTAGGTCATCATTGCTTTTTTGGACAAGTGCCTGCCTATACCTCACCACGGCTATTATTCAGTCTCATTAAATACAATTAAGCCCCCTGCAGCTTTTCACCCGAGCAGGAAACTGTTCAACTAGACATTCAAAACTATACTACATCATGTTTAGCTCTTTGTGTATTTTTTCCCTTTAAAAACTTTACGTCTCGCTCTCACTTCTCCTCCTCCTCTTCTCTTCAGCTTTCAAACGGAATTGAGAAAATAACACGGTGGATCGTTCATGATGAAGGTGAACATTAAAACAGAGCCTTCAACATCCATTCACAAATGTCTGCATGCATAAGCAAGCTTTCAAAACTCGTATCATTATTGTCGTTTTTTTTGCTTCCTCTCCATTTTTGTGCAATATGACAAGACTTGAAAAGAGCACAGCACATATTACAGCAAAGGCTCAATTCAGGAAAAAGCATGAGCAAAAAAAAAGAAAGAAGGAAAACGAGAATGAAATGGTAAAATTGATGATGATGATGACGACGACGCTTCTCAGCTGCAATGTTGCTTAATGTTTCTCTCTCTCTCTCCCTTTGTTAAACACTGGCTGTATGGAAATATACATGTTCTATAAATATGTGCTTCTTCTACTACTGTTCCTACTATTACTCAAGCTCTCGCTCACTTCCTATCTTCATCAACATGCCTCATTGCAACTCAACAATAAAAATGCTAGTTCCCCTTCCTTCCTCCTTTTCTTGCCTTCCCTTCACTTTCCCCATCTCTACTCAACACTACTTTCTTCTTAATACACCCATTTGGCACGAAACGAAAATTTTCCTTTTCACCCTACTTACATCTACATCACATCAGCATCTAACCTGTTATGTATTAAAGTGTGTCTATCTATTCTCCATGCACTATCCACTTCTCTTCGTTCCGTTGTAAAGTACCTAATGTCTATACATGCATACTTTAATGTAAGAAGCTAATGGAACCGATTATTGGACAATTATGGTTCATTTTCATTTTGTGCCCCCTGGAGAAAATAATACACATAATTTTAAAGTTAACATAAATAGATGTCTAATGAAGGGTAATTACCTTCCATTCTACTGCAACCAAGTATTAAATGGTGTGTAAAAATCTACCATGTTAGTGCTAAGTTGAATCTAAACTTTTGAATGAAATTCTACACAATAAAAGTTGCCTAAAACCTTGTACGTCATCATCACCACTTCAAATTTCTGTTTTGAACGAGATTGTGTGTTCTATGCACTTGTTCAGTAATGAAGTTTCAATACATAGCATATATTTAGATTTAGAATGAAATAAAATGAAATTCAACATAAATGATATATTTTACACTTACCAGTTCTGAGAATTTTGTCATTTTTGTACCAAATGATGGTAGCAGCAGGGCGAGCATCTCGAACCACACATTCCAAATCTATGGACTCCTTTTCTTTCACCGTGATTGTCGCATCAGGAGCGTGATTCACGATTTCAATGGATCTGGGTGGCACTGCAAAAACAACAAAAATATTTTTGATAACACTGACATAAAGAGCTAAGTGAAGCAGATGCTAATTTTTTAAGAAGGCCTCATTTTCGGGTCGTTTTGCAGTAATTGAATAGAAAAAGGTGGGTAGGATTGCGAAAGCGCTATAAGGATAAAATATTGAATTCATTAAGCTAATTACAGCGGACATTTACAGGTACACAACAAATGCGTTCATTACATGAGAATTCACTTTAGAATTTTAGTCATTTACGGTGCGGTGGTAGCAGCGGTCCCGTCGTCGAGTCACAGTTTGAGACTAAATACATAAGGTCACATTATGAGACCCTGCTGTCAGAGGAATATGCTAGAAAACCATTCTGATATTAAATGCATAAGCGTATACTATAACTATACTGCCACCAAGAGAGCAACACTTCATCAGTAATTGAATTTACGCCGACCAAGTTCCAGATTACGCCTTCACGCTATACGTACCACCACTATTACCATACCATATAGCACTAAAAGTATGAGCTCACTCACACCTCTCTCTCTCACATATATATATACTCTATTTAAATGCATCAAGTTTTGAAACTAATTCTGAGAATCAAAATCATGAAATCATCTACAGCAACAGTGAACCCAGCATCTCTCATGGAGGAAGAGAGTATAAGAGTAGGCAGTGAAATCTTTCAAATGGATACAAAAAAGCTTTTGCTATGTTATACACTTTCATTTTCCGGGTTATGAAGAGTATAATATATGACTTTATCCTTTACTTCTTCACCTTTTACATTCCCATTTCTCTTTTCCCTTTAGTTTCCCTCACTACTCTTTCTCCGGTTCATCTAATCCGGTTTTGGTATATCTATACTCATAATATGCATAAAAACGATCATAAGAGTTCAGCTCAGCCAAAAAGTTCTTATTATGACGGTTAGCCACTTTCTCGTTTTGCTTGACATGGAGTGAAATACACTCTCTCCTCACAACCCATTGCGCTCACTTTCCAAGTACAAGACTTCTTGTTCGCTTTAGCATTAGCTCTTTTCCCACTCTCACTTCTGCTCCCCCCTTGGCCCTTTTAACCTAATGAGTATTACTAATTAATAAATGGAAACTCCATCGAGTTGCCCCAGCGAGAGCGGAGATGCTTGGGCTTGGACTTGGACTAGCTGATCTAGGCAAAAAGCAGTAAACTATTGTATTCAAGCGCACATGAATGCGTCTCCTTCTTCTGAAACTCTTTGTCTTTGCTGGCTGATGATGTGCTTTCTTTACAGCCAAAAAACAAAAACAGAAGAGAGTCAGAGGGAGAAGTCCACACGTTATAATATACATGTAATGTATGGTGTGATCTCTCAACTTTTGTTTTTAAACCCATATAATTTCTTACTATATGCATGTAAGTGAATTGAATACATACATACATAGTTAACAACATGAGAATAGGAGGCTTACTTTCATAATAATAATCGGCTGACAGATACCGTCTTAATCCATGAACTTTTAGTATGAAGCCAGCAACACAAATAATTATAATGAATAGTTGCCACTGTTGCTGCAGCCTACACCACGCATCGCGTCTGTTGCTTTCCTCTCTTTTCTCTAGCTACCTCCTCCGTGCTAACCATCTGAGCCATAAAATACATATTATTCTCGTTTTTACAACTAACATAAATAGCACTCCAATGCTCACAAGTTTCTCTTTTCTGTTTGAATGGACATGTGAGCAAATGGAGGATTTCAAGCATTAACACTTCTTCAAACTCTCGCTTTCACCGAATGCTCTGTTTGTATCGCACTACAACGTTTACCCACCAGAGAAACAAAGTGGAGTGAGAGCCTCTTTTCCTTTCCTTTCTCTCCCACTTCTATACAAGTTCCAAAACTTTTTTTTGTTAGACTCTTTCAGATACAAAAAAGAAGAGAGAGAGAGTGAGTAAAAAGAGATATTGCTAGAGAGTAGAGAGGAATAGAGCGACCTTTCTCCTGTATTCTCTTTACCCATTCTCACTCAAATAAACACTTTTGCTTTCGTGAGTTGGAAGGTTGCAAAATGTAAAAATTTCACAGATACGATACCATTTTTTTTTGCATATAGGGATTCCTTTGACCAGCTTTATGTAGAATAAAAAAATGAAATTGTGAGAGAGAAAAAATGTTAGATAGAAAGCCAAAGCCATATTTGTACACTCCAATGAATATACATGGGCCCATACTTTCCCTTCGTTTCACACGACCTTCGCCTTCTCTCCAGGATTCACTGTTGTGCCAGCAAAATTTCCGCATTTTTCATATATATTCTATTTGCAACAAAAATATACAAAACTAGTTTGGCCTGAGGACTAACCGAATGAGCTGATGAAAAGCAAACAGCTCACACAATATCTGTAAAAATTGTCGTTTTATTTCTTTCATCATTTTATTTTCATAACAAATGAACAATATAGAGAAAGAGGTCTATCAACAACAACCAAAGCCAGCCGTGGCTGCCTATTGTTAAGTATATATACCATACTTATACTTATTTACAGTTTAACACTTACTTGTAGTACACAAGTATGATTACATTTTGCAATTTTCCCACTTTCCCCAAGAGAATCGGAATAGAAGGGCACTTGAAGTTTTACAAAGCTTCATAAGGAATACATTACATACTTCCTCCTTTTTATAATAATGTCCCTTCTCTCTGTATTCTATTCGTATAATTTTATGCCACTTATTCATCTGCTGGCACTGTTCCCAAGCGTTGCTTGCTGTTATTGTGTCTTGGTCTTGCTTCAAAAATAAATATGCCTAAAATTTATATTGTTGTTTGTGATTATGATTACAACACAAAAGAGAAAAATGCGACCTAAACGAATTCTGATAGTTACTGAAAGTCTTAACACTGCATCGAAAAACATGATATAAATATGTTGATCTTATAACAACAACAGACAAAAGGGAACAGAAAGGAACAACATTTCAATTTTCTTTACCAGAACCAGATATTGCATAAAATAATTATTATTTCTAAGAATTCCAGTTCTTCAACACAAACATCCATATAATGAGACAAAGTTACAAACGCTAACATTAATCAAAAGAGTGAAAGCAAGAGTATTCATTACGAAAAAGGAGTGAACTAGGAGTACAAAGGTTGTTTATTTTTAGTAAAGTAAAGGGAAAGCAAAATGTGAGAGTGAGGCAAAGTGAAATCTTACAAATGGCATATCTCAACAGATGACATCAATATATATATTGCAAGTACCTATTCCATTTGTGTACATGTACCAACTTATACCAACACCCACCCAATGTGTAGCAAACTTTTTCCACGACGAAAATGACAATATGATTTTATAAGGATGCATTAAAAGAATGAAATGGTTTTGATTTAAGACGTAGTAAATTTTATGGCACATTTTCCAAGACATGCATCTTTCTCTTCCAACAGTGTAAAAGGTAATTCTGCTCAACTTGCTCTACATAAAATGTATTAACCTATACATTTCCTTCACAAAAACTCAATTTCACTCTCCAATTCAGGGAAAAATCTACACATAATATCAAATATGAGTGGTTCATCACATTCCCAACCCATGTATCTGTATGTCGTCTTGAAACCATATATATATTTGATACACCACTACTACTACTACCAGTTCTTCTCTCGCACTCAATTTTTAATAGGATGAGATGGGATGCATGTAGAGCAAGAATAAGAGGACAAATGTGATACACTGCTGTGCTGACTCAGCAGGCGAATATTAGTAAGGAACCGTGTAAATACGTTAAAGTTGGGTGTGTACATATATATATATCTGTATATTAGCAATCTGCATACATATTTTCTATTACACAATCATGTGAAAACTACCGAGAGACTTTACATCTGAGCCCACTTTCCGCTTTTCTGTGCTCATAAACGTGAGCATATGAGTTCGGCTCAGATTTTTCAACCGCGAAAAGAGAGACATAAAAAGAAATAATATCACACACACACACAGATGTACATAATATAAAAAGTCAGGCAGCAAATCTGCCAACTCGACCTGCGACTCTTCACCCCAATTTCACCATTTTATTATTCGACAACCACTGCGCCATCCTCTCTACCTCTAGCATCAACATACATACATGCCTGAGAGAATCCAACAAAAAATAGTATAAATACTTTTTGTTATTGGCATACTACAGAAGGACTTTTGACGCTGAAGGTGGTGAATAAAAACACGCTGATCACATTCAAAATACAGTATAAAAATGTCTTTCCCGTCAAAAATGCACTGCTTCCATATTTACAAGTTGGAGGATTTAGGACATAAAAAAGCTACTTTTTTTTCCTTAACAAGCCTAGCAATAGCAATTGGCATTTCCATTGGAATTGGAGAAAGAGGGAAAGAAATAACGTATAAAATTTCAACTTCCATTTTGCAAAAAAAAACATCTTTCCTTTCGATGCACAGAAGCGGAGCAAACTGAGAAAAAGAAATGGTGAATATTATATGGCACTTCGTCATATATTTATGGATAAAGTGTTCATGCATGCAGTGTGTGGGCTAAAGACGTGCATTTGTAAAATGCAGATGGAGTGAGAGAAAAGAGGAGGAGCTGGGGAAATACATAGAAATGGATGTGAGGAAAAGAAAAAAAAGTTTTAAATGTGTGGATCAATAGTTCAGCGCCTCGGCCCATTTACATGACATTTCTTTTCGGGAATTGATGCTACAAATCTTTAGAAATCATCTTCTTCTTCCCAACCTCTTTTCCCCTCATTTATCCAGCTTTTCTCTGAGAAGAGTTTTCTTTCTCATTACAATTTTTTTGCTACATGCCACCACCACATTACAGCTATTACCATTACTATACGTACATTATTCGATCCCCTCATCGTCAGTAAAAACCATGAAATGAAGGTGTACTTGCTTGCTCTTTATATAACATTTTCCCCATCTCCTAGCCACTGAGAACCTTTCGAATAAAAAATGCTCAACAAACTTGGAAAATCTCCTTTTACTTCTGAAAAAGGAAAAAAAAGGAGAAACCGTAGCACATAGCCTAATACTAGTGGAGCCTGAGTAGACTCAACTCAACTACCATTTCCATCACATTTAGACCAAAATTGTATTTTACTCAGGTGCTCTCTCCTCTTGGCTTACTCTTTTTATTTAAAGGGATTTCAAACTTTCTCCATTCGATCTTGAAAATTATAGCTCCTTCATTTTTTACTTACCTGCTGGATGAAGGTTACTATTATTGCCACATTTTCCCTACTATAACCTCTCCCACCAGCCCACATATTACGTAATGTAACGTTAGGTAAGCAAGACTAAATCTCAAATTGTAATCATTTAAACTCCACAAAAGAAGAGAGAAAGTAATGGATCAAGAACGAAGAAGGAATCAAGAAAGAACAAAGTCTATAATTCGTTAAAATGTCAACTTTATAGAGGAAAAGGGAGGCAAGAAAAAACTTATGGATGTTCTAAAATTATGGCTCTCCAAAACTTTCATGACTTTGCAAACTTGAGCGAAAACAATATAAATTGATAGATGTGCCATGTTATTCAATTACACATTCTGGTAGCTAGCTGCCCTCATCATCATGTTGTACTTTGACATGCACTTGTAAATGAGCATGGAAAATATATTATTATTATAGCATCATATCATTCCTCCACTCCTAATGAGACTGAGTGAGCTTATGTACAAATATTTATGATCTCAAAACGAGTTTCGACCTGCTTATACTTTAGGAAAAGAAACTTTGCATTCATGTCCTCCTTTTCAGCATATTATTCTGCCATTTATTTACCCAAACCTATATTCTAAACCAATCAACCAAACTATGAATTGAATTTGCACAACAATCCAGACAACAACTTTAAACTTTTCTTTCATGTACTTTCTAAAGTTTGTAAACTAAAAAATAAACCTTTTTTGTTACAATCATTCGGTTTTTATACCCGGTCAGAATCAGCTAAAATGCATTTGAGATAAAAGATGATGTACTCTAAAGTAGACAAACATCAACTTATTCCGTCAAAATTGATAAGAGGATGATGATGAAATTATAAAAGATAAAAGGTAACATAAACATGGCACATTTATACAACTCGCTTGTATATACTCAACTTCTTCATTTCATGACATGCATTATCCTAAAGCTACCGCTACTAACACACTTTTTACCCAAATAAAATGAAAGCTGACTCAACTGTCGTCAGCTCCTTTCTCAATTCACCCACGAAAATAGGAAAGAAAAAGAAGATCAACATCTTACGTCACAAGACAGACACTATCAGTCACATGTACTCTCCCCCCCATTCCCATACAGCTGCTAGCCATTTTGTCATGAATACGAGATTGAGATAATGGTAGTGGCTTATATGAATAACCACATGATGTTCTTGTGTTTCGACGTTGTAAACTCTTCTTTCCACCCGGATCTTTCATTCCAAGGAACACAAGCTCTTTATTTTATAGCGACATGAGCATCCTTTCTTCAATTCATTACTTTCCTTTTCCAGGAATGACACCAACCTCGGCTAGACATAAGCAGGTCATATACCTTCATTAGGAAAACAGTTCCTTGAATTTTATACAGAAACTTGGGACCAAGTGTGCAAAATACCCTATTCATTTTCAGTCAGTAGAAACTAAACTGTGCTTCTTTTGAAAATGAATGACCGTCAGCAGCATCACTTCATATCGCAATAATAATAATAATATGCTATATAAAACCAAACCAATCTAACAAGTCTCCTAGTAAGTAATAATCTAGTAAGATTTATTTATAGACTTTTAATAATGTTAGGTAATATGTTTCAACATCAACTCAATCATATTATATTCGACTAAAAACAAATAATCTTCCAGCAACCATCCCGCATCTCTTTCAGCTCCAATAATGAAAGCAAAATTTGTAGAAAGATGATAAGATGAAATGCAAAACAAATTAGTATTTTCTAGAGCAAAGATGCCATTAGATTAAAAGCCTATTTACAACAACGTAACAAAACAACACATTAGGTAAAAAACAAAAGAAAATCGTAGCAAAAACATGTATTATTATTAGTGTCATTACATTACCATTTACTTTACTCTCTGCAACTGCAACAAGAGGTAAATCGGTAAATGGTAGAGATAATATGTTGAAAAAAAATGTTACACAAAAAAATACACACCGTAGCGTAGTGTCCATTAAAAGCCAACCTGATGTGATACAACTGAAACAATGAGAGAAACACACAAGTAGAAATGGTAAAAGTGTAAGGAAAACTACTGTTGTAACCAAAACACTACTTTTATCAAGTCACGAGTATTACAAGAAAATTCCTTTTTTCACTCGAAAATGCGTTTGTCTATTTGTTTTGTAGATTTTAGATAGTACAACTAACATTATTTGGTTACAACTAGTCATGTATGTCGCATATAACAATTCCCACATGGAATTCATAAAAAAAACTTTGCCTCTGGTGAATGGGTAGAAAGAGGAGAGGAGCCATACCATACTATATTCAGCAGAAAAATGAGAAGACTCACACTGTAATTGTATCACAGTGTGATAATCACCATCAACAAGCCTACTGGGAACTCCTTACGTTATGTTAGCTCAGTCATAGCGGGACTACGAAAAAAAGAAGCGTTTTGTCTGTTCCTCTCTCCCTCTGTTATGCGAAGCAAAGTCATAATTCTAAAGTGTGCACTGCTGTGCATAAAATAAATGCATTTTGTAGAATGTTACTGCTTAACAAATAGTGGGGAAGAGTGTTGAAAACTGCATGCTTTAGCACAGGGCTTCTAAGTGAATCGACGGCTATCATCCGAAGAAATAAAATAGACAAACAGCCTTCTGAATTACATTTTATTTAGACTCCCTTTCTTCTCCACTTTCCTTGGCTAGATGCAAATATGGTGTATTTTAAAAAGGTTATGGCATTGTAACAAGCCTAATTCAGTCTAGAAAATGGGCTTTTCAACGAGCCATTTCTAAATACTAATGCAGTGTGGTTTGGTTGGAGATGTTGCAATGGTACCAAACCAGGAGATTCTCTTGGGTGGCAACTAAAGCCAGGGAAGGATGTGCTCTCACACATTTTTCTACAAAACTCTATATTTTCGTCCAGCATGTTACTTTTTAGGTCCAAAAAACTCCATGAATATATCATTTAAATGAAGTGCATGCTAGAATTAACTATTAAAAAAGAACATAAACCATCCCACATACATTTTCATTGCATTTTTAGAATGTTTACTGGCCTGGGAAAGAAAATGCTAATTAAAGAAAAAATCAATAGGAGCAATTTACACAGTTCCTCAGAATGTTTCATTTGTGGGAGGAAAGTAATTTTACTCCATGAAATATAATTTGCTACGAGTTCAAATGAAACACCCAGAAGCAATGTACAGCAGGCGCATATATGTATACAGTTGGGCAACGTAGTGAAATTAAACGTTTGGATGTGTGCGCTTTCCTTTGTAACTTCAAAAATGCTCTCCTCAAAGCAAAGTGAGCACAAAAACATATGTAAATGAGTCTTCTTTTGCATTCAATAACTATGCTCTCGACAAACACAAAGAAACCAATTCGATTCCAACATTTTTATTTTTTTACTTTCCAAATATACACACCGTGTCGTAATACATGAATATTTCTATGAAGTGGGGTGTACTCCAGTTTACTCCACTAGAACTAAATTTATACATCACACAAGTTCTCACGTTCATATGTCCAGCAAAGTGTTGAAATGCTTGTCTGTGTACATTACACGTTCTCATCTCATTGAGCAAACACTTTTCCACACTCATTTACAGATGTGGACTAGAAAATAACTGATTTTACATTGTATGGAGAATATATATATATACCTATACACATAGACACACACAAGTGTTTTGGGAGGGTAAGCAAGCGAACACTTTGCTCTAAAAGCGTTGCATAGGCTTGTAATCACAATCATGCATGCCTTTACTTGGCAACGTCCGACAAGCCTCCTATAAACCCTCTTGTCGACACACTCAACCATATCCATCCTCCGGTTATGGTACCTATACAGGCATACAGTGTGTGCCCACACATGTATGAATATCATCACAGAGAGAGAGAGTAAGAGAATATATGAGATTAGATGGTACGCTACAGTAGAGAGAAAGTGGAGTACTCGACTCAGCAGCAGCAGTAGAAGTAATATTGAAGTGATAAATTTATCAAGTCAGCAGCGCTTCCCTTTGGATGTATCCATCTACATCCAGTGGCAGTACAAGAAAATTTCAAGCATGCATTGCATAAGCAATTTAGGTAGGCATGTGAAAGTAGACAATTTTACATTTTCCTCCTGCTTTTTTTCTGTATAACTGGAGCTCTCTTCCTGGGATACAAGCTGAGATATACATGGACAAATACAAACACACGGATGCCTACGTATTCAAATCTGAAGTGGTATTAAACACTTGTACCAAAGTGTATACTATATAAGAATTTATATATTATGTGTGTTGTGTAGTGTATACGTATACCACAAGGAAAGCACATAAGTGGAGTAAATGCAGGTAAAAACTACAAAGGCTCGGCTTCCTCTGCTTTCTCCACTGTTTGCACAGTTCTCATCCACCCTAATACACACATTGTGCTAGTGCAGATTATTAGAGATGTGGAAAATAGTTTTGGAAATATCTCTCTTCTTTCATATCACTTCCCGACACTGTTACGTGCTCCATAATACTTATATAATACACATATGTGTATTCATTGAAAAGTTATGTTACATGTAGTCATCAACGTTTACATTTTGTTCATTCATGAGCATGCATTATCGACACGGCTCAGGCTTTTTTCCCAAGCTCCAAACTCATCTAATTCATCTTGAGTAAATCTTTTGGGGATAGATGTGACAATTTTAGTGAAATTACGCGTTCACATTCCCCCCATTTGCATTAACACATGAGATTCCTTGTTGACACACTTTTAAACTGTAGTCCTTAACTATAGGGCTACCATACTGACAGTCAATACACAAGCTTTTTACCAGCATATGGCATAGGGTCCTAAAGGGAAATTCGTACAGTCACAGCGTTATCCACATACATGGTCTAACAAAAGTAAACAATCAAATACCACCAGGCATTGGTGAAGCCTTTTGAATAGATACTTAGTCAGGATCACGAATATGAAAATGAAATGGGGGCAATGGGCTAGGTATTTACATGCCACACTGCATTTTTAAGTAAAACACACACATTTTATCACCAATTTCAAATTGGACTAATCATCTGTTGATTGTTAATTGAGAAACAGCCATAATTTAAGGATGAAACTTATATAATACAAAAAACCCCATCGTACTTGGGGCAATAGAAAACATTTTTGGTCTTTTAATTTCTAACGAGTATTCCCAAATTCAAAACGATGCTTGAATACGTATACAATCAACATACGTACGGGACCTCCCCTTGTGAAGATGATCTATGAAATAAAAAGCATATTTAACTTTTGAGAACTCAATTCACTCAACTCTCTTCAATTCAAAGGTCAGCATCAGCTCAAGTAAAAAAAATGATGAGAGAAAGGGTAAAGTGAAACACTTTGGTTCTGATCTCACATCTAATGTAAAGAAGGCTAGGGAGGTGTGGTAGAACTCTAAAAGTGGGATGGAAAAATGTGATGGGAGCATATCTATCATCCCCTGCTCTATACAAGAGTAGATGAATTACTATTGGAACATGAAGATATCACATACAATGGATTTTTTTTTGTAATAGCATCAATAACTAAATGCAATTTCTCAAGGGTATAGTTTATCCTTCGAGCTTGAAAAAATCAGGAAATAACCAGGCTCTCCGCTCATTATTATCTGTCCCTATCTCAAGAAAAATGTATTTTCATCGAAGCTCCTCCAAGTTTAGTTTTCACTTGAGTAAAAATAACTAATTTGATCTGTAAAGAATGAAACTTGTGCGCCTCCCTGTCTTCGTCGAAAGTAAAGGATGTACCAGACCAGGCAACTTCATAGCTTTCATTTTTCGTAGACTACTATTATTGCCATCAAGCCATCATTACCATCTAACACATTTAAACGAAGAGATCAATTCCCTGTGTAAAAATATTGAGCGCAAAAATTACAAAACAGTGACATCATACAAAAGCTGAGAAAGAAAATAAGAAGCCCTTTGCAAGAAACAGAGTACCTTACGTAATATATGGTTCAGCTGCTCAATTTTCATATCTTTCAAAAGAACACAAAAGTCATGCCCCAGCCATGCACACTCCACCATACCACCATTGGTTGTCGTTATGTGTGAAACGAGTCACAAAACTTGTCCCATGGAAAAAGTGAAAGTGCTACACTGACGACAGTATAATATGAGCGTAGAGACGTGCATGACTAAAAACTAATAGAAAAAAGGCCGTGGCTCGGAAAATGAGAAAGGAGTAAATTTAAGGACAAGAAAGACGATTCACGCTCACAGAGCAAGATATTATAGATGTATCTTATGTATATAGCATTTAGCTAGAAGCACATCCTCTATATCTTTCCTTCACTGGGCTAGTTCTTCTTTAAAAGAGATATGAAAAAGAAGTAAAAAGTAGGTACTATTGGACCGACCTTTTTTATAACTGTCAAGAGTTATGGTTGACGCAGATCTGCATCCAAAGCTAAAATTAGTGTCTTCTTTTATGCTCGCCTTCCTCCATGTATGAAAATATTAAAACGATATTTCATGGGAATTGTCACATGCTTTACGAGAGGGAGAGAAAGATGCTTATTAGGAAATATTATATAATACATACTACTTTACAATGGGTACGCTTTAGACAGAGGCTAAAAGGAGCAAATGGGGCTTCAAACAACGAATTTTCTATATAAACTTGCATGAAAAAGTTAGACAGTAGGCATACCGTAAGCATCTTTGTTTTCGCTGAGCGACTTTTTATCGTTTCTTTTTTGGGTGATAATGTTTGCATTCGTCCCATGCATTCATCGTTACTGACGGTGCTAAACTTACAGCGTGACAATCTTTCAGTAATATTTATAAGCTTTTACATGCAACTTTCATACATAGATGCATACAAGAACACATCCGCTCATATACCATAATTCCATCTCTCTCGAATCTCAGTTTCTTTCTCCTTATTTTTTATCCTTTTTTTCACAAAAAAAAACTGGTGTAGCTGGAAGGAGCAATTCTAAAATAGCACGCTATATGCTACACGATGCAGTGGACTTCATGACCGATTGTGAGGCTAATCTGAAGTGAAACTCTATTTCATGGGATACAAAGCCATTTTTTCCGGGAAAACTGCGACAAGAAGACGATAGGTACTTTCAGACCCAAAAATATATATAAGTATGGACGACGTGGCTCACAATCCTACACATATATGTATACAGCCAAGCGTTACCAAAAAATTGTGAGGAATAACTATAGATGTCCGAAAACAAATGGAAAAAACTGAAAAGTATGACTTTCCATTAACTTCTATGTGCACTGCATTTGCTTGACATAAGAATTCCACGAGTTTTTCATGACTATAACCATAGCCAGCTTTATTTTTCCTTTTGCTGCTGTGCTATCCTATCTCCGTCGTGTGTAATGTGGGTGGTAGCCTCGACCACATGAAGAAAAAGCGAGCATCATGACAATGAATAAAAGAACGTAAAAACATGAGGATATGCGAGTAGTGAAGTGAAAGCACGAAATGAATGTGCATAACGGAGAATGTGCAAAGTCCGTTTGCCACTATTATGGAAGATTTTTCAGATGTCATCAAAATCAAACTGCCATCTGAACTAATCCAGAAAGACGCTATTGTCGGGGACAATTCAAAATATGATTGCTGGATATATATATATATATATATATATATATATATAACGACAAAAAATTGAATGGCTACCAACCAACCATAATAATACTATAGACATACATATGAATCCACATCGTATTGGCATACATACACATTGCAAGAAGCAAAATATCTCTAAAAATGGTGATTCTATCTAACGAAAAAGTTTTATATCAGTGTCTAAAGTCTGATGACCTACAAGACATAACGTACATTTAACGATATCAAATCACTTTCAAATGGATATTTTCTAGACCATTTTCCACTTCTAAATGGAGTACACAGGGCATCATTTGCAATGCAGCGTAGTATCCATCTATATTAATCGCAATATACACATCACACATGTGACATTTATAAATTTTACATCGTCATTATTGCTTCAACGAAGCCGTTTCTAGATGGGCAACTGAGATTTTCAGTTTCAAGAACATTGACTATAGTTTCGTACTTTCAAGAAGCTTGAATAACAACACAAAATTTTACCACTACCAAATTATTCAGAACACGTTCTATCTCAATTGTGCTTCAATACAATTGCTCATATGCAATGCAAAGTATGAAGCCAATGCAGGCTTCAAGATTACTTAATGTGTTTGTTCCAAAAACTGCATTGTGTTTGGGCTGGAGGGTAATAACCATATGATAATGCCGACACTGATCGTCTTGAGTGCAAAAAACTACCAGTCAAAGTGATCTGCTGAGAAAAGGGTGTTTCCATCCTATTCTTTTGTACTTGTCGTTGACAAATCGCGGCGTACACGTTATTAAAGTAATTTATATGAAAAGGAAGAAACAGTTTTTTTCATTTCTCAAATGACGAACATGATTATAGGGAACTTTGCTTGCTTGTGAAAACTGAGAGGTACGAAGGAGGAGAAAAAAAACTAGTTCGTATTTTTTTGCTAGAAATATGAGATTCGCTCGTAAAAAGAAGGCAAGAAAAAAAACGCTTGAGCTGCTGAGTTGAGTATAACGAGGAAGCTTTTTTACTCACATCAAGGAAAAAGGCCAATGATGTAAAAAAAAACAACAAGAAAGAAAAGACTAAAGGGGATGCACAAAAATCTTGTCTTGCTGGATAATGATAGCAAATGAGGTTTGTGAGGAGAGTCTTCGTCAAGCGAAACGATTAGGATTGGGTGGTTATTGGGGTCACCAGCGGAAAGTGATTTGAATGACCCAAGAGAGACGTTGTCGGTTGTCGGGTGAAAGCTAGATTCTAACCCAATCACCAAGCTCTCCAACTTCTTTCACGAAATGTATGCCTAAACTAGCCATTAGTCTTCACTCAAGATTATGCCTTTGGTTTCCCTTAATATAGAAAAAAATAGCAGTGAAAGATGAAAAAGTATATACTATACTATATACACGAGTAAGTACTCACATGCATGCACACACACTCTACGTCTTCCCTGTTTCCTCCTCCGCATAAATGAAATGTCTGTATGGATGGATGGATGATTGTTTCCCTGCATTTACTTTACGTTGTTGGACTCGTAAAATACTTACAGGGTGGCATATATAAGGGAACAATATCATAAAAAGTCGAGTTGATAATGGATAATCGACGTGACTTCCGAGAGGTATATTATCACAACAGCATACTATATATACTCTTATCAAATGAGCCGTGACCAAAATCCATCACAGCTACAACATGGGATGTACCTACATTATACGCAACGCTACCCCTTTTTCTCTTCCCGAAAACAATTTATTCCGGCTAGCCAACAAGCTAACGTCATGTTTAATGCATTATGCCTCATTTTATTCAATTTTCATGCAATATTTCACTACTTTCTCTGTCGAATATTTGACTTTCCCACATCAACCAACAATGTATGATGCTTGCTAATAATATCAGCATGTCATTACTATATCCAATATGTAAAATAGAGGTCGAAGGCGCTTTTAGTAGCTTCAACTTAAATTGTTTGTTTTTCTGCCCTTTTCCAAACGCTCCACTCATTCATTCATCCAGGGTCTCAAAACTTAGATGTTCTTACAGACCATTGTCAAATTAGATTAGTATTTTAAAAAACCTGGAGCGATATATGAAATGAAATGAAATTTAGACCAATGCTGATATACACAATACATAAATATATATAGCTGCACCGATAAAACGTTTTGCCCGTTTCGCCAGCCATTAACCTTGAACAGAGAAACAACTCTAAAGTAACTATGATGAAAATGACAACCGACGGGATGAGAAGGGCAGATCAGATAACAAAAACTGGCAAACTAGCAAAAAGGCTACTACTACTACTATTCGCAACAAGGTGACCATGATACGTTCCGCTGCAAATTTGGTTGGTTTGGCTCACTCAAAAAACTGGTACTTTCATTGCAAAAGCTGTACTCTCTCACAACCGTATTTTCTTGTTTAAGAAAAAAATAGCTGGGAAGGAAATAGACAACGAAATACGACGGTTTCGTGGTGGCAGTAAAATCAAATAGCTTTCTCTGTCACACATAAACTCAATCTCATTATCAGCTCCGCTAGACCTTTACGGCTCCTACATTCCCTTTTAAGTGAACATATCAAAGTTTGTGACGCATAAGTAGACGTGTGTAAAGTCGTGTAGGTACTTTTAACATGGTTTTAAACTACAATTTAAAGCGAGTGCCAATGATGCACTCCTCTCGTTTTTTTGAAGACATAACATTTACTTGAAATCTGACATGTGAACGATATCCTTGTCAGCTTTCTATTGCCACTCATCTTAGTTTTTCTAGTGAAACTCACTGCTACGCTCGCCAAAATGTAAGGTTCGACGATATCGAATAAAATGACATTAAACTAACTTTTATAATAGTGCTTCGTTTTATATGAAATTGTACAGCAACACCACATAAGACAACCGTTTGGATGATTCCTTTTCCATATTATTATTCAATACGTATGAGAAGTGGGAAAGAGCAGTCAATTCTTACGCTGGTATTGGTTTTGGTAGTTTGTAACGACCGTGTATATGTAGTGTAGTAACACTGTAGTAAATGCATACATAATGGCAATACAAAATACATTGAGACTCGAGAAGAGCAATAAAAAGTCATAATCATACGCAACGCAGCTGGGAGAAAGGAGGTGAGTGAGAGTGACTAGCGTTGGCAAAGGAAGAGAGAGAGAAAGAGAGTTTGAGTGTGAAAAAGCCAAGAATAAAATAAAGTGGGATAAAATTGACTGGATCCTATTCCATTTTCCATCGAAATAGTCTCAAGCCACTCACTCACTCAACCAGCCGCCGTGGTCATATATTTGTAAAGCTTTGTGAAGAAAGAAATTGGTGGTTTTAGACTCAACTTGATGGAACATACTTACATAATATGAACATTTCATTCCCATACAACTACCAACTTTTAAACTCTTCGTTGTAAGTCTCCAGACAGCTTTCACTTTTTAAACATTCACACGTAAGTACCCGACATACCCAACTTTTGAAACTTTTGGGCGCTCCTCCAGCCATCCATTCGTGTGTGATTTTTATGTATTTCTTCCAGCCCGAACCCCGAACCAAGAACTTGAATGAAAACGAAAAGATACTGACGGAAGTTAAGTGGAATTCATGAACTTATTCCGAGAAAACGCATTTTCAAAACTTTTTTTAAAGGCAGAAATGCAAGCGTTTTTATAAACGTATTACGTATGTATAATAGGAATTGGAAAAACTGCAAATTAAGTTGAGCCTTATAGAATCCACTTGAGACTCCCATAATATTTTTCATGGCAGAGGGTCAAAGAGCATTTCATTTGGGATATGAGTGGAGTACAGTAATACATCATTTCATTCCCTTGAGTTCACTGTCAAATGAAACAAACGGCTAACAAACCAAGGACACACATTATAGTTTTCTAAATCAAACCTCTATCTATAATATGAACAACAAAACAGAAACGCTAACTACTAGACTGGCCACAATTTTGGATTGAACGTAAGTACTTTTACATCCACTTGAGCGTAGGTCAAAACAAAACGTATTATGAAATATGAGCACTTTCATCATCCAGCATTAAAAACGTAGTATAGCAAATTGAGATTTCATGTATTCATATCCTACTAGACAGACAGAAATGGGCATATTTTCCATAAAAATGTTGCTGGGCTGGCCTTAATAAAGTAACTTGTTTCATGTCGACTTTATCACCAAACGATCGATTTTACGCCTTTTGCCTTTGACTTTTCCACAAATCCATTTTCACTACAAGGTCAACCATAATGTCATAATATTCATATCTCGGGTACAAAAATTCCTTCTGGGGAAATCAAAACACTTGCGTTTAAATTTCAAACGTGTAGAATATAGTGTAAGTATAAAAAGGGAAAGCCGTATTATGCTGAAAATGAAGGCCTCAAATGAGCATGCCAAATGTACTATAGGTTCATATATATTAATGCATACTACTATTGCATGCATAATACGTGGATCTCAACTTTTCAGTGATAAAACTACAAAAAAGCTAATATTTATCCATAACATCACAACGGTTTTCTTTTAAGAGCTCCAAAATCCGAGTCGGACTCTAAGTGATTTGCTTTTCCCTTTCTCTTTCCTATGAGTTGTAGTAGTTTCGTCCCTGTTATTCTCTTAAATTTCTGAGAGGCAACATTTTAAGTCATTTTTTCTCTCTGCGTGTAGAGTAGCAGCCCACGTGAGTCTTTTCACATTTATATCACATCTAAAGAGAAATGGCTTTTTCCGATTTCTTAATATTCTCAGTGTCACCTCAGTTCAGAAAAGGAGATGAAGCAAGGACAAAAGAGGGGGTTACGTCTACATCTCCGCTATTTTTTTTCGTTTTCTTTCTTCCTGGTTTGACTCAAACATGTTTGATATGGATGACAACTCAAGGAAATAAAATCAAAATAAATATCCAGCTCACATCCTGAATCTCTGCTTTATTTGTTCACTTTCTTCTAATAAAACATGAACTGCCTGAGAACTGTCTTTTTTAGTCGGTGAAAGCTTGTCCAACTGCTCAGCAAGTCTCTCTATTCTTTTTCCCCGTCTCTTTGTCAACTCAAGCCTAACGGGCAGTCAGAGAGTGATGGAGATCGGCAAAAGAGTGGAAAACGAAGTCAGAGGGATGCCAAATTATATTACGTTGATTTGTTCCATGCTCACTCATACAAACAGATCAAAATTTGTACTTCTTTCGAAGCTGCTGTAGTAGCACCAGCTCCAGCACCACTCTCAACTCAATATACATGCATTACATTAATATCTTATCGATATAGAAGAAATAGGAAGCTTCAAAAAAAAGTCAGAGTTGAGCAAGGCTTTAAAAAAAGGGCTACACAAAGGGAAAACAAGAAAGCTCCAGACAAGTTTAACTTGACAAAGAATGAATGCAAAGAGTGAGAATGTACTGAGAACATTGGATTTTAAATTCATAGCATATTACCAACATAAAAAAGAGTCATTCTTCTCTCTCTCTTGTTTGCTTGGTGGTCGTGGAGGAGAGGAGAGTATAAGAAAAATAGAATACAAACATCACGAATGCCCTGAGAAACCTCGGTTAAATAACGCAATATATACAGACTTGACTTCCCAGGAGAAATTTCATGAAAAAATCCAGTCCAAAAAATTCGCAACTCTTTCTCTCTCAACCATTATTATTAACTATTGCGAACCGGACGCAAAAGAGAAAAGGGAGACTTTGAGGAACAAGAACAGCCCCAGCAGCAGCCTGTGTATCCTAGAGTAAAAAAAAGCTTCATTGCTTTATACTCTCATGAAGAAAAGCCTGTGACGGACGCATGGCATGGCACAATGTTTCGTGGGCAGAGGCACAAAAGAGCTGTGATTTCCCAAAGAAAAGGAAAAAAGGCCATGGAACGTAATTTTTATTATTCAAATGGATTGTACCAGAAAACACACTACTCTCATACAACATACAACTAACAGTGGAAAGGGGACGAAAGCGAAGTATAATATATAAACGCCCTTTTGTATGCAATGGAGGTCATACATATCAAAATAAAAGAAATGGTGATTGTGCAAAACTGTCCAAGGTTCTATGCATTTAAAACGGACGAGAGAAAGCCGAGAGAAATAAGACGAAAACTGAGATTTTCAAAGTGAAAGAAAAAAAACTCCATGTAACTAAGTACAAGAGAAAATTCCTCATTCTCATTCACATTGAAAAAATGTTTTTTCGTAGAGTTGTTATTCCTTCTGTTTGAAGAGTTTTCTCCGTCTTCTCTCTCTCTCTTTCTCCTTCTTCAAAAAATATCCAACAACGACTCCATTCCATATACCATGTTTGGGACAATATTATTCGTGTGCGATTCATTCTGCAAGCAAAAGTTAAGCCGTATAAAAATATGGCTTTTGAGATGAGATGAAATGGAATAGGAAATGAGATGGAAAGGATTGCTTTTACTCGGCAGTAGTTGTGTTCATTTCACATTGCAAAGAGAGATGCATAGAAAGAAAGAAAGGCAAAGGGACCTCAGTACAATATAGAACTGCCAAATAGACATGGTGTATTATGGATGGATGGAGGATAAAACGAGATGCATGGACACAGAAAAAAGACGTGAGTTGGGAACCAATTCCTATTGAATCGTGCATGATAAAGCACGTACATTTTAATAGCAAAAACGGAACAGCAAGAGTTGTTTGTCATATTTACCTTCTAGATTACATGCATCAGTGAAGGACAACGACATGAATAACTACAAACAACAAGACACACCAAAAAAACACAAGTTATTTATAAACTGCATCACGACAAATGATGCATCCATGACCTTTGGCTTGGTTGATAGTCATTCAAAGTAACCCATCATCCATGCTCATACTAGTATTTTAAATAAATATAATAAAAGTTCTCCAAAATGACTTTTGTTCTCCTATTTTGATATTCTTCTAACTATAGTGAATATGGATAATTAAGTCATAATATTCTTGGAGTAATTACACTAGCAAAATGAGCAAGTAAAAGTAATAGATTCAAGATAAAATGTACCTGACTTGAACAAACGAAACGTGACAATGTTCTCTTAAACTTGTCAACTCATTACCAAAACTAGAAATGCTAAAGGCTAAATTAACACATAAAGTTTAATGCCCACCAGGACTGGTAAAAATTTAAAAATATTCCGGTATGTCGGAAGCCAGCTGTTATTCCTTCAAAGTAGGCACAACGAGACACGAGCGTAACCCTTTTTTGTGCTACCATGTCCATTGTTTATAGTAGGACTATATAGTACTTGGGTTTAAAGCAGCCCAAGCAGAATTTATTATTAACAAGCAAAAATGGAAAAACTAAACTTTGTTTTATTCACGGGACAATTTGCGAACTTCCGGGTTAGTTCCGAGTTCTTTCTTCATTAACTACATAAGCATACAGTAGTTCTCACATCAGTTATGGTATGCAATAGTATTATTATATTACGCATGCACATTTTAATGGCGTAAGTACAAAAGGGAATATAGTTAACGAAACGCTCCAACCATAACGACTTGTATTGCTATATTACTGCATGAGCTTTAACTTATACTTTTCCAAATATCTATGAACCATTTTGAATGGTACTTGGTATACATACATGCATTCATGATTTTGTTCTGGTCGTTATAAGTAAAAATTGCGTGTATGTACGAGAGAATGTACACTAGATTCCCTCTGATCTAACACAATATAATATAATATACGGGATAAACACTCAAGCGTAAACAAAACTTGGAACTTTAACGAGCTCACAAATCTGTCATCTATCCTGAGGGAGAAATTGGAAAATCTTTCTTCTCGAGTCAGCATCATTTCTTACAAAAAGTCTTAACTACGTACGTACACATAAACCTGCGTAGCCAAGCCAGCCGCCCAGCACTACCACGGCTATCCTTTTTCTTATTGTAGAAGCTAAGTTGGCGTAATCTGCTCCTTGTGTTCCCTCACTGAAAAAGACATATTATCTAAGCTCAAGCCAAAGAAAATATTGTGCATACGTAAGGTATATAGATCTTGCTCTAAAACAAGCAGAGTACCATTTCGTGATCGACATATATCTCTTCATTCCTTGTACTGCTGCTGCTGTGCTGTGATCATTATTATTATTATTACCATTGCCCCTAGAATGTCCACTAGGGTGTATGCATCTAAGGAGATGATGACACGACATAAAGTAGAATGCACAACTTAAAAAGGAAGGTCAGAAGGACGAGAAACCTTCTATATAGCATGAATGAATACTCCCTTTTAGTTATCCAAGGAAAAAGGAAGAGGACCGCGTCACAAATTCTTTCATTAGGAGTTAGGACCAGGCATTAGGCATATTATATATCTTGTGCTTTGTTGTATGACTACGACATGTCACTCTCAAAAACTTTGTCCTCTCGATCTCCATCCATTTTGTTTGGAAGCGGCGCGTCGCTTAAGGAGAAAGTATTATGTATGTGAAAATGCATATAAGAGTAGATAAAGAAAGGAAAAAGTAGCATGGTCGGCTGTTTTCCATGAATGAAAAGTTGATTCATAACTACTCTCTTTCCGTAAGTTTTCTTTCTTTCGCAGTATTATAACATTGACTACATGAGAGAAATACTACTTTTAATCTAATTAATGAAGACAAAATGTTGTCGTGTTAAATAAAGATGTTTTCCAGTTATACTAACAAGTTTGCCTCTTTGAGTGTCGCCCTTTATACTTGCACTTGTATGAAATCTTATTTGTCCCTTATTAAAAGCATCCTGTCACTTTCACCAGAATCCAATTTAAATAATAATTATTACAGAGAATCCCATAAATGCTACCGTAAGTAAGATGAGATGTGTCAAGTTGGATAGATGCATCACAAATAGTGTTATATCAGCACATTTCATAGTTGAAAGGCTTCGCAAAATCCTTAGCCGCATTGACTAGTCAACTAGACTAGACCGTGATTTTCGAATTATGCAAGCGAATGTAAGAGTGGGAAGCAAGCAATGAGTAAGTCAAAGAAATCGATAGATAGTTATACAAAGAAATCTTTACCTAGAACATCCAGGCGAGCATCTGCTCGAATAGCTCGGATCGGTCCTTTTGGTAGAACTTGACATTGGTATTCCGCAATGTCCTGAAGAGTGACGTTCTGAATTTTGAGATTGTGAACACCAGAACTCGCATCGCCAACCATTGAGTATCTTGGATATCCAGTAATTTCTCTTTCAAATCCTGAAATTGACAAATACAAATTATTCATGAAAATCAAATAAGCATTAATAAACTATGTAATCCTAACTAAGATTAAATCAAAAAGGAAAATTCATGGTGAGAATGACAAGTCTTCGATTGCACCTGACAGTCAAAAGTTTTATTTCATTAAAGAAGGATGTCGAAACACCTGTGGGATGAAGCACATCCCTCCTAACATCTACATCTTGTCATGAAATGGAACATCTATAAGATATGTCCAAAAAGATGATTCATTCAAGCCTACTTCCTTTCTCAACGGCTCTTAAAAGAAAGAAAAACAAGTTTTTGTGCCTGCCTACAACTCATGCAATGTCACGTCACGAATTTTCCAAGTACTTTTTTTTATGTATGTAGAGGTCCAGATGCCACACGCTATATTTATACAAGATAGTTGATTACGGACTACAACAACTCTACTACACTCGACTCACACACTTGGTCCCTGGCACTCTTCATGTCGTCACACCATCACCATCCTCCACCACTACAACTGATGTAAGAAGGTACGAAAAAATAACATTCTTGTTGAAAAAGAGAGATATTTCATTACCAGAAAATACACGAGGGAACTAAAGAGCCAACAAGAGCACATTTTCCACCGGATGACAACAATAACAACCCTAAGGGAAAAACGGAAGAACTCAAGTGTAAGCTGAAAGGATATTATATATAGACGAGAGAGAGAGAGAGAGTGGGAGCAGATACCTTTCCTCTCGTATTTTTTCTTCTATATATCGTCTAACAATTCCGAACTTAGTTACCTACTTTACTTTTACTCACTTTAATACAGCAATATCATTGTAAAATGGTATGTTCAAAACTTTGTTCAATACGAAATCCGTACATTTATCTAAAAAAAATACTAGTTCAAAACATCGGCCAACACACAACTACAAACCAACTTTAGATAATATAAATACACGTGTGGGCTAGGGAGAAGAAAGTCTCTACGGAGAAATATTGGTTTTCATGGAAGTTTTGCAAATAGAGCTGTGTTGTGAGGGGAGTAGCAAAAATGTGGAAGGGCTTGAGCTCATGATGATGGAGCAAGAAAAGAGTACGCAATGGTGCAACTTTTTTTCCTTTTTCTGCTTGTTCTTCATCCCTAGATACATATTTGTCAAAAAAAGTACCATAACACAATTCATAACAACGGGAAGCGTTCTTTCTTTCCTTACAACTTGGAATAGAAACACCCATCCTGTTGTTGGACAAACAGGGTAAAAATATCGTGTTCCCATTTTTTCTTGTCTTGTTAAAGCTATACTATCATACCACTGGTTTTTTTGGGTTTCACTTGGAGATGTGATGATGATGATGATGGTGATGTCTGTCAATGCATCACATCACACAGTAGTAGTGCCAACATATTATTACTATTGTGTTCAGTAGACTGGATAACAATACACAATACAATTTACTGCGTGAGAGTACAAGAAGCACTTCATCTGAATAATCGATATTGTATAGAGTCGATGTACCTTGGAGAAAGGGAGAGGAATTTTTCTTCTTTTATTGAATGCATGAATGCATTAGATTGCAGCAATGATCAACAAATCATGAAATTATTATTATTATGATTATGGAGTGAGTATAGTGAAGAAAGGTTGAGTGCACAACCGAGAGGCAACAATCTCGTGAAAGGAGAAAGAAGGAGGGTGGATGAAAAAATTCCATGTATGAAAGGTAAACATATAAATCCACTACAACAACCATTTCCGTTGTCAAAATTCCACTGCAGCGTAAATATCGTGGGGGCTGTGCGTGCACTGTGTAGACGCAAGGTACTTGATACTTTTACTTCATTCTCATACTAGGTTTCATTTCTAGAATAAATTTCACGAAAAAATAACAAAATACCAAACGCAGTAGGTGTTTTAGAGTAAAGAACAGGAGCAGAACTAGTTTTTTCCGTTTTTATACATAGAGTCACATGATTTCGTGGCTAGTAAAGTAAAATGCCAGTTTTGTGTGAAAGTTAAATAAAATTTAAAACTCCAGCAAATCAAAAAGATTTCTTTTTCTTTTTGCACGTGCTTTACAAATAATAAGTGCACAGACAATTGTAAAGGCGATACACAAGCTATTCTTATTAGGTTTGGTACTTTATAGTTTAAATAAATTTTCTTAGAAAAAGCATGGGCGACTGTTTCTTCAAAAAACATCAGATGGGGCAAAAAGAATCGAAATCTTGATTTGATTTGATTTTCCTTCAATGCATCGTTACTAGACAGAAGGTAGGAGAGAGCAAGTTCTTTTCCTTAAAATGAGGTTCTACTATTATGTGCACTTCACATAACTTTGCTTTTACTTATCACATTCCCGTAATTTCTAATCTACAGCTTATTTCTCTAAAAGCACGAAAAGGGCAAAAATGAAACGAAATTCTTGCACTTAATCCAACACTCTTAATCAAGGCGAAGTGAACCGGCACTTTTTTATACGAGAAAAAAATATATAAAGTATAAAAAATAGAGTATTTGCTTCCTTCTTCAAACAGAGAAACTGAACAGTATTGGGAGAAAGAACAAAAAAAGGGTTGAATGGACCTTCAACGTAAACATTAAATTTCCATTTTAACAAGAAAGTGCTCAAGTGGGGGGAACAGCATAAGTAAACTTTGATTATGATGATTTTTTTTGTTCTCTTGTCCTCAAACAAAGAGTAAAACAAACGAGCTCCCCTTCTTCTCATTTCCTTAAAAATCTAAAACAGAACAGAAAAAAATAACAAGCTTCTGCTTCACTTGCTCCTTTCGTCACTGTCGCTCCATGACTTTGCAAAGGAAAACGGAAAGAAAAAAATTGAAACGGGCGAAATCAGTCAATAAAGAAAATGAAAAGACACCTTGATTTTTTTACTCTTGCATTTCATATAAAATGAAAGAGCCATAATGCTGCATCTAATCAACGGAAATATGTCTGAAAATGTTTTAAAATGATGAGATGATATAAAAGGGGAAAAATCCCGACTCAAACTTATTACTATACATTTCTTTAACAAGGTTTGGATTGGAATACACGAGAATTCATAAATGAAAAAGAAAAAAAATGTCGTAGCACAACCAAACTCTCCGCTTGCTTTTTTGCCTATTCAAATCGAATAGAGAAGATAATCGATTCATAGATACAAAGATGACAATACATGAGCTTTTTTTTATATATATATTCAAAGGCTGGCTTCTTCTACAACAGCCAACATCGAGTTCTCACAGCATGTGGGCAACGTGTAACCAGACCACACCGAACAACTTCCGCCAGCTACTTATTCCGAGTTTTATTAGTTTCAAAGTTTTTCCCTGCTCTCTTTCTTCCTCTTGATTTCTTTCTTTTGATTCTACTACTAGAACATAGAAAACTTTTCTACATCTATAAATACAATTTAATATGATGTTTGGTTATACTTTCACTTCACCGTGTCAGCTAAAATCAAGACCATGAAAAAAAAGTAAGAGAAAATAAAAAAAAAGTAAAATGATTTAGAGCTAGGAAGATCAATGGTCTGAGAAAACATTGAGTACTCAACTAATAATTAACTACGAAAGTCGTGACTAGCAAACGTGTTTGTAATTATAATATTTTGAAACATCCCAATCAGAAACATACACCATCCTTATCAATAAACATAACATGTCCTTATATGGTTGGCTCAATTTTGTTTTGGATAATGTGTCTTGGAACGGAATGATTCTCGCTGACAAATACATGAATGCTGTGAACATGAATCTTGATCAACAAATTAGTATCGATAAAATGTGACAAGGAAAGGAAAATCATTTCTCCATTTCCCATTCTCAACTTCCAATACATAATTTTCGTACTTTCCACGTATCCGCATTGCAGTTTAATGAAAAATTTATGACATAATTACGCAAAGTCAGCGATAAGTTCTGCCAAAATGATTGCAGTAATTCTTTATCTGCTCATCCTGTGATACATGTTTTTTAGCAAGGCTTACATAATACTAATACCATAATAATATTATCATCTCTCCCGACTTTCTATTCCGGATAGAAAATAAATAGGTAGGTAAGCAGTTACACAATAATTTAAGACATGGCAATGGCAATGCAACGCGTGCATGAAGCACGTTATGTATAGTATGTATGTATGTATTTGTATATACGCAGCAGCTACTTACAAAATATTAGTACATCTATATATGCACGACGACGGAAGGCTAAAAAGAAGGAAAAAGTTTTCTAGCTTGACATGTCAGTATTTTTATGAGGGAATAAGAAATGACCAAATTCTAGACAAGAGTTTTGTGACTGAGTGTGTCTGATTCCAGCGTTTTTCTCCAAAGAAGTGTGTATCCGCCGCTGTGTGAGCTCTACTCTACCTATAACAACATATTACGTCATACGCTCCTAGTCTCTTTAGGTTCTTTGGTTGGCGAGATGAATGTTATCTATTTTCCTTGATGTCCTCTCTTTCCCAGTAATACCTATTTCTTCACTACTTTTACTCTCTCACAGAAATACTTCAGTTTTTGGTCTTGGCGTAATGTAAAACGCAAGAAAAGTAGTGTAAGCAGTGTAATATGTGGCTGAGAGAATGCTTGCTCGTTCCCAGACGAAAGAACGAACGATTGCTCAACAACAGCTATGAAATAACCGTTTCTTACGAGAATCTTACTGTTTCTTCTTTTTCCTCATTTCCCAAGAAAACTTTTGCTCATGTACATAAGTATTATATTATTATATCCGAAGTAGTAGTATAAGGCTGGAAGCCCTACAACATGTATGCATAAAGGAAAAGCATGAGAGGCAGAGAGAGCGAGTCTCAAGTTCTATGGTACGGAATGGAATGAATTCCCGTTAAAATCTCCAGTTTGGTCCATTTCATTCAATGCAATGAAACGCAATACTCCCAAGTCAGTGGAAACAGCAACCGAACCGAAACCCTATTGTCATTATTACAGTTTCATCTAGCGTAATGTATACACAAAACATATCATAAGAACTCGATTTGGCAAAAGTCTCTTTTTTCGCTTCTCCCATTCAATTCATTCTCAAAGGTTTCAGTTTTCAGCAATAAAATACGGATTTTTCAGTAACAGAGTAGCATTCCTTGTCTTCTTGTTGTTTCATCTTCGATTTCGATGAAATGAGTTAAATTTTAAATTGAGACAATCAAAATGAGTTTAAAAAATAAAGCAGGCGAAATCCCTGCTGTGAACTTAGTTTTAAACTTGTTCCATTTATTTTCTTGAGCTGAAAGCTTGAAGAATCTTATTACATGCCTATTTCCCTGCTGCTTCATCTTCCCAAACTCCAATGTCGAAGTTATAAATGGGAGTGCAGTATTTTGTAAAGTACAAAAAAAGGTACTAAAAGATTGGGCTGGATTTTTAAAAGCAAAAAAAAAATGTAGACAATGAGATGCAGGGACCTTATCCCGTTGACCCGACATAAATTCAAATATACTTTGCTGGTTAAATGTAGTCACCCTCTCTCTCACTAGAGTAGAGTAGGGATGCAATGGTCTTGCTCCCTGCTATCAAAAGTGATGGTTGTAGAGGAGTGAAAAGATTTATTTATCAAAACTTGTGTTGTAGACGATATCCTCCCACTTTTTTGTATGATGTGGAGCAATAAAGTGCGCTTCAAAGCGTCAAGTACTGACATATATTACAACCGTCATTCGAAGAGGGCACAGGAGGCTCTCAAATCCAATTTCCAGTGTCATCCAACTCCTTTTTCCTCACTCACATTTACTCCAAAATGTCCAAGTCTTACAGGCAGGAAAAAAGTCAGTGGTGCAGCATCAAGCGGAACTGGGATCATGCACGAAAAGAGAAGAGAGAGAGAGAGAAAGAAAAAAAACTAACTTCTTTCACTACAGCAAAATATATATTTATGGAGTGCAGGCATGTTTGCAATCATTCCCCAGTGACTATTCCCAAAGGCCGAGTGAGCCTTAAGTTTTGAACAGTCAGGATGGGTTGCTTCTACCATGTATAACGATAGTAGAAGTAGCTCCTCAGTTTTACTCATATGCTTTTTACCAAGAAAATACCACAGTATATAAGAACATGAAAGGATAAGGGTTAAGACATGTACATGCATTCATTCTATTCACACACATCCGTTCTTTATGCTTATCCTCAACGGTATGGTGTGCATGATGCCATGCCATGCCATGATACATACTGCTCGCAAGTCCCGACTACATATTATATATATGGAAATAAATGTACATGTGTAATACTGAAATAGAATTTGATGTAAATTAGCTTTCCTTATTTTTTGAAAGTAGGTCGGCAGCAACAGTAAACCATCCAACAAAATAATATCGCTCTCTTTTGCGGAACAGCTCACTTCACTTTCTCTCAAAGACTCCCTTGCACTGTGTAGCCTGATCCCAGTGCAACCCCCATGCCATATACATACGACGAAACATTTCTCATACTTTCTTTAAAAGCATACATTTTCCCACACTTATTATAAAAAAAAAGAAAATCGATCCAGTTCTCAAAAAAAATGAAGTTGGAGAGAGAGTGAATCAGCCACGAATTACTTTTGAAAGTAGTAGCCCTTCTTTTAAAATCGGCTCTAGCCAGTACATTAAAGAGAAGCAAAGAAATGGTTCATTGACTCCAATGAACCTTCCTGTCATGTTGAGTAGATAGGTCAACAACAAAAAATGGATCACAATAACGAATTCATGGAACAACACATGAGCGGAGCATTTTCTTTCTTATAAAAAAATTTCTATATAAAATAATCACAAAGTTGACTATGAAAGGAGGGGAACTGCTGTTTTCATCTCTGGTAAAAATAAAGCTTTACAACAACATCATCACAACACAACAACAATTTCTGTCTTGAACAGCAAACAACCCAGCACATCAGCATCAACTCTTCTGTCCGCTGTTTTGTTGTAAAACTAAGAAAAAGTCTTTTTATTTACTCACAAATTTTTTCCACCCAAAAAAACTTTTTCTATATTTTCATCGTTACTTTAATTTAATTTTTAGTACTTTTCACAGGTCATGTTTCCCCTTTATTTGGAAAGGGAAAAAACTTGTCTCTCTCTCTCTTGTTTGTCTGTTGTGTTGTTGGTACAACAGAGTTGAGTTGCATTTACAAGTAACCAGCCGAATTCGCAGATTATATTTATATGATATGAATATACCAACATAATGCTTGTTTAGAATTGTGGCGCCAAGGAAAACATACGTCTTTGTCACACAAGCGGAGCACTATAACATCACCGAGTTTGTACACTCGTACTACACACAAGAGAACAACAGCATTTTAATGTAGTCTAACGTACATAAGTTGTAAGTGCGTAATATGCAATGTACAAGCTTGGACAAAGACAGATACCAGCTCCATATAAAAATGAGATACACTACACCACGCTCAGCAAAAATACGCTGAGAAGAAGAAAGTCCAACTTTGTGAAAAAGAGAAAGGGGGTGATGTTGGTGAAAGCACATTGGACTTGGACCACCATAGAATAGAGCAAGTGCAAAAGGGAATAAAATGTATATAAAAAAAGTAAGGGAAAGCAGCTAAAAATGGATTTTTCTTTCACTTTAGCCTTCAAACACTAGTTTTACAACATCACGTTTCTAACACTGCAATGCCTCACACTTCCGCTTCTCTCGTTTATTTCTCACCCAGAAAAAGAGCAATGAAATAAGTATGTGAGCATAAAAAGCTTTATAGCATGATCTTTTATGAATCTACTTTTAATATTCACTTAATTTTCCAAAGAAAAAAAGTTACGTTTTGCTTTGATTTATAACCACTTACTTGGAAAGTCACTATCAAACCCTTTCGGTTGACGTGTACATTATATTAGTAAACTGGTTATCATATACAATGTTCCACTAGAAGCAGATCAAAAGTACATAGATAAAAAATAAAAAATTGTAATCTACAAAGCAGTTTTCTTAGGTAAAAAAAGTGACTGCCAGCCAAGGCATTTACGAAAAAGGAGCATTGAGTTTGAGTATTATGCAATATTGATAGACCTACTGGCACTGGCAGTTAGAAACGTATGTATGCCTTTCTAAAGAGATACGACACGATGAAATACAATACCAACAAAATTCCAATATTTTACCTTCCTCAAACCAGTAGTAGAAGGGAAGCTTTTTATCCTGAACTGCTTTCTTTTCCTGACATATAATATAAACATGCAAAAGGAAGGATGACATTAGGATTCAGCCTGGATTGAAAGAATTGCCCACATTCTTGTATTTGCCGTGGCTTGCAATATTTACTTATTTTTTTTTCTTTTTATGAATATATTTATGAATCTCATACATACAAACAAATAAGTTTTCTACAAATATACAAAAACTCGCCTGTGGCTGCCTAACCCTAAACTACAACATAAAGTAGAAGAGAAGACCATCGACCGTGGAAAAAAAAGTTGTTACACAAATCTTCCAGCATCATGTTGATCCCTGGCATAGTAAAAATTTGCACATCTCATAAGCGGAAATGTAATATGACTTCTGGAGCTCCAAGGATAATGTTTATTTTCTCCTACCAATTTCCAACATATACTCTACCTACTGTATCATGTGTTCCTTTAAGTATGTATATAACGTAACATATATACACAATTTGGCTTTTCAATTTCAAAGCATGTCAGTCACCTACAGCCTACATAATACGCGTCTGTAATCCATACATACACATAGTGCATATCGATCGTAAATTCGTAACCCAGTCACCAGTAATTGAATAGTAAATATTAGAGGAATTCCGACATCAAATTATTTTTCGTCTCCTACATAATTTATACTTTGTTACTAAAATTACGTGGTAGTACTCCTATCGGAAAATTACGACGAAAGCGACCCCTCAAGTTCAGCGATGTGTGATATGTCATTCGAAAGGAAATTTCATGGAGCACAAGTGACACCAAAAATTTAGTTGCGGCAACACTTTATTTTCGAGAAATGACCCTATTGGGTTTTGAAAATTCTATAGTTACCCCTTTGTACTACATTAATTTCACAGCAACATGGCACCTGTACACTTGCTTAAAAACTCTGTAACACTTCCATTGTGTTAACCTAAAGTAACTTCAAAACCCTGTACACGCCTCCAAAGTGTTAACCTAAAATACCCCCAAAACCCTGTACACGCCTCCAAAGTGTTAACCTAAAATAACCTAACCTATTTTTATAAAGAAGTGCTCTGAGTTACAAAACCCTGACTTTACAAAGGTACTTTACAAAGGGTTACATGGGTTACCGACGATGTCATACACCAAACCATATAGGGTTGTTAGGTACCCAATCGGGTCATTTCTCAAAAATGAAGTGTTGCCGCAACTAAATTTTTGGTGTCCCTTGTGCTCCATAAAATTTCCTTTCGAATGACATATCACACATCGCTGAACTTGAGGGGTCGCTTTCGTCGTAATATACCCTCATATCATATTTATGTAATGTTGCCATTGCCATTTCGTTAAATCTAGAATTGCCAAAATACTCTTGAAGGTAACCTACTACTTGCTCATTTATAAGTTACCTAGTAAATGAGATTTAGACGGTTGGCTTCCGTACAGTTCTTTTTTGTACTGTGCTTGTACCCGAAGCAGTTATACATACAACTTGGTGAGTGGGGGTTTGATTGAGTACGCAAACGAAATAAACTGTAAGACAGAGAAAGTCAGAATGAGATAACAGTATTTGCCACTACGTAAGCATAAAACATAATAATATACTATGAACTTGGATTTGATATGAAAGTCAAGGTATTGGTGACAAGATTATACTCGTTATACATATGAAACTTCATAGTGCGTAGTAATGCAGTACGTCTGCCTTGAGAACACAGCACGCTCTGTTCGTCTCGCTTATCATGATCACATTGCATTAGCCTAAACACACGTGTTCCTTACACATCAGACCAAGAAGCTCGTGGTTTGATCGACAGATTCAGTCACCGTAGCAAATCATTTGGAATACACACACCCAAGGCGTCTCAGTGGTGTGGTATTCTCCCAAATACAAAACCGAAACACTTTGGTTTCTCCTTTCTTCGGTGTCTACTGTCAACGTCAAGAGTCTGTAAAAGGATATGTGTTGCGTTGCGTTTCGTTGCAATGTTAATACATAATATTTAGTACGAGCACTAGGTACAAAAAAACCCCAACCAATACAAACTTCATGTACATTTTAGCATTTCATCTTGCATACCAATTCTTCTCTCCAAGCTCATCCATCTTTTCTCCCACTCCCTCAGTCGCTACTTTCTTTGAAGGCAAAGTGTCTATTCCAATGTGGAATTCCATCGATTCTTTGTGATAAGATGAGAGACGAGAAAGCCTTTTTTTTTCAACGAAAAACTTTGATATGTCAGATATGACGGGAATGCACGAGGGGTAAGGCAAAAAAGGATGCTAAACTTTGAATACCCTCCTCCACCAAAAAGTGAAACAGCAAAAGAAGCAACGCAACGTCTATTTCGTGATTAAAGTGTTTTTTCTCAGAGAAAAAAAATCCGTTAACTCGTTCACACACTGGATTGCGTACCACTTAACAAGATACGTACATTCGTTTGCATATACAATACAATACATACATACATACTCTTTCTTCCTCTTCTCCAAAAGTTGCATTATAATTTTTTCGTGTTGTTGGTTATGTTATAACGATTTCTCCTCGAGAGAATGTCATAACGCCGAAAACACGAAAACTATGTTAGTAAATACAAGTATGTTCGTCTTCTCGTTGCATCTCTTCTCCAAAATGTTTTTGTTGCTGCATCAAGCGCAAGAAGACAAAATGTAGAAAAAGTTGCTCAAATTGCGATTACCACAGTACTATGAGGAAAGGAGAAAGTCACAAAATACGAGATTCGTACTTTTATAGCCATATATATCACTACATCTTGGAGAAATCCAAGAGAAAACTGAGCTAATCCAAAAAAAAAGGTCCTTAGACTTCCTATACTTACGAAAAAATGTATTCTTTTGCATTACATTCTCTTCAAATACACATTGCAAACAAGTATCTACCCAGCTCTTTATATATGTTTACTCAAGAACTACATGTACGTAATATTGTCTGGTTATAGTTTTTGTAGTGTGGTAATAATAGAACAACAACTCCATATGAGGAAAAACCACATATACTCGATACATAAACAGAAGATTCATAACGTAGCAGATAGTAGGGGATAGAATATTATCCAACTATCCAAGAAAAAAGACATTCCCGCTTGATGAGGAGTCATGAAAAAGGAAATTGCACATTGCCATACCACACAGTTGTGTTGCACGATGACTGTCGCTTGCCAGCCTTTTCTTCTGTGCTTTTTTTTTACTTTCTCCGCGTTCTTCTAAGGCTAATATGTTCATGGAGCTACCGATTTGGATAGAAAATGTACAATCAAATAAACATGCAAAGCAGTGCTTCTCTCCTTATGGAATCCCATTCTATGCAGAAACATAAAATACTTGTACCTACAGACATAAGTTCGTGCCATCATATGACAGTTGTGTAGATATACACAAAATTCCTAGATGTTTACAAACTGTTCCAGCAAAATGCAATATATGAGTGACAAGATGGAGTTTAACATGCATCGTCTCAACATTTTGGATAAAACGTCATTTTCGTGTCTCTAAAAAGATGCAGAATGAGAACAAAAATGTTTCTTCTTTGTCTACATTATGTAACAAAATAGAATGTGTTTTGTATGCATATTGCATATTATTATTTCTCTTTTTGTAGCTTTGTTGGTGGTGTCTTGCTTTCATTTCATTGCATTGCAGTATTGCATGTTAGCGATGTGTAACGACATTGTTGTTTTCGGTAATAGTATGAATAGATGTCATGCAAAACACATGCGTATGTGCCTATCTATTCCCGAAAACATTAGCCCCAATGGTTTTAGTAATATGTAAAAAAAAAGTACCCTTTAATGCAGAAGAAAGAATGGGTCCCTTAACCCGAAAGTAATTTGGCATTGAACAACAATCTAACCATGGGCGGCATTCGTCGTGAAACGATGAGGTTCTTATTTGCTACAAAAATTTTAATGTTTCATTAAATACAGCGAGTTGGGCAAAAAATGCTTTAAGCAGTCAACAAATCATATAGTTTGGTTGGGCTCCTACGTTATATGGTTGCAAATACAAAAAGCAATAAGAAAACTTGAGATTATTTTACGATGATCGTGCGTTGTAATACTACTGGCATATAGTATACCAAACCACTCCACCGTTATCAAAACGGACCCCACAGCAACACAAAAAGTCATCATCTTTCCTCGTCATCATTATCGTTCTCATGTGAAACCCAAAGTGCTACTGACTGAAAGCCAATCATCAGAACAGATCATATATTTCAAGACTGAAAAAAAATACCTTGTGCTCAGAGCTCTGCACTCTTCTATCCATGGAGAGCCAATGGCAGGCTACTACCCTAAACCTAAAACCATAATATGTTTCATTCTCTCTCTCCCCGACATGAAAAAAAGTCCCAAATAAATGGGACTGTTGTGTTCTGTTGCTTGCGATTGACTACAAAACAAGAAAGAGCAAACGAAACGAGTCAAGGCCAAACTAATCAAAATGTTTCACAGTGTTGAGTTTCTCAACAAGTTCCACATGCTTCTTCTCCTCTGTCACAGTGGGGGAGTATCACACAAATAGAGATGGATATATATATTTTCAGAATATCACTCTAAATGCTCATGTACCAGAAGAGTAGTATTCCGCTGTTGATAAGACATGTACGCGTACATTGCACAGCAGAACTAACTAATCCTCAACTCTCAAAAACCCGACAGCTCACTATAATAAAATCCACTTTTACCTCCTGCAAACAACAAAACCACGTTTTAGTAGTTTCTGTGAGCCCCACTTTTTGATTCTCTCAGTCAGACGCCTTTCAATACCGTAATGTAATGGAATAGTAAAGCACGACGAAATTGTTCAATACAATTCACCCTTTTCATCATCACACACACACACTCACTCGTTTATTCTCACTCACCAACCAAAGCCAAAGCTGGTGCTAAGCTAAACTAACTGACAAAACTGTGTTCTTCCAGTTGTGTGTGTGTGTGGGGTTTTTGGATCAAATTACTAGCAACCAGACTCAAGTTTTTGTGGGCCTATTCCAACTTTACAGCAATCACCAGCACTAACATCAAGCAGCTTATCCACTTTTCAATAATGTAGAGACTACCGACAATGATGTTTACTTGATGTCTTTCAATAATGAGCTTAGTTAGTGGCCTTATCACATGCCGAGGTGCTGAAAAACTAGACTTAACTATCTTATTTATAAAGCGTCCCCATTTTACATAATAATATTTAACTCACGTAGCTATAATACCTTCAAACTTTTGACTATTTTTTTTCTGAAATTCGGAAAAAATTATCAGCTACTGTTCTATATTGATAGAAGCAAGCCCATAAGGCGAAGGTAAGATTATTCTACGTAATGAACATGAAGGGAGACTAACTACAAGACGAAATAACCATTACATAACGGCTTGCTGCTTGCCCTCTCGATTCTTTGGAATAATGTAAGGTTGTAAATGCTTGTCTAAACTATTATCATGTTCATGCAGGTATTAGTCCTTCATTGATATTGCTTTTACAGACCACATACACGCATAAAATGAGATGGACACTCTCATACATTAGGTACACATAAAAGGCATGGATACTGATCCACCTCCTTACTTTCCCTGACATTCTGGACTATTCAAGACGTCCATTAAACCAACCAATTACACGGTGGGCTACCGTAATTTTCCCTGCTTGCAAAAGTTACTTACTGCTTAATGAAGATATTCTCCTACACATTCCCAAATAAGTGTTGTAAAGGTAGTGCGTACATAACATTCACCAAGATTACTGCCACAAGGCATGTAAAGAGTCACAAACCTATCCGAGTTTGATTACCAAAACATATCGTATGAGAGGGAAAAAAGGGCTATATATTGCACGTTCCATTTCGTATAATCGAGGAAATGGCTCATTAAGCAGGAAGTTACAATCACACTGGCTGCAAAATAAAGCTACTTACGTATAACATATGAAGCAACGTCTGGTGTGCTAATGTCTATCACCTTTTAATGATTAACTAAAATGACGACCGTAACTCACATGATCTTGAAACATCATGCTAAAAACAAGAGGGCTCTCTCCTCTTTCTCTTTCCATCATACAATGGAACCAAAGGCTAATCATAACGCTACTGAAATAAAGTGGTTGCATTTTCAGCTTTATGATTTTTGACATTTGTATTTTGCGCAGCAGAGGCTAGATCTTTAATTCGTTTATGTCTTATTATAACAGAAGAAGCTTTTAGCATCTAAATTTTATATGGTGTAATAAATGGCCCTAACATAAAAAGATTCTCATTGCTTGATACATAAATTGTTTGTTTCGCGAGAAGACGGAATCCCTGCTGAGCCTCTTGTGTCATCTTGTCACAAGAAATGTCGGAGCCGCCGATAATACTCTTTCCGCTTTCCTTTCATCTGTTGGCGTAAACAAGACACAGTTCTTCAATTTCTCACTGAATTCACTCTTGACTACCTCACTATCGAGGATTTTTACTTGAGTGTATATTTGGAGCAAAAAAAAATTGTATGAAAGTTTAGAGGTCATAAACCAATACAAAGTTGGAACACTCATTCCATCCAGTTATGCCTCGTAATTTAATACTTACTTTCTCTCCCCCATTCTAGCACACATCCACATATAAAAAAGGTTAAAACTATATAATCTGACATGAAATCAAATGAAAATTGGACTGTGACAGTAATCTCTATTTACGAAAGATAAAACGCATTTTGTAGACATGTACATATATAAAGAAAGTCTGGAAAATTACAAAAATTATTGCATATTGTTTGTACAACATATTACGAGCCAAAATTACATAAATAAACTGAGCCAGTAGTGAGTAGGTTATATTGTAAGTAAACTGAAAGCAGTTACTGTATTGCTATTACAATTTACGGAGCACACTTAAGTGCGTGAAATTCATTACCTCATTAAGAACTGGTTTTGGCACGTGCAATAATATTACGATAAAGCACATAAATGACTTGCATAGCATGTGTTGTGCTTTCTCCCATGTAATCATTGAAGAATGGGAAAGCGTAGCCAGTAACATTCATTTAGTAGTTTCTCACAACTACTGTCTCTGGGTAAGGGAGCGAGTACAACAATTTCCTCATTGTCAGAGCAGGTTATTATTCGAGCCCACTAACCGAATCCAAACTTTTCCTCCGGCTTGTTTTCTCTCATTCTATCCAATTCACTCTCATTTTCTCACTTGGAGGGTACAAAAGGACTCTAAACCAATTGTGCGTATACATACACCAAGAAGCAAATGAGTACGCATTATAAATGAATTAAGTAGTCAGAAAGCGATGGACGTCTTGTGAAGAGAGAAATTTTCCCATTTTCATTTTGTTCCCTAATGGATCAAAAACACAAATTATTCCCTTGGTCTCTCCAACACAAGGAAATTGAAGGAGCAAAAGTATTGTCAAAGAAAAGGGGTTCGGTTCAGTACAGTTTCGAGAGAGAGTCACACTTGCTCCGATGATTATGATCATGCTTAAACAGCATTCTTCTCGTGCTGACTCTTGCACGGAGAAAAACAGTTGTACTTTTTTGGAGTAAAGTCATTCTGCTGCCTGGTATCATTACTTACTTTCCCTTTCTAGATATTCAGCTCGAGCCCCACACTCACAAGTTAGTTTTTTTCTCTCCTCTTGTTAACTTTTGCTTGTCTCCTGTTTCCACTTTTCTTTTGTTCTCGCTTGACAAAAAGGACATGCATTTTTACTAAACAGTTGTGTCGCACCATGTGCACCAATGCTCAAACCAACTACTTACTCCCATTAAAAATCTCTCCACTTCCAAAACCCGGGCGCGATTCCATCCGACATATTTTCTCTCTTTAATTCTTTGGGATTCAAATGAAATGCAAGTGCAAGGGGAAACGTATACATAGTTTTTTCGAATTAATTCTCACTTCGTTTTAGCTAAAGTAACAGTCGCCAGAAACCATGCGATTCAATGCACCAATGGTGATTCTCTACTCTCGCACACTCCAACACTTTGGAATAAAAAACAATACTATACCATATTCACCATTGAACAGCAGCACGCAGTATTCCTCATAAACACATGCCTTTTCTATCCATGGATTCGAACAGTGTAACGTAAAAGTGTTATATTTTATGTACGTACGTGAAATGCACCACTCTCACCATCCCGAGTATTATACAAAATACGAAAGAATTAAATTAACGAGAGGAATTTTATATGCCATCGTTTCCCAACTAATTGTTTTTATTCCAAGGGAAAGGGCGACGAATCGAGAATGGAATTATATTATATAAACATTCTAGTGTGCTGTGCTGGAGAACATACTCCAAACGCAGGATAGTCAAATTAAAAAGCGTGCTGTTTTCGGTTACACTTGCTATTCCACGCTTAAAATCTTGTTTAATTAAAGGACAACCTTGGGTGTATGGTGATTATGACACCTATTATGTGGAATCAGAAGCAGCTTATGAAATAATATCTAAGTTCAACTTGAGAAAGTTTTCCCTATAATTATAGAAATAGAGTTGCAAACATTCCACTGAATATAGAATTCACAGTCAACAAATGGCGAAAAATCTAAAATATTTAATGTAACTTTTCTACTGTTTCCGATGGTACAATTCATAATTAAACATATTTTTCATTTGCCCATTCACCATTATATAACGACGCTTATATACCTTGTATGTCTTTTCTTGTTTTGCAATTTAACTATCACCTACCACTCCGCTAAGCGATGTATAGTGCATGGAGATTTGATTATTAATGACTGGTTTGGGTCTATTCTTTTCCACTCAGCTTTATCTAAACAAAATTGGTTGGTGGCCGGTTGGCAGAAACCAATTTTAATTTTTTACGACCACGGTGGTTAGCAAATTTTGTTGAAAGCGGTGAAACACAATTTGCTTGTTTGTTTGGGAGCAAGTGCATACTTAATTTACAGATGTACCATAAAGCGTGTCTAGTCTTTGAGTGCATAAAATACATTCCCCGGTATTCTACAAAAAGGATTCAAAGTTGGAATATATAATAATAAGGGCGCCACTTCAAAAGAAGAACGAATTGAATTTCATCATCGTTTTCATCCGTGAATTCTCAACGGATGTTGTTACTTGTCTGCCGAAACTGCTTCAGGAAACTAAAACGCGTAGTTTTACTTATTACCCGCATTTATTTCACTTGCTCCATCCCTGAGAAACCAGAATCAGTGGATGAAGATACGATATGGTGACGGCCTACTGTCTATGTGATGCGTAGTAGTACGCTCACTCAGTAGGAGAGCATGAGCGGCCATATAATATACATAAAAACTAGATACATTTATTTGTTGCCAAAAGGCTGAGGCACTGAGTTATGTATACCCGTTTACAAATACAGTCAAGTGAAAGCAAAATAATGACAATCAAAGTTTAGATGGAATACCTACCATACACACACAAATTTCTTCTGAAAACCTTCTCTACCGTGCCTACTACCTACTTTATTACTTATAGCAAAATCATGGCCGTTTCGGTAGCGAAGACTCTTGTCATTAATAAGGAGACATGGCACATAAACTCAAGTTTTTTACGACAAATCAGCCACATCTCCACGCAGAAGTGGCAAAACTGGTCCCACAACAATAAACTACGGACAGGGGCAAAAGACAGGAGAGTTGAGAGCAACTGACTTGACTGAATATCCTAATATTGGTAAGTTGCTCAACAGAGCTATTGTAAAAGCTGAAATGTTGAATGTGGTTATCAAATTCAGGTTCGCTCCCTCCGTGTTGTGTGTGTGTATATATGAATGATATGATGATATCCCTTTTGGCATCTTTTGTGACCATCTCTCGCGCTTGGTTCGATCTTGTTACTTTACCGCAACAAAATCCGCTTCTCATTTCTCACTTTTCGTTTACTTAAAACCCACAAGACATGCAACTTTTCTTTCCCACAGTATTATTATACATACAACAGAACAACATGTCCTCATCCTATAGTAGCTATCATATAATAAGTATATACTACTACAAGCCACAAAATTGTATCGTCATTTGAAACATCATGTTCACTTCCAGTACTCAACTCTCTCGGACATTGATAAATATGCCTCTTGGGCATAAGCTATATAAGCAAGTTGAATACATGAGTGCAATTCGCAGTGCATCCCTGCAAACCCCATCATCAAAAATCATGAATAGCAAGCACACACACTTGAACTTGAGGTTTTGTAAACATTTGCATTCAAATTACAACCATGGGATAACTTGATAGTGTTTTAAAGCATCATTGTTTTGTTATTAAAATGCAAACCCAAACTTAATATGCACAACCATAACCTATTCAAACTGAATTCATTATTCAATTGCTCACCTGCATCTTATTTATGACGAGGAAGCAAACAACATGTCAATTTTTATTGAATGTGCCAGCCAACCAAGCAATGAAACTTTATTTGATTTTTCACTTTTAATCTTATAACTATATGGCTGTACATAACAGTAATAATATGCTACATATATTTCATCTATATTTGCAATATAAATGCACTGATAACCTGCTTGAGAAGCAAAATAAATTAAATCGGGTAGATAACGGCAAAGTATGAATTAGTGGTTTTATTTGAATTACTTACTACAACCACCATTATTGCATTGTATAATCTGCAACTTTAACACAAATTTCCTGAAATTGCAATAATAAAATTCCATGTTTCTTAAGAGAACAATTTAACCACAAATAGTTTCAACTTTATACTCTTCAAACATGCAGGGAATCCTTCTGAATCTGAAGAAGTCTAGTACTCTGGACTTTTGCTACCAATTCCCATACGATACTTGGAAATAAACAAGGGTCCAAAAGCATCAAAAGTGCATTACACATAAGTATAGTGCAAATGCAGAAAAAAGTCTTTGAAATGAATTCGCCATCACTGTAGGATTTGTTTGCTACTACGATAGACCACACAAAATGATGATGATTACCAGTCACATTAGATTTTTGGATTTAGTTTCAGTTGGAAATACAAACATAGGTATGGTTGATGGTTTGGGAACAGAATTCAGAGTCAAAGTGAAGCTTAGTGAATCTATTGCAATTTAACGTGGTGCATAACTGCATCCAACCAGCGAAAAATCCCCCAATGAAACGTAAAACCAGCTCTCCAAACCATTCGCTATTCTAACAAGCTTCTTAGTTACCTTGCTTGCCTATCGTGTTTTCTTTATGTTCATTCCTCTCCTCTCCATGCTCTTAAAGTTAACACTGGAACAAGTCCGATTACTACCGTCATAAACTTTAGAAACCCATTACGTTTGGGCTTGCCGTTCCACCATCATGATGATCATCGTGATCACCACGTACGTACCACGGTAGAGCCAAGGTTCTTTATCCTAACCCAACAGAACAGAAAATTGTCTTTCGGTTTCTTTTTCATTCCACTACACTGTACACCAACGTTCTTGTTACATTTTGATTATTTTTTTTCACTCTCATGCATTGTGCATTTGAAGCACAAACGTAAAAATTACAACGACCTGGCGATGGTGATGATGATGAGTTTTTTTTCTCAGCTCCTCCTGCTCGTTTCCGCAGTCAATGACTTTGGGATTTATATAACCAATTATTACTACGCGAATACCTATACGGTAGTATCCGACCGACAATTTTTTTCGTAACAGTACTTCCTCATCGCTGTTTCAAAAGAAATTGTCGAGACGGCATAAGCAAAACAGTTTATAAATACAACAGTCAACCATTAGCGTAAATATAGAGTAAAACTATGGAATAGTAGCCATTGGTAGGACAAAAGCGCTTGAAAGTTCAACAAATTCTTTACACAGCATTGATTGCCCATACATTAAATGAAGTTTATTTAAGGGTGCACCAAACAAATTACAGTATCAAGTGAGAGAAAAATACGCATATTTTTAAATCACGCCTGCAACAGCTAAAATATGCGTCCGTGAGTATGTCCTGCAATATGAGGAAAATGGTATTTTGTTAGTTTAGAAGTGAAAATAGTATTGTAGTATACTATATAAACCTGTTCAACAGGAAATGCGTTCAAGTAATATACTAATCAGAGCTGTAATCATGTGGGTGGAAATAATACTTCCCATGAGGTGGAGGATATGGCGATAAAAGTCTCAACACACTTGATTTGAGAGAGCCTCTGTGAATACTAATGCATTTTCACATGAAGAGTCAACTTAACAGTACTCTTGTAGTAGTAATAAATGTGTGAACATTTTCAAACATCTTGACACATTAAGTAGTATTGATAAATGGTACAAATTGACAGAATTCAATAGAATAATTTATTTGATTTTAAAACCTCATCAATAACCACAATTGCCAATTACTGTTGACTGTACATTTCTTTATGTAATTTGATTGTTGAGGTTTGTTATCAAAGCTAAAACGAACCAAAATTAAATGCACACATGTATAAATGTCATTTGATTTATAATCTCTCTCACTTAAATTTTTGACATGAAACTAAATGAGATGTTCTCCTTGGGTTCATCGTTGTATTAAGCATTCCAAACAAATTACAGCATTCCCAAGTATTTAACATTCTAATTGTGAGCATGAAATTTGTATGAGAGTATAGCGGTAAAGAGATTCACAAATGCATCTCATGCTTGCCAGTTGTACACATTCTTTGAGCAACTAAGTTTTTGTTAATAGGACACGAGCTCAACTATTCATGGAACGTATAATGCCACGAGCCAAAAATGTGTGTAGGAAAGAAAAAAGTTCATTAAAAGTTGCAGCATATGGGCCCCACCATTCATCTACAGAAGAAACCAGGATTATTAGCAAATTTTTGAAATTTTATGCTTTCTCTACCAACCCACGTCTCCATTCTCTTCAGAAAAAGTGATTCAACGGAAACAGTGCTACATGCGACACATGATTCAGCCAGAGCATGGAACACAAGCATGGCAGAGCTTCCAAAAAAAAGAGGAGTGAGTAAAAGCAAACTAACCATCCAAGCAAACAAGACGAGAGAAATCTCCAATTTTTCCATGTCTTTTCAATATAAAAAATTTCCCTTTTGAAAACTATGTTTTTCTATTATGAATATGCAAAAAATGGAAATTCCAAATAGTCTAGTTTCTCGTGAGCTCACATCAAATAAGTTCATAAAATAAATTTCAATGGCTAGCCATTTATTCTCAATGCCGTTACTCTAAAGCTCCTCTCTGCTCTCTCTCTATTTCTCTTTGCTTCGCCTCAACCGATCTCTTTTACCATGCTGGATTCCTTCTCCTAAAAGGACCTTTCACTTGGTTAGATATCCTCCTCATAACATTCATCTTCATGCAAATTTTTTGAGCAAGACAAATTTTTATATCATGTCTCAGCATGCATCTCACATGGTCAATCCGTTATGTGTGTGTGCATGTATGTACTACCACCTACCTACATGCTTACGTTCTATTTGATCTTTCCATTTTTCTTAAACAAGGAAAATATACACCTTCTCTGTGCATCTTGTAACTTTACAAATTCCAGGCTTCTCAGAAGAGATGCTAGCATTACTAGCTCACTGAAAAATATTGCTGAATGAAATGAACCAACATAGTACGGCGCTCTAGTTTCAATGGGAGACTATCAAGCCAGTATACGTACGTACCCCAGCTCACTCCTTCCTAACAAGCAAGCTCTTATAATATACTCGGATATTATCTGTGATCTACGATGACCTCGGACCTTAGACTGCACGGCCAAGTGGTTGTACGGAAGTATGTATACATTCATATAAATAAATGCGTCGGTTGCAGTAGTCATAACTCAAAAATCAAGCCATTGCACTGAGAACTGAGCACTCCTATATATGTCCATCAACTCTAACTGCCTACGCATCATTTGATACCGTGTAGGATATAGGACCCTTTTAAGTATTCGGACGGAGAGTAACCGTTGTACCCACATCATCGTCATCATGAAACGACGGGCAAACAAATGCACAAAAAAACCCACATATAGTCTTCTTTCACTCAAATGTCTAATAATGCAAGAATTTTTATACAGATAACATATAAGTTGGCCAGCATACAAATAGAATAGTGTCGTACATATTGGATGGATTCCAAACCCTTATTCAATGGAAGTTGAATGAAACTGCCAATGAACATACGACAAACATCAACATACTATATATATATATATGAAGTTTGCATTTCATTGTGAAACAAAAAAAAAAGGATCACCCACAACAGCATCTTCGTGAACATCTGTATTTTTAACTTAACGAGCCATTTCACCGGGGAACTGATCTGTACATATATTTTAAGATTATGTGTGTTTCTTCACTCACCCGAAACAATAGTGGGCCATTAGAGGCACTACATGGCACTCAGGTAAAAGCCATCACCACCAAGATGATATACATTATTATCTGCTTTAACACACGAAAAGTGTAAAGCACTTGTGTTGTATGTCTGCCTACTAAGTAAGTAGGTATCCGAAAATTGCTCTCTTTATCCTTATCTCGAAAGAAAATGTCTCAAAGTAGCATGAAAGCATAACCCACTAAAGATAATCGTACTCTAGCGCCATTTCAAGTACATTTGCTCTCACTCATAAATGGAAGAGGGCCAATACTCCCAAAGTGAAAGTTTTTGCCCAAAAGAACTTTGAAATCGCCCTTTCTTCATGGTTGACGAATAACCACTCATTACTCTGCACATTACTCACACCTGAACCCTTTGAGCAACTACCAAGGAAGTTGTGAATTTTAATGTAGGCTACCTCGTCGATAGCTCAAATTTGATGATGCAGGCATGCAATGAAAGGGAACAAACGAATAAGGTTCCAGATGCCCTTCACCTTTCCTTTCAAAGATAATTCCTAAGGTATTACAACAGTGTACCTACGAAGGTAAAGGAACAACGTTGAATTTATTGGATAGAAAAGATATTGAGGCAACATGGTGACTAAATTTTTTTTATACTAAGGTTCTTTCTCCTTCCGGCAACACAAGTGTCTTAATGCTTACGCATGAATGGGTGGACGTGGACCTGGCATGAGTCTGGCAACAAGGAGTAAACATAGCGTTTATTAAGTTACATTGTGTGGGGTGTAAAAAAACGTGAAAGTGAGAAAGAAGGGAAATATTATTGCCTCTTGAAAAGAAATCATGTAGTATTTTCTAATAAAACCCGGCTTCTGACTCACAAAATGATTCTGATGCAATGCCTCCTTCTACTTCGTTGCTACATATTCATTGCACTCTCACCTTGGACGCACATTTCCTTACACACACGCATCCTTTTCTTTCTCTCTCTACACACGGCTCGTGTGTTATTACTATTACGAGTGCGATGCCGAGGAGTCAATGAATAAGGATTTTATCAGACATCAATGGCATATCATTCTCTTGCATTATATCCAGGAAAATGCAATATCATTTCGAGCCCAAGCCAAACATTCCAACAAATCATATAATATACCACCACGTTGATAACCATGTGTGTGATACGATAGGCATCATAAAAACCAGCCAAGCCAACACAACCAAAACTACCAACCTTGTTATAGAGAGTCGATTGCTTACTGCAACCCAAGGATGAAGCAGAAAAATGCTATTACAGAGTCATAACTAGAGTACATGTACGAGGGCCAACTACTATATGAAGCGAGGGAATAAATAGAAAGAAGAAGAAGCAGAGGCAGTTTTCTTTTGCTTCATACCTTTTCCACCACACACATTATTATATGGGAAGAGAAAACCCCGAATCGAAGCCAAAGTTTTCATCTTCTTATTTTTTCTCTTTTACTTTTCCCTCTTACTCTTTCACCACACCATAAGCATAGCCCTGCTTCTTGCTCCAAAGTCTGTTCTTGGGTCATACAAAGTAATAAATCTTTTAAAATCCACAAAAATCCCACGGAAACTCTGAATACGTCCTTGTTTGTAACTTTGTGTGTCCCCCTTTGCCTCACTTAAACTTGCTTCGTTCACGTTTTAGGAGGATCCCAACCACCCATAATATGTACACAGTTGTACGCATACTAGGACGATGATTCTAAACTAAAATGAAAGAAATCCACAAAACTACCAACCAACAAAACCAGAAGAAGGGTACCAAACCACCAGTATATTGCCATCATAATCAAGAATAAAAAAAACTAAAACTGTACTAGACTCGTTTGGAATACACAAAAATAAGTATAATATACAAAATGAAAGGAAGGCATGATGATGAGTATTCGCTGTAATAGCACATAGCACAAACACACACACACACACATGGAACATCAAATATAAAACATTTTTATTTTGGGAATACACCGTCAACCGTATATTATTACACGTTCTAACGATCTTAACATATATATTTTTAAGCAAAATCCTCGGAAATAAGTACATTTAGGATTTCAATGCGCATTGTCTTTCCTCCTGTGGAACGAACGAAGACTTGACTTTCTTTGGCTCGTGGTCCTTATTTCTCTTTCCAAAATAGCTACTTTGAGACACAAATGCATAAAACAGTCACCGCAAAAAACGAGAAAAGTTGGAAGGAGTAAACACTGCACTGTAAGCGAATTGATGCACTTTCTCTTCACTATTCCTCTTATCCACGAATATACATGGGATTTAACTGGAGGGTGAAGTGAATAGCTCTGCTAGCTATAGCTGAAAATGGTTTACAGTGACTAAACATTAGTGCAGAAACTTTCCAATTTTTACATTCACATTTCCTTATAAAATTGTATTCAATAATAGTTTACTGCTGGCAGTGCTTTATGATGATCAAACTGAACTGGAATTGCATGTACTATATTTTTCCCTTCAGTTTTCTTATTCGCTCAAGCCTAAGCCCCTCCGGAGTACTTGAGATTTATGCAACGGCCAACTTTTCCAGAGAAAAGCTTATTTCAGCATTGGAAAAATTCAGTTTCTTTTCAGTTGAAGACACGCATACATACATGAAATATTGGAGCATCAAAAAATAACTTTCAACTTTGCTTGTTTCGTAACTCCGTGCTCAAACAATGTGTCAGTGTCTTTTTAATGTTATACGCCTACTAACTAGAGAATTATCGGAATGCAAGTTTCCCAGAATAAAACTTGGTCCTTCAAGTCAAGCCTTACTTGGAATTACTCAAATTAGGAAAAACGTGAGGCATTTATAAGTTTTTTAATCACGGGGATGTATGTACTTATTCTAGTTTTAAATAGCCTATTATCAACCCAAGTGGAACAACATATATGATTGGAAGAGGAAGGGATGAAAGTTTCCTAAAAACAGGACACTTCAATCTAACCCAAGAACAATTTTGGTTGATATACCGTGTGTGTTCCAAACACAGCAGCGGCTGTCTAGCATCTCCTTCAACACAACATAACAACATCCAAAAACTTATTAAATCTGACAATGGCAGATACACGACCGTCAATCAAACCAAGAGACAACAATAGTTCATGTCTAGCACAGAAATCAGCTCAATACTGGTGAGGTTCGCTATTATAATGCATACAACAACGGCATATAAATATACCGTCATTCATTCACAGTTCACAATGCCATGCCATAGTACACAAACGGGTGTGCATTAAGGAAGAAAGCTTCAACTCATCATGTATCACTATGTCAGTTTTCTGTATTGATGTTGATGTATAATCCTTTCTAAGCATATCCTTTAGGTGCTGTTGCTTTCTCTACAAAAGTAAACAGGTTCTCAAAAAATGAAAAAAGTTTTACAGGCGGAGAGCAGGTAAATTATTTTTTTCGGAACCCATGCGATTATATTATATTGCACGACTTGCTGAACAACGCTGTTATTTGCTGCTCATTGAAAACTTGTAAAGTTTTAAAATATTTCCTCATACGTAATATCGATAGAAAAAAGTGGAGAAGGATGCTTGTGACATTCAGTTCATAGATTATCTTTTAGTCACACTAAAAAATGCCTAAATATATATATATATATACATATGTATATGCATTCTAACCTAAAAAAATGTGAATCAGTGTTCGTTCTTCTCGATCAGTGCAGCTGAAGCGAGAGGCAAACTCAAGGGACCGAAACAAGTCCTTATTTCCCAGAGAAATTGGCATCATTTCCCCCTGTCATGGTGAAATATGAACCAGTCGACAAATCAAGACGGAAGTGTTTTCGTATGCTCCCCGCGTTCTCAAACAGGAAAAGTGAAACCATCCTCAATTTCACAACTTTTCTTCCCATCATTATACACAAGCAAGCTGTTTTCTATTTCCAATTTTTCACAAAACGTAGGCATAACATAATTAATGGGGAACAATGCATGTATGTATCCGGCCGAAATGAAAAAGGAAATAAGTGAATAATATTTCTTATTGTGAGATATATTCATGTAACAAATTCATTTCCAGAACTTTTACAGTTTACATGTACATACAAACTTTTTCTTGAGAGAAATGTAAAAAATTAAAATGAGAAAGTAGAAAACAGGATTCATAAAAGCACCCTCCTACACAACGCTGACTCTAACTTCCAGCATCCAACACTTTCTAAATTATGTTAGCATGCAACAGCACAAATTTCCTACCGCTGCGATGCTGCTACCTCAACTTATTGTGTATGCATAGACATTCATCCATAAAGAATGATCGAAAGAAGAATGCATCAAAGTGGAATGGCAAGGCATTCACTTTGCTTTCTTCTTCCACTTTCGTTTCCTAAAGCCTCCCAGCTTTCATGTATGTATAAATAGAGACGCATTTTTCTTGGTTCAGTTTCCGATTCACTTTTCGTAGAAGAAGGATGAGATGAAGAATCTTTCTTTAACATCTACGGAAAAAATGAATTCACTGCCACTGTTACAACACATCATACACATGTCACGATACAAACAGTCTCTTGGGCTTATGGTTCTACCTACATATACTTCCATACCCTTGAAATAAGCAGTTTTTCCTTATAAGTTGCCGACTTACATATTAGAGAGTGCATTCTCCTCTGACTGCTTTGCCTGACGCAGTCACTCAAGGAAAAACTCATCTCATTTTCTAACTGGTCCGCTTTCCTCTTCTAAGCTAGTCTTTTACTGGATGTAAATGGAAAATACACACTTTGTATTGATGGGAAGAGGAATGTGTGAGCTGCAGTCTTCTTGGAAGTGAGCAAGGAGATGCCGACATCCTTCGTTGAAATGCTTACTTGTACCTCATCCATTCAAGACAGTTGTCTGCAGGAACATCTCCGAGAAAAGAAGACCTTTCACTTTCCATAACATAACAGACACATTTGCATAAGCCAATATAACTGGCTTTCCCCTGCTTCCCCGTTCCTTCACTTTGCTGCTCCTCATACGCTTCAATTCACTCAATAGATCAACCACCCACTTGCATAATGCAATTTAAATTTCTCCTCTTTTTGCATTTTAAAGGTCTTTATAGAAATCAGTAAGACTAGTAAGAGTAAAGTATGAGGGATGTCACGGACCACTTTTCAACTCTTTTTCAGCTTAACTCTCAGACCAAAGCAGTTTCATAAGCACACATCTCGTTTCTAAAGTTAAACCATGAGCTGCATCGTTGCACCTTTTTAATTGGCTCCTAATATGATTTGCATGATTTGAATATGTTTCAGATGCAAACGATGATGTGCTGAGCTGTGCCTTTGTCATATCCAATCATGTTTTGTGCAAGGAAATCATCAAAACATTCTTTTGTCTTTGATTGAACAACAGAGCAGAGTTAAATTGTTTGTTGAGTGGAGTGAAGTTAGTAGTACATTCATTTCATACGAATACAAAACATGATATGTATGTCTGTGTACCGACAGTTATGAAAAGAAATTTCTAAATTGAACAAGTTCAAAAAAGTCAGAAGCAGGAAATATTGATCCCCAGCAAAAACAAGCTGGAAGGGAAGCAGAGGAAATTCCATCAGAAACTTTTACAGGAGAAACTAAGTAGTTTTAAGGAGATACAGCAAAATATAATAATAAGCGGCCAGACTACCAATACATTTTTGGAAAAACATATTACGTATATTATGTATATAGCGATTTATTGAAGAAAGTTGATCGAGGTCTTCCAGGTTCAATGGACAGTTACAAAGAAATTGAAGCAAAGCCATAATCCGCTATTACTCTCCTTCCACCTCAATTTTCTAAGAATGGGTCAATATGGTTAAATCCTCCTTGAAGAATTTTTCCTAGAAAAGTGTAAAGGTTTACTTATAACATTACGTCAGCTAGCTAGCTGCCCTACTACGAAAATGTATGTAGGCCCAATAATGCCTTCTTACTTTTTTCATTCTTCGATAGGAAGAAAACATGAACTCTTATTGCTACCATTGTATATTATCGATGAAAATTGTAGAAGAGAGAGAGGATGAAAACCACGTACCTATGTACCTAAACCAACGAACCAAGTCAAAAAAAGATACGTATAAAGCTTAAAAAGGTAGCTCACTACACATTACAGCACTGTACATAATAATAAGATCAAACTCAACCTCGAACAAATTCAGAGAGAGAGAGAGAGAGTGGAGAAAAGGGAGTGAGTTGCAATCTTGTTTTCTATCCTTGTTCTTTGCTTTGGCTTTGATCCATTTCTCTTGTGATATTACATCAGCAAAGAGAAGACTGATGATAATACATACATTACTGTTCTCTACCCGCATCCGCTAATAAGTTACTCGTCTTTTCTCTCTCTGACCACCACCACTTTTCTTTAGACAACAAGGGCTTGTTCCTTGACGAAAAAATAGGTACTTACGCACACAATACAGCAAGAAACAATAACAAAACTCTAAAGCAATGTTTGACTGCCGCTTGTATGGTCGGTTGAGTTCCGTTCTTACAAACCGAAAATGAGGAAGAAACAAGAAACACAGAGATAGAAACATATACACAAATCCATCCATGTACAAGAACAATGCTCAGCTTTTTGCTACAAGAAAACACAAATTTACTTTTCGTTTATCAGGCGGAACTACGAAATAAAACGGATCGCAAAAGCAAGCTAGAAAAACGGTAAACTGGGGCAAGAGTTGGGAGAAATGTGGTCGCTGAGGTGCGCAAACAACCAGCTACCATGAAGATAGATGCTGATCGTGCTGATGGGCATGATATGAGAGAATACAATATGAAGAGGAGACCCTTTCCTTACAAGTTACGACTTTCCAAGGCATAAAAACTACCACAAAGACTCATCATTATACAGCAATACGAGTTTAAGAAGAAACTGCAAACATACTACTACTACTACTACCATTGTAAACACGAGCACGAGAAATTCACTCAAGTGAAAAAAAGCCTTGAACTTAAAAGAGTATTTAGTGAAAACCCTCTCTGCCTAGGCTTATGCAATTCTCAGACGGTTCTCCTTCATATCTATATAAATAAAATCCTTAGCGACCAAAAATGAAGTTGTGTCGATGGCCCTACTGACTTCGTTGTTTAAGTCAGGTGGTCATGTTGTACACCATTCGAATCACAAAGAGTTGGTGTTTCATAATAAATAATTATCTTCATACTAATATGTTTGATGTTGAATACACAGCCTCATGAAAATGGCAATTTTTGTAAAATTTGATGATTTTGCCCAAAAAATACATTCCAACCGGTCCCTCCTGAGTAAAACTGCTTGAAGTGAACTGTTTATTAGCAGTGCCCTGGGACTCCTTAAAGATTGCAGATGGATCGAATCATATTCGTTACATCCATATTGATTGTATGTTTGCACCATGCGTGTTTTAATATGGAGCACTTTTCAGGTATTAATTCGCAGCGACCAAAACTGAAGATGTGTCGGTGGCCCTACTGACTTCGTTGTTTAAGTCGGGTGGTCATATTATACACCATTCAAATCACAAAGAGTTGGTGTTTCATAATAAATAATTATCTTCATACTAATAAATTTGATGTTGAATATACAGCGACATGAAACTGGCATTTTTTGTAAAATTTGACGATTTTGCCAAAAGAATTATATTCCATTGGCTCCCTCCTGAGTAAAACTACTTGAAGCGAACTGTTTATTAGCAGTGCCCTGGGACTTCTTAAAGGTTGCAGATGACTCGAATTATAATTTGAATATTGATTTTGACTAAATATTTGCGCCATGGGCCTTTGAATTGCATATGAATTCAAAGGTAATCTATACAATATTGTGGTTAAAATAAACCTGACAACTGGCAGAATACATAGGAACCTGCGATCTAGCATTTATGCTGAATGAAGTAAGCATAAGCTATGTGTCTGAGAAGTTCATTGGTTTAAAAAAAAATTTCATCATTGTGGTTGCTGCTGAGAAATTTTTTTAAAAATTGAGCTTTAAACGCTTATAGGTCACGCTGGGATCATTGCTGAATCTTGAAAATAGCATGGTTGAGTTTTTCTCAAGAAATAGCATCATTTCGATGTATCATAACCCATGATTTGTCATTAAAAAATATTTGACCTTGACCTTTGACCCAGTTGCCATTGACCGATTTTGCTCATCTTCGAACTCAGTCAAGGTCCTATAGTGTCGTTTAGCAAAAAGAATTTTTGAAAATCTTCAACGGTGTAAAAAGTTATCGTGCGAACGGACGGACAGACAGACTATGGTCCATTCTAAATAACCTGCTTTTGATTGATCTTCGATCGCAGGTTAATAAATGGGATCTTCATTTGCATCCCTCTGGCGGGTTTGCAATTTAAATAGTACAGACGTGTAGCATACCTAACTTAACCATTGTATTCGCAAAGCTTTGCCCAGTGCACATCAACTGCTAAACTTGATGTTTGCAACTCGGATCATGGTCATGTGGTCCCTTAAAAAAGTGACTTTTCAATGATTTTGTTGCTAACCCAAAAAAACACATCCATTTGCATTGCTCTAGAGGGCTTACAATTGTAGCACTGCAGACATGCAGCCTGAAATAACTCACGAATGTTCGATGAGTCCTTATCTTTAGCTGATTTTGTTGCAAGGGCAAGGGTCATGGTAGTACGCTCACTTGAAAAAATGACGGTTTGATGACTATGCTGTTAACGTTTGTGACTCTCTGGCAGGGCTAAATTTGAGATTATGCGGTTATGTCACAAGTGATATGCGAGATGTGGTTATACGGCTATATAAAAAATTCAATTGCCCTCTACGATGAGCATAAATACTTTCAATTAACTAGATAAAGGTGTCTAAAAATAAGATGAACTTTTTCCTTTTTTAATCGCAGTATGAAAGTTCTCTCACCTTGCTTACAAATACTGCAAATTTTTACTTTATAGAACGGTTATAATTTAATTCGATTTTTAAAAACACAAGTTTAATTAAAAATATTTCATAGACACGATTTGACATTCAGTTACCTATTATCAAACGTAAAACGACCAGTGTCTCAAAACTATTGAGTTGTTTGTGGCTCAAGTTTTTGACTTCGAAGAGCAAATTCTATGGGATTATTTTGTATTGAAATTTGGTAATCAAATCATAAATACATGTTTAACTAAAGCCGACGTTCCGATCGCCTAGCCTGCTAGATTGAAATGGTGTACAGTATATATCACCGTGACTTAAAAACGTTTGGTGTTCAGAAACGGGGCAAGGCCCGTTATCTGGCCGCTAGTATTATTATATCGCACTAGTTGAGTGCAAACATGGTGATGCTCGAGAGTGAAAGCAAAGGGACTACTACTACCACAGCGTACATATTAAGAAATTGCAAGCAATAATCGTTCTCCTCTTGAAGCAAACACACATTTCACACAACCACAGTATCACAAACATCTTGTGCTAAACAATGGGAAGGAATACAACTACGGGCCATGCATATAGAAATTCTTACTATTTCTCTCAGTATGCGTATAACAAATACAATATGAGCTTTGAGCTCATCCTAATCATTGGGATTAGATATACCTGGTGAATAGAGATGAGGAGGAGAGCGTTGTTATCTTGTTTCATTCATTTGCCTCCTTCCTTCCGACCAACACTCAAATTTATCTTGCTCAAATCCCTTCACTTGTGTAAGCTAATATTTATTTGATTTTAGCTTCCGGAAACAACAACCATTTGAGCAAAACTTTTAATGTATAATGTTTCGCTGGCTGGTTCGGGTTTTAGAAAGAAGATGCTGCCTTCGAACTGAATTCAATTTACATACGTGCTTTTACTCCTGCATTTTGATTCGTTCCAATATCATGGAAGTAGAAACGGAAGGATAAACCAAACCACAAATCAATTATTTTGTTGTTGAGCAATGTAGTATATAGTATGGAGTAGAAGCTCGCATTTTAGTTTATTTCTAACGCTAAAAGCTTGGCAAATCACCATGTTCGACGAGTAGTCTCTAAAATACAATTTATAATAGAAATTTAACAAGAATGGGAGAGAAGATGAATTTACATTGCAACCAAAAGAATGATCGAGATGCTCGAGGTAAAGTGCGGCCTATCGAGCTAGAAGATAATTGAATCCATTCTGGTACAATGTTGCTGATGATGATGATGATGATAATACATTCAGTGGGAGAAATATCCATCAGTTTGTGGTCAGCAAAATATATAGAAATATACAAAGAACCGAAGCGAAGAGATAGAAAGGAGGTAAAGTGAAAAGGAAAGGGAAAATGAAAAATTCCTTCTGGCTACTAATACCATTTATTACTTTTTGTTGGGGACTACGAGCTACACGGCTCAGCCTTCGTATCTCAAACTACTATATTTCAACTGGAGCATCAACCATGAAAATATTAACAAAATGGAGGAAGAAACAAAAAAGCGACTGAAGACTTCCATGCAATTTTTGAAATCGGAATCAAACGGAAATAAATAGGTATTTTAATATTTAGACTTATTCCAAATCAATTTTTTTGTGAGAAATTCATAATCTCTTTTTCAAAACAAAGCAAATAGGAAGCGAAGTACAAGAAATTCCGGACATAAATCTTTTGAGCCAGTGAAAATGAATCGAATCAACTTTTGGAGAGAAACATTTATGCTCTGTCACTTTACTTAGATTCGTATATATAAATAAAAGTCGAAGGCGATTTAAACTTGTTTGTGGCATATCATTCATGTGGCTTCGGTTTTTGGCGTCACTACCATCACCATCATTTGCTGTGATTGTCAATTGTCGTCCCTCATTCGTACCTATCTACTTTATGTCTCGACTGCGAAAAATGAGCAAAGTCAGTTATACCCACATTGCTCCACGTCGATGAAATTGAAACCGATGAGATGAGTTCAAATAGCAAGAAAGCTTTCAGAGTGATGAGATAAAAACTCGCAGCCTTAAATCCACTGGTCAGACCAAACCAGAGACGATTTCTTGGATTATTGGTTGACTTTTTATTGCAAAATAGAATGCAAGTTGAGATTTCATTCCATTTCCTAAATGAAAAGTACCTATAATGCTTTATTATAACCAGCGTGAAAACGACAATTCAGAATGACTAGCGGCAGTACATTAACACTGCCAATGCTACGACAAAATGCTTTAACAAGATGTAAGTAATCTTTTGTCCCTAATTCCGTGTTGCCCTCAAAATGTGGTAACACCAAAAAATTAATACGCGGAATCGGTCAAATTTAAAGATATTTGTGTTTAGTAAACTAGTTAGCACTTAGCATAGCACCACTTTAGTGTGAGAAAAGCATGTATGTAATTATGCACTACGGTAATTTATGGAAGCTAACTTTCCCTCGACTAATGAGCATAATTCCCTTTGCTTGCTTTCTCCTACTTTCTCGGAAACGGTTGGGTTGCGTAAAGAAGGAAATACGATAGAGAGAAAGCAAACATGAAGCTAACTTTTGTCATTTCCATTCAACTCTAGTTTTCGTGCCCATATGGCAAAACAGATGTATTCTATCAAAAATAAAAATTTCTAGCATCGCATTCCCTTCCTACTTAAACATTCCCACTTCCCATTATTCCAGTTCCTTATGATACCAGAACAATCGCAAATTAGGGATTGGTGCTAGTCTTGTTTTGTATAAATATAAGCCTATACTTATGTATACATGTATATGCTTCGTATTTATGCAAGAATTCTGCAGTGAAAAGTTCTGAGTACTCACCTAAGGCGAAGCCATCTTTGGTCCATTGGGCTCGTCCTGCTTGATTGTCAACCTCACAGCGGAGTACAGCTTGCCCACCAAGTTTCACTTCGACGGGTTCAGGTCTCACGCGAAATGACTGTTGTTGTGCAACAACTTCTGTAAAAGAGAGGAGAATCAAATTCTTAATTATTTTCGTGAATTTCCTCCCAAACAAAATAAACTCCAGATGCTCATTCTTTACTGGAAGCAAGAGGCAAGCAACGTTATATGGCGAAGCACTACAAAACTACAATTTGTGGACACCCTTTCAATGTTCAAGTCTCGCCGTCTCACTCTCCTTAAGTTCAGTAGAGTACAAATAGGCACATTACAATGTATAATATCTCCGGTTTGTACACGCATATTTTGACATATACCTATTCACAAACAAAAAGTTTTCTAATTTCCTTCGCCGCAAGAGAAAACAATCAAAAGCAAAAAGAGGAAAAGAAAAAGGAGAGGAAGGGTAGAGAAATACATAATGTAAATGAGAATCCCTGAGAATATCAAGCCTTCAGTATGTTCAAGTATCAATTACACACCACTTTCAAATCAAATACAAACCTACTTTGTAACGCTCATCAACACCATATGACGTTCAACAGAGAGAAAGCGAGTATAAGAGAAAATGTAAATAAAGCTTTTCATTTCATTTTAGACATTCAATTCGAGCATTCTTGTATTGAGTTCAACTTTATTTCCATTACGTAAAAATTATACATCAAAACTTTATGTTATTTCAATTTCCAATATTTCATTGCAAATCTTCGAGAAATATAGAATTCCCTAACTGAAAGTAACAAAATTGCAACTTGCAACTCCATTAAAGTTAATGATTACAGCATCGACTGCATGTATGAGTGGCCGTTCTATGCCAGCTTTTTTATACAAAACATGTGTACCGCCCTTAGAAATGTTTCTCCTCTGTCGAAAAGTATCTTCATAGCCATTCTATCACCATTAAAGTCAGTGGAGAGAGTGTTCGTAGAACGAGATCATTTCGCCTTGCCGTTCTCTCCCCATCATATATAATACTTTGTGATCAAATTTCTACAGCACCATTTATACTAAATAGGAAGATGAATAGGATTGCCAAGAAAAACACTTTCTTTTTGTATGATGATAGCCTTTGTTACAGGCAAATATGAACAGCGGCTTACACACAATGACTATTACTATATGTGTACGTACGAGACCAAATTTACTGAATTTTAGGGGAGAGGAGTTTTTCTTTCGTTCTTCGAAAATTATCATTATAATAGGACAGTGAATAATTGGTTACGGTGTTGAAGAAATAGCGGAAAATAACTACGTGTCTTAATTAACAGCATATTTTATTCCATTGTGGTTGCATTGCGATGCGAAAGCCTTTATATTATTCTTGTCCCTCCCCTCCTCCTACTTCAACTTTCTGGTCCTCAACTTTGCATTTCTTCTTTGTTTTGTCAGCAAAAACTTAATGGTAAAGTGTGTGCGTGCTGCTTGTCATTATATGTTGATTTCTCCGGTGGGGTGCCCCACACACTACAACAACTAATATTTATTTAGTAACTTATATTTAGATTTACGAAAGAAAAAGCATAAAATAAGCAAAAGGAACAGAGTTGTTCTTCCTTGCACAAAGTAAACAAACCCATAATTTGAATGACCTCCGTTGGTTGGTAAGTAAATGTATGGGTGTAGGCGGTGCGGTGAAATCTCGAATATCATTTACATACATAGATTTTCGCAGACGTTCGCAACCATGATATTATGATGTTCAGCAGTAAATACCGTAGGCATGTAATATCAGCACATTGTTATGGAACGAGAATTGTTCTGTGTGGTAATAAGATTCCTATCGATCTTCACAACAAAAATCGTGTATTGTGACGAGGAGAAAGCCAATGACATGACAGCCAAGCACAATACGAACTACGTACTTTATACTTATACCACTACAAAACTTCCGACTGACATGCACAACTACTACCCTCCAGCAGTCTCTCTTGATTTTCGGTTCGGCTCAGATAACGAAAGGCAAAACAAAGGGATAACGGAATATATGCACAAAGCACACAATATACTTAAACGTAACGAATAATACCCGCAAAATGTAAATGGCAAACAACTCCATGCTACATAGCTTCAACTCAGCATAAACTGTGGCTACAAAAGTAAAATAATATGTAATAATCATAACAAAATCGTGCATCTCTCTGGAATTAGCAGAGAAAGAAGAAACAAACATTTGTTTGGTGTAATGCAAGACCCCTTGTTTTCAACAGCAGCAGCAGCTTCGAAGCAACTACAAAGTACAGACGGCTGTTTGCCATGCTATGGCATGTCATTCATTTCAAGATTCAAAGTTGCAATCCCAGCGGCAATGTACACAGAATGTAATGGGTATTCAAGCTGACTATCTAAACCAAAGAGAAATTCCACATTTATGACATTTTCTCCTTTCGCAAACATTCTGGTCGTGCTTGCATACAAAACATGATATGCATATGGATTCCGTTTGCTAACGTCCAGTCCAGCAGCAGCAGTCTGTAAACCTCCAGCAAGTCTAGGCAGAAGACAGTCAAGTGAAGGGAGAAAGCAGTATCAAGTGGAGAAATCTCTATTTCCATTGCGGATCCGACTTGTATTTTAACTAGTCCAAACCCTAACGCATACATGAGTAGGAAAGAACCGCTTTTTCGAGCAGAAAATTTGTTTTCGCCATGCCAGTTTGATTGACCGTGTTACCATTGTACGATCTGGGATCTGTAATTTTGTTACAGCAAGAACATTGCAATTTTCAATGACTATTCCATCCGAATTTAAATGTACAATATGAGTTTGCAATGTGGCCAAAAAAGAGCAAATGTAAATTAGGATGTACAACTTTTCCCGTTTGTGTTAAAAGGCTACACTTCATCCGGCGGAGAACCACTATGCAACGTTGCCTTGCAGTAACAGAACGGGAAGCAGATACAGAAAAGCCGTCAAACGCACGTGAGGAATCATACATATTACCATTTCACAGTTTTCGGACTATCCTCCAGCTACATTTCCCATTCTCCTCTTTTTTTATCAGCACAGAGAAAGCGTTGAACTACAAAAAAAATCGACAGAGTTATGACACTTACATTACCAAGCTGAACCATAGCGCCTATCATATGTCTCTTTGCCCAACAAACTATATGCTTCTACTACTCTTTCAAGCATATAAAGTAAGTATGTATATTAAGCTTACGCCTATTTCTTTATGATATCTTACTTTTCTAACTTCACAATCCAATCAAATTGGCGCTCACACCATGAAGTGCTTTTACTTCCTATTTCCCTCTTTTATCGCTTATTTCCATTCTTATCTTTAAAAAACAAGGGATTTACTCATTCTGAAACTGAATATGGAACTTTTTATATTTTGAAATGCCAATTCCATTTTACACACGAGATCGTGCTTCACTTTGAACGGCAATGAACGTTTTATTTTATTCTTTTGCAGCCTGAAAACACTTGCGACATTGGGCTTCAAAAAGGATCTGCATTGTATTTCAAAATCTCGCTAGGACATGGCCAGATAAAGTTTGTAATAACTGCGGCTGAACACGTTTCAAATCAAGTAGCTCTGTCGTTAAAACTAACAAAAATGCTAATACCAATGTCACGCCATTATTCCTTTTCTTTTCATCATAATATTTCTGCAATCAAACATGCCTTCCCTTATAAATATTAGAAAGAGATGTATATGCACACAAAAGCTAAAATCCAACGGTCGGTCGCTCGGCTCAATGACAGAAATTTTATTCATTCGTATAGTTTTGTTTTAACATGGATACAAATAATTTCATACGATACGTATGATACCACTTATAATATGACCTTAGACTACTACTTGTCGACGTCACACGATTTTGTAAAAAGAAGAGAAAGAATTTTTTAATAAAACATGAGAATGTGTATCCCAACTGAATGAGAAAGGACGATGACAATGGGATACTCGTCGTATGGTATGGTAGCAGAGTTCTTTTTCGATTATTCAAGTCCAACCGTCCATTAAGTACCCTATCCATTCTATAGAATGAAACAACGTAACGCACAAGGAAAAATTCTGTGCAATGGAGATTACATTGTACACATGTGCGTTAGGTACCGATACCGATAGCAAGTCAATAAATACAAAATCCCGCTCTTCTTACCCAAAAAAAAGTCTATTGGACGGACTCAGGAAGGAAGAGTTAGAATTCTTAAAAAGGAATTTCACAATATCCTACATAATACACATATACACTACTGTGCGTATGTAGGAACGGACTGGATGTTAGAGCAAAAGCCCAACATAATGTATGTATGTACCTAAAAGGGCCTTTCTCTAGAAGTACTTGACGTCGGTGGAATGCAACGTGGAACGCAACAGGGGAAAAATTACATTGACTCCTACTCTCTTATTCTTTAACATTTTTTTCCTCTGTATGGTGGTCTTTTTTTTTCTCTCTGAGTGTGAAATGAATGCTTTTCTTTCTCTCATATGGGGTCCAGGTCGTCAGGGAATGGAGAAAGCCACTTTTCTTTTTCACTCCTAGTGACTAGTGTGAAATGTAAACCTCCCAACACGTCTGGTGGATCCTAGAAATTGTGGAACTGCAAATACTATATAGCCTTCGAAATGATTTTAAAACATGATGGGATCATTCTACATACATATTATTGTTTTTAATCTTAAGTGTGTGGATTGTGGACTTCAATGCATTTTTATAGTCTACACTCTTTGACGGTATATGCAACTTGAACTTATGCTAAGCCTATTCTATGCATGAAGATCAGCTGCATTTAGAAAACTATTAGGGAAACGGCATTGCATTATTATTGGACACTGGTGTACTACTATGCAACTAACTATTACGAATTATCAATGAAGCTTGGGCTTGCACTACACAGCCCCAGTCATTTCAATCTATATCTTTAATTTGCAATGAACATTAGCTACTGCATTAGATTTATTGCAGTCTAGCTAGGAAGAGTAAGAATCATTCGTTGACGTCCTATATCCAAGTCAATCGCATAGTTCAATTCTTGAGCCTTACCACGGTACGGAGTAGTACGATTGAAAAAAAATCCAACTTGATGCAATCAGCTTAGGAGCCAGCAGTGGTCGACAAGAGAAGAAAATATCAAGAACTAGCATAAATACAAAACCAAGCTTCCTGCTCAGTTCAACGACTTTAAGTTCGTGGTAATGCTCAATGATACAATGTGATGTTTGAAAAAAGAGAAAGAAAATATCCTTTCCTTTCACAATTTACCACTAGTGACCACATCAACTTACACTACTATCTTCCCATGAAAGGGTGGAAAAAAGGCGTTCTAAGAAGACTAAAAGTGAAATTGAGGAGCAATGCAATAAAAACCAGCTGCAAGACAGCCATCTCATTCTTTACCAAGCTGCAAATCCGCTCAAGTCATTTGCTACTTGTCAAGATCTGCAACTGTCTTTCCATTACACCATTTGCTACTCATTCCTTTTGCTTTCCAGAGCCCACCAAACCATGAACGCCTCACGATTTAACAGCAGCATGGACTTGGTCTTCTAATAATACAACTTCATGACACCTCTGCTGATATAATATCATTTTGTGTATTTGATAAAAGTAGGCCAAGTCTTTCTTTGGTTTCATTATCATTACGCGGGATGTGATGTGATGCAAAACATTGGGAAGCTACTTACATATTAGGCATTTAATTCTCTCATTTGTGATGCCAATTAAAATCTGACATGGAGAAAGAAAGAAGATACAGAAAAATATACGTACCCAGAGAGCCCAGCAAGAGCTGATACTTTTACTTTTACAAACAAAAACACTTTACTGTTACTCACTCAGTCTTTGCTTTCACTGGCATCCCTCTGTGAAATCCCGTAGAAGAACGCACGATGATTTTAATGCTGATGGTAAGTGGTGCGTCTACCGAAAGTAGTATGTAGGAGCACAGTGTGTTACGAGACGCAACCATGAAACACGCGATATTAAGCTTGATGGCGCAACCAACCGTTATGATATTTACACAGCAATTAGTCTCGACGTGCAACTTTGCTTTGAATACCCTAATATTCTCCAACTCCCAGATGATATGATATTTTTTGGATCCTCATATCGTACTTGTATTTACTGCGGTCGTGCAAAATGAAACGCTTTGTGTACTATACTGTATATTTGCAAATACTAAAATCATCCTTAACTTCCTCCCGTCCAAATTTCACCAGCTGACGTTACCACTACCACACTGCACTGCATTAGTACACCGCACCACATACCATTATTTTTAAGCCATCCCCCATAATATTATATAGAATCCTCGCTGCAACCATTATACCAACCTAATTGTGAAAACCACAATATTTTCCTAACTACTATCAACAACTAGAAACGAAAGTGATACTGCCTCAGTTTCAGAATACTTACAAACAACAAAACTAAACTACTAAAGTAGTTGCTGAATGAATATGGCATGATGAATGATGGTAGAGAAACACCCAGCATCTCATCTTTGATCATAACAGAACGTAACTAACGTATGGATTGCACTGATAATGATGTAATGTTTATTTGTAAAAGTTTCTCATAATAATTCAAAGAGGAAATTGCAACGCTCTCCGTACAATTTAAAAGGATGTTGGAAAACAAACAAAATAATGACGCCTTCATTATTATTTAAACAAGATTGCAACTGGCTGGGTTTTTTTTTAAACTCTTTTACCCCACCCTCATCTCATCAAGCTTTCTACTTGTGTACAAAGTACAAGCAGAGATTAAAGAAAAATTACCACGAACTGGAAAACAAGACGAGACGGGTATGATGGGTATTGCTACACTAAAAATAGCGTAATAAACTACCAAGTGCCAAAAACCGAATATTACTTGAGCTCTCACACACATAGAATTTAAGCGTAAATCCCATAATGTCAAGTCATCACAACATAATATACTTATGCATGTATATAAAACCAAAGTAAAGTAGATGTGTGTAATCTGTGTGAACCTCTATATAGGCTTTATTAACATCATATCACCACACTTATGCATTTCAACACTATATTTTCCATGGAGCTTTTAAAATGAGACAAAGTAAGTGAGCTGGTAATCATAATGACACATCCCTTTCAAAAGTGCTTTCACTCGTTACAAAGTAGACTATACGATGTATGCGCTACTATACACACGTTCCTTTACTTGATCACTCGACCAGGTGTTTCCGGTGCATGCTGGGAAATTGCTGATGTGATGGTGAAGAGGATTAGTGAGTGTTTTCATAACATAAACACAAAATACCATCATCATCATTCTGCTTAAAGAAGTGGAATTTTAGTGTCATGGTGTGGCATTATAAAATTAATAATATAGGGTATATGCTTAATACAAGAGCACGTTCTGTGCACTATATGTGGTTAATTCATCCTGTATGTCGATTCAATACTGATAGAGCTGGTAGCTGGTGTTAAGTTATTTCGCATTTTTCAATTGACCCGAAATTTTATTAGTTCTTTAATACTCTTTGACAGATGCTAGCAATCGAAAAATACATGTAACAGTATAATGCTGCCCTGCCATGATTTGTGATTCTTTTGCAGAGACTAATGTCTATCTAGACATCGTCTTCGATTTCTCAAAGCCGGAGACACAAGACAAAGGACACAGTATCCAATTTAACAAATTTGAAGAATGTAAACTAATTTTGAAACAGAGTTTGTCTAGCCAAAAAGTTAGTAATTTGAGAGGAATGAAAAAGAGAAGATTGTAATGGAAAAACAGGAAGACCAAACCAACATCTACACGATGAATGCATGTATGCATGTGTTCACAAGAGTGGATACCTATAAAGATTTAGTGAAAGCACATAAGGACAGGTCAACAAATTTACCGCCTTTACATAAGTTTACAAGTTTTTATTGAATCTCGTGGAGGAAGAGGAACGAAGGGAATTTATACGGTACAAAAGGAAGCAGGAGGAAAAGAAAAGACATTTTGGATAAAAAATGATATTGCTGACGATGAAATGTTTGCCTCGTTTGACTTGGCATGGCTCCTGATATGCTTTCTTTTTTTGCACTACTCCTTCTTCTCACAGACAGAAGACGCGCGTCCACACACAAGAATAGAATGGGATGATGATGCATAAATACGTTCATCCTAAAAGATATGTGAGGCTCTGGCAATGCTACTACGCAGGATGTATATGTAAGTATGTAGAAGTCAATATTCAGGTTCGAAGACTATCTTTCTTAAGGAATGGAGGAGCAGCAAAGCATGAGCAAAAGGATTGAGGCAAGCTCGCTAAGAAAACAACCAACTTGTCTTATAACATAACACCATAAGTGGATGAAGAAGAAACCTCTTACGTTAAAGCAATTCTAGGAGAGCGAGTGAATGTGTGGAATCAAGACTACATACATAAAATAAATTGTAGCTATAAGAGCTCTATATGCCTAGATAACAAATGATAGTTTCATGCTCCTACTATATATGAAACGTTTTTTTAGAACTCTCTGGCATCAAGACGCAAAGAGGAGGAAGAGTACAAACACAATGAACTAAGGAGATGCTAAGGCAAGCAGTTTGCTTTTTCTTTCTCTCAGCCAGATTTGCAAAGTTAGCAAAGTAAAGTATAGCACACACACACAAGTCTTCTCTTCTGACCAAAGTTAAGGATGATTCTGCAAGCCCGTACACGATAGTAAGGGGACTCACTCAACATGCTAAGCTGAGAGAAAGAAAAGAGAGAGAGAGAGAGAGCTCCAGCAATAAACCTGCTTTGTTTGGCCAAAATCGCCTCACTCCTTTCTTGACACTCCTGTTTCTCAAGAAGAAAAAGAAAATTGCGCCAAAAACTTTTCACATTCCCAATCTTACATCACACTTTGCCTATTTTCTTGATTTCTCTCCTCCCTTAAATAAGCAACGACCATTTCTAAAGCAGCGTAGATTAGATGAGCATTACAATTTCAATAATAAACTAAACCAATGTACAAAACATTTCGAATGCTGTTCTATTAGCACCAAACTACAACCCACTTTTGCCACAGAAGAAAGATGCTGATGATGATGATGATGAGATGAGGAGGATAAGCGGTTGAGGTGGAATGAAAAGAGCCTTTTAAAGTTTTTGAGCGTTAAACTCAGTGAACCCAATAGATGTGCAAGTAGTCTCCTACTACTACGTGCATCTGATATACATTAATTCAGCAACAACATTTCTCTACTAAAAGACGTAGTACTGAGTTAACCTGTCCGATTTTTCGCGTTTCCTTCTAGCAAATGGAGTAGTACAAAAAGGAGGAGAGCACAAGTGAAAAAACTTGAAGACAGTTCGTTAAAGGGGTTCGCCAAACAACTTGGAACGGCAAGGAATATATACCTAACACAGGTATATAGCTCTAGACAGCTATATACTTTTTATTGTTGTTCACTAGTTTATCCAGAAAATAACTTGTGCTCTTTGCCAACTTCTACTGCTCCGCTATTACTACAAGGAAAGGAACACACAGCTGTCAAGCTTGAAGTAACATCACCACAACCACAAGGGAGAACCCTGGAGAATAGATTAAATGAAACGTGGTGATACACTTCCATCATATTATTTTCTACAACAAGAAAAACTATTGTTGCTACAAGAGCTTTTTTATTTCCTCTTTCCCCTTTATCTACCTTGCCACATTGCCGAGCCCACATATTAGGCAGCTACTTAAAAGGTTATATGTTATATCACATCTTGCCTCACTCACTCCCTAGTCAAACTTTTTAGTTAAATAGTCCAACAACAACAACACATGCACATACATACATTACATGAGAGAAAGCAAAAAGTACTGAATAAATGCACGAGCCCCGAACCACATAAACGATAGTTCTCAATTCCCACCATAACAAGTAGTATACACAAAAGCCTTGTATATTTAACCAACCAACCAACCAACTTCTAGTACTACTACTACCACCACTACTTACGCAACATATAACATGAACTTACACTCCACGGACAGCAGATAAGAAATGAAAATGAAGAAATTCTGCAAACATATTCACTCTTATCTGATGCTATCCTTGGAGGAACCTACTACATGACGAGAAACTTTCTCTTTTTGTGGGCTCCAAAAAAACACATACATTTTTGTCATAGACTTAAGTGAGTAAGTATAACGAACATTTCCTTCTTCTTGAGATTTTCAGCTCATTGTGAGTCCAATAACCATTATTACAAGGCAAGAGTAGAAATTGAAGGTACACACAGAGTGTAAGTAAAGAACGTCCTGATATGGCCTCTTTCCCTCTAATCCCTTCAAGAAGTTGTCGACGAGAAGAGGAATCATAAGCGAGGAGAATGAAAACCAAAGCAGATCTACTAATGTGGGTTCGCAAAACTTGCAATGAGAAAAGAGTTTGAGGGGAGAAGGATTGAGGTTCAAATGTCTTCTCAAATCGAATTCCGAATGATAGCAAAGCTAAGATGAAAGTATGGGATCAGTAATTCTAAGAGAGAGAGAGAGAGAGTAAAATACTTTGCTTGCTATCGGCAAGTGGGAAGCAGTAGTCGTTCGGAGAAAGAGTGAACGGTTTTGATAGGGAAAGGTTTTAGTGGTTGGTTGGTTGGTGAGAGATGGTACTCCTATTATTGGAAAAAAAGAATTCGTCCTTTTTTCACACAACGACATACATTCGTAAATAGTAGAGGGAGAGCAAACCGGAGAAGGATAAAGGGAGCTCCAATGCAACTATCGAAAATGTCTCAAGAATCTTAATGCTCTCGCTTTTACCAAACGAGAAAGCAAAGTGTAGGTATTACTTAAGTTCATTTCTAGATTTTCAACTGACTATGTAGCTACAACCGACTCCTTAAGCACCTAGTAGTACAGAAGTAGTCACAACGCTGCTTTATACAATTGCTTCAAGACTGCATGGTTTCAAGGAAACGATTCAAAAACTCGTTCTTGTACAATAGGGGGAAAACAAAATATGCACTTATAATATTCCACTAAAGGATGCTAACCAACCAAAACCAACTCTACAAAAGTGATGATGGAAAATATTTATTTTGCTTTGCTCTTGATATAGAGATTCAAGTACCACTCATATGCTTTTGTATGTTAATACATTTGATAGAGGAACGACGTTTTCGAGCAAAATGAGGAAATAATTGGTCTTTTTCAGCTCTTTCCATCTTTACACTGCATCTAGGAAAATTTTTTATTCCATAGAGTGACAATTTCTCTCACTCAGCTTTACACGCCTCAGTGGAGAACTAGTGAGAAGAAACGAGTAGGGAAAACATTTATTTTAGGTACTGCACTAGCATGACATTATGACAAGAAATTTGCAAGTTAAAAAAAATTATTCGAAATCATGAAATAATTTGCTGACAAATGACAGAAAAGTGAACGCACCAGGGAGAAATTTAAAATTATTTCCTTTCCTTCCACATGCACTACAAGCATATTACTATTTCATGCGAATTTGAAATGTGACAGGAATTTGACTTGTAAAGAGCAATGAGGAAACAAGTGCTGCATTGGGAAATGACTCGACATGGGAAAGTTTTGACAAGGAATGTCGAACAAAAAAGGACATTGTGTGATATGAGCAATGTCCCCACAGCTGCATAATCGGCTAGGGATTATTATTATTATTAGTTATTTTTGGTGGACAAGTAAAACGAAGCACAACTGCAAAATTTTCAAAACAAATATAGCATGTTTTAGAGCTGAGTTGATACATTCCAAAAAATCGTCTCTCTCTCTCCCTTTGTTCAGCTGGACACTTTTTCTCTCGCTCTGGTAAACAAGTCATTTCAGTCAGTCTTTCCAAAAGCTGCTGCCAACTCCCTGCCAAGTTAGATAAACATGCCAAAGAAAACAGAATACGGCCAATAATTTCTAAGACACTGGCTGCCAGTAAATTGACTCAAAGTTAATAGTTAATTGACAGTTCATGAATGCAAGTTTGACATCATCCATTCTGAATTGAACATTAGACCAATTCTAGCCAAACTTGCGACCAACTTGCTTGGACCCATCTACATCCAGAGTATTACACCCAACGTCCAATATTTTCTGACCTGCTTCTTAAGACAGGCATAAAACTGTTTGGACTACACGTGCAAGTCAGTTGGGATAGCATCAAGAGAAGTCATTATTATATGATATCGGATTAGTCTTCTTGAAGCTGAGCTGGGGAAAGTTCCAAGAAAACTAGGTCTTTCTGAGTCTACTAGCGTAGAAAATATGCAATTGTAACGAATTCGTTAGTGATATGGGGGAACAGCGAGTTTCATTTTCCAAAAGTCAAGTACACCATTTCCCCCAGCAGGAAAGTGGGAATTCGGCAAGAAAAAGGAATGTAAAGTTTTTAACGGGAGCAATAACAGAAACGCTAAGGACACGAAGGAGCGATATCATTTCAGGGTTTTGTCTTGCGGAGACAGCTTTTACCGTAAAGAAAATGGGTTATGGAGCAGTTCAAAATCCTGCACAATAATAATGAAATAATTCTTCACAATGAGAATAGCCAAAGGGATAGCCTTCCTTACGAGAATATACCAAAGATACCTATATATATATATGAAACAAAGACTAGCTGGGTCAGGGCAAAGTAAGATTACTCTGGTTTCAGTCACCGCTTGCTTTCCCATTCCTTCCATGAAAATGTACAAAATACGCACACACGTAGAAATGAAATGATCTTTGCTACAATTTCTTTGCAAGATGCATGGCAGCAGATACTGTTTCATTTCATTCTTGTGTGTATTTCTCACTTGGTTGCAAAAGCCAGAGCTATCGCAGTAGACCATCTCACCCGCAACACATTCACAATATGAAAGTAATACAAAGCCATTAAGAGCCTATCGCAATTTCATACAGTTATGCATTCCTTTCCAGCTTGAAAGATGCCCTTCCTTCAAAATCTTGGAAGGAGCTGCTTGCTTGTTAGGTAGATATTCTTAGAGTTTGTGGTGCCGTGCCTATATGCCTATGTTGAGCCATACAAAGTTTTGTAATGGGTGAGGTGGCAAAGGGAAAGAGATATCGATCCTCTGTCGACACAATAGCTGTCCAAAAAGCTGCTTTGATCTAACTAAAAGAGGAGTGTGGAGCTTATTAACCCAGAGCAACCCAGAGAAATACTTATTACTCTGCTCTGCTCCTTTCTAGCCTCCTCTTCTTGTCTCCATCGTGGAGAAAAACACAACCAACCTAACGAAACGGGCTCTACAAGGCAAAGTTGGATTGGATAGGATAGATGTACATAAATATACGTCTCAACATTATTATAAAAGAAACTAAACTATTATCTCGGAAGGATTTTGCTTATTTTATTATAGCCGTTTCTATATATAACATAATATGAGCATTTTGGCCTGCTCTGGCGTCTTCGTGCATACTTCACTTTCTCTTCCTTTTTTTGTCAAGAAACTATGTAAAAGGGTAGCAGTTGGAGTCTACACATAGTACATGAAATGTAGAAGTACAAAAAAGGAGGGCTATGAGAGTTTCCGTTCCAAGTGTAGAGAATATTTACTGAAGAGGCTTCTCAGTTTAACTCATCTAATCCAAGTCATTCTTTACCACCAAAAGTGTGCAACTAGACAGAGGTTAGCAGCTACTTTAAGTCTTAGCAAAATATTGTCTTGAGTAAGTAGCTACTACCACTACACATATACACACACCACTACCAACCAACTGAAGAAGCTGGGAGGCAAGTGGGACGATGATGGAAACTAGGAAATGGTCTTTCTTGTTGTCTCCTTGCAGTGCTACTTGGTATGGTGCTAGGACTAGGTAAAATGTAAGAAAAAATAAGAGAAAAGAGGAATTTCTAACTGCTCGCTCAGCTAGTTAAAGAAGAGCCGGCGTTCCAGCACGAGCACGACCTTGCCAATTCCCAAGGAAGTTCTTCTGTCGAAAAACACACAACTTATGCTTCTTCTTCTCCTTTTTTCTTTCCCATTCGCCGCCTCCACTATCATCCACTCACAGTTATTTCACCATAAGTAAACGATGACCATTCTTGACTTGACATTCAAGTGCAGTTTCCCTCAGCCTCTTGACTAATAATGGTAGAAAGTTGTTGGCAGAAATTCCGATCGTTCCAACAGTATGAATAACTACGTCAAATAGCAATGTTGATGGGGACGATGTTTACTGCTTACAAAAGTCAATGATTTTACCCTTCGAACATTTACCTTAGCACCCGCACCTATTTATTTACTCTTTCCATATAACAATGTTTTTCTTTCCATTCTGCCCACCCACTCTGCTCTGCTCCAAAAAATAATACGTAAGTATGGACTTGCCGTCTTAATGGACATAGTGCGACTCGAGTTGATGTTGTTGTTTGCATAAATCACAATCACACAACTTGCTTGATTATATATGTCACGCATACTTTTTTTGACAATTCGACAAAAATTATCCACCCACCCCCAGAAAATATATTCTTTAGAAACAGTTGACATTTGTATCTTATTACGTCTTTTAACAGTTCATAATACCAAATATGCTGGGGAAGTTTAACAAATACTAAAAAGTTAGGGGTCAGCTACCCGAAAATGATTATAACACTAATAACACTAACTACCCAATTGTTAGCCATAAAAAAGCAACATCCTACACCCATTCTATGATAGTGGAACGCTCTTACTTGTAAGACCCTTTTTTAAGACTGACATTATACTCTTAACCACCGCTTATCTCACCGAGCAGCGAGAACAGAGAAAGTTACAAGAAACACAGCATAGCATACCACAGGGGGGGAAATCGCAACTGACTACAAAAACGTTTCTTCCATGTATCTGATAACTTATAATGTACATCGTCATCGTCATGAAGGAGGTTTTACAGAAAAAAAAGCTCCATGTGAGTGTGTGTGTACCAGTTTATATATAGTACGCAAAGAAAACAAATTATAAACACAATAGCATGCTACGTAGCCGCTTACTTAGCTCCGATATACACATAAGAATCCAAGAAGAAGAAGAAAAAGTAAAGTCTCAATTGCAAGAATGAGCATTAGCTTCCTGTGCCGCCGTTTACATGAAGGAAACGGAAGATGATATTGCCTACATTTGGCTTGTCCAGCGAAGCAAGGTCGTCGGCACGGCACGGCAAGGCACACATACACACCACACCATCACACAGCAAACCAAAAAGTAAGTTGGCAAAATGTACATGACTTTTTTTTGCCATAAGAGGAAAAGAGAGAACAATAATAATAGTACAAAGTACAAACACAAGAAACGGCATGAGCTTAGCTTTTCCCGTACAAGAATAGAAACCATACAAAAAGGAAAATTGCACACCATGAGGAAGCACGGAACAAAAGCAAAAGTTGTATTATATATGTACCCTCTATACAATACAATACATATTCAGTTGTATATTTTTTTGAAGAGACAACTGGTAAAACAATTTTTCTCTTTCTTTCTCTTAGCTAGTTTCATCCGCCACCACACAGTTGAAACAGAAAGGGAGAGAGAAAAAAGATAAGTAAGAATCTTCTTCCACCCATTTCATCCATATACACACACTGTGTTTGTGTTACAAAGAAGAAGAGAAAAACGCATATGCCCTGTAGCAATTCACCTAAATATTACAACAGATAGAGTCGTTTTCCCAAGACGAGGAATACAATATCATGGAAAATGGCCGAATGTTTGGTAGTTTGCAGAAGCAATGCTACACAAGGATAGCAATCTCAGCACCATAAAAAAAAGAAAAAGGAGAAGAAACGCATTTTTTTGCGACGGTACACATTGTGTGCCATATTACTTTGGTGCGATATGAAAGATCCAAGTTCATATTCTTCCTTATGCTCTCATGTTATGTTATGTAACTTTCATCTAGATCAAACACGCTTGCTACCCTATAACAATGTACATGCAATAATAGTATTTCTGTAAAAATGGATTTTTTCTTTAAGAAAAAGTGGACCACCAAAAAAGCAAAGAAAGCAGAGTAGTAGCCAGCAGCAGCATCAGCATGGTTCCCACTGACTCGTGTTCTCACTTGTAAAGCGCTTTCCTCCTCCTTTGCCCATCCATATATCCCAAAAAATTATCCATATTCATACACACTGGCTACTCAGCTGCGCTAATGCATGAATGTACATATCCATTGTGTAAAGTGGGCCATTTTATGTACATCCACAATAACACATTATATACGACATTTCACTTAACGTGAATTATGTATGACTCACATCTACACATGATATAAAAGCTTCATTTTTACGTTTATGATATTATGCTCTGGACAAAGTGAAAAATGCACAGCTTTCTTTTTTTCTACAACAGCACTTGCACTTTCCTGTACATATTTTTTTTACAACAGACAGAGAGTGATGAAGATGAGGAGGAATTATATACCTTATGAGGCAATCTGAAAGTATGTTCGTTCGTGAGGTAGAGCTTTTGAACAATTCTTCAACAGCACAATTTTTACTCTCCTTTTCAACACACATCACATCATTGCCATAATATTACAGCACGGTAGTTTGTTCGGGGACTGAGTTCTTCCCACCGGCAATGTACATAAAAACCTAAAGATCAAAGCTTTTTTTTCTTTTCACAGTTCAACGAAGCTGAATGTATATTTCGTAGCATTTTTCCTTCACAATGTCAAATTTCAAATATGTACTACCTACATGCTTATGTACACCATCTCAAACTCAAAATTATGTTGGTAGAGATGTGAAATGCAAGACCAATGACAAGCTCCTCTACGTATGTATGTACAAGAGTCGTGAATGAAAACATGCGATTCCATTCTATTCTAAATCCCTAAATCGAACAATAATAAACTTTATAGGGGCTTCCTATGAAATGTGTGAATATTCTTGCTTTTTTTGGTTTAAATATTCCTTTTGAGTCAACTCACATTCAAAAGGCAATCATTCCTTTGACCCATCTTCTGTGAAATCTACTTCAATAACGTTCTGCTGTCGCTCCCTGGCTATCCAAACCCGTCAGTTGCTTCGAACGAAAGTATTTCTTCGATCTTCTGATACTGACCAAATTTTTGTCCCGTCCTTTCGTCCATCTACTATTACTACTACTACCACTTTCACTCACGATTCTCAAAGATTCCTGTTTAAGAAGCTTTTGCATGATCCAAAACTAATGTATCATTCATGAGCCTTTTTTTTTTTTATTAAACTGGACCACTGGCTCGCAGAATGTTTGAAGGCGAACGGAAAATGACAATTTCTAATGATGTTTTCCCTTCAAGCGAGTCCCATATTTTCCGCCAACCAGAGCATTTCCTTATAAAAAAAATTTCATCAAAGTAACCAATTTTATTCACAGTCTGAATTTTCACAGGGACTGTGACCATGTCTCTCTGGCTTTCCTCGCGCTCTTATCTCACTCACTTTTCCCCAAGAAAGACAATAAGGTCAGCACGTACAAAACTTCTGGAGTTTGAGTTATGGAACTCTTCGTCTCCTCTTTTTTATGTAGCAAAAAGTATAGCTTTTATCATCCTTCTTATCATTATGTGATCCGCCTGGCGGAAAATATGACTTCATCTTGAATTCCCAATAAAGTATGAAAATCACAGTGTCTTGGTCTTCACACACGGCATCACAAATTTCAATCTGAGATTTATTTCCCAATAAAATGTGTACTTCATCATACATAAAAATTGTGTCTTATACTTGAGCTTGTTATGCTACGTTATGCCATCAATTCAAGACGAACGAACGAGGCGATTCAAGAATTCAAACAGTGGAAAAATAAGGAAAAGCCAAACCGTGATGTGATGGCTTGATCCTGCCCTGGCCTATAGCCTGCTTGCGTTTCCAATGTTGTACTACAAATTTACCTTTTTTTTGACAAATTCAAATAACTTTTCATGCTTCCTCACTTCACATCGTTTATTTTCTTGAGCTACGCATTACAATGTAGCTCAAAAAACGAATAACATTTTCTCCAAAGGAGCCATTTCAGTTTTTCACACATAAAGACCGTAAGTAAGTAAGTATAGGAATGAGACAATAATACATATGTAAATATATATATATAGTTTTAGGACTCAAGACGAAAATCACATAACAGAACTGAGGATTTCCGTCCTTGCCCTTATTTTCCTCTCACCCCAGTCTTATTATTACGAAAGAAAATACATTCGTAAAAAAAGAGGAATAACGCGAGACGAGTGCCTCGTCAATTCAACATTCAAATAAAAGAAAACAGGGCGTTGTTGGCCTAATAGGAAATTGTATATGTGGCTGTATATGGATCCATGTGTTGTGGTAGAGGGAACACTGGAGCTAAAGTCACCCTTTTACACTTACTTGATTCGACGTTTTAGCTTTTTTCTGTCCCATTCAAATCAATCATCCACCGTGTATGTATGCACTTTATGAAACCCCATCCCTTTACTACTTCAATGCAAACAACAAAAAAACTCCAATCTTGAAATATATTTCTCTTTTTCACGTCCTCAGATTTTCATCTTTCAGTTCAAGTATAAAAATGTCGACTTTGGAAATTTCATCTCTTTGAAGTTTACATACACATAAAACCCTCCATTCCAATTTTCCAAGTACATATGGCATGCTCTTCTCGCTACTACGAATGACGAAGTAAAGTATAACATCAACATTGAGAGAAAAACCAAGCCCTGATAAGGATCATTATGTTTGCAGAAGGAAAACGTAAAAAATAGGACCACACTTGTGTTAGAAAGATGTAGATTTTTAGTGACGTATAAATGTACAGATAGTTTACTCGAGGAAAAGGAGTGTAAAGACAGTGAAGATGAAAAAGCCCATACTGTCACCTTATCCTGAGCTCTTGAACAAACCAATAAAACTCACGAGCGAGCGGAGCAAGTTCACGCTGCAGTAAATTTGTCACATTTTACTTTGTACACACACATTCCTCATCATTGCTGCTGACGGTGAGTGTCTTGTCTGCCCAATTCTCCCCTAGTGTGATGGTTTCTATTCTTCTAATAATAAAAAAATCTAAACTTGTAAATGAACTGGAAAAAGTTGACGTTACTGTTCTACCTAAGGTTAAAAAGAAACTCATACATTCTTCAGTAATGAACTCTGATACTGTTATGAAACAGTGACAACAATGCGATGAAAATGCCTATCAATAATTATTGTGCATGACATAGTTTATGTAACGACAGTTAGTCGTCAAAAATCTCAATCCGTGCAGTAAAATCCATTAGCCAGAGGCTTGAGTTTCAATGATCAAGAAATATTCATTTCATTCTGACCATGCATATGCTTACTCTAACTAGGAGGACGATGAGTTTCTACAATTTTCAAGTACCATTTTATCCCAATAAAACATGGGATATGATATGAACATACAAACGAATGAATCTGAGCTTTCCAACCAACTTTTTGATTACGATCAGTCATCATCAGTCTCATGGAACTGTCATCCAAATGTGTAATATCTTAAACGTTACATCTAAACACCGACGTGGATGACAACGATTTTTATATTCATACCCTGCAAAATTGTAGGAACTCGTGTTATTGTGACCAAGAACACTCCTCTCCTTTCAATAACAAACTTTGAATAATACAAAAAACACTAATGATGAGGATGATGATGATGCTGATGACGGCAAATAAATGGTAATGCACAAGAAGACGATGACCGACAGGTTTTCAAATCTCCTAATCCAAAGCAAAAATGTAAGCCAAGCCATTAGCTACGATCACAACAACAACCACATTATACACACTAATGGTGTAACACGAATAGACACATAATAAAATGTACATCGGAACATCACCATATACCGAAAAGGATACAAACGAAACAAACTCCACGTTTAAGAGAAGTGAGTCGAAAAGTGGTGTTACGGTTGGTGCCTTCGCATCCCATCCGCAATGTATGTATGAACACACCAAACAAGAACACAAAATGTTCTTGATGAAGATTAATGGTTTAGGATGCCGCTTAACAACTCTATGCTTATGTAATGCTAACTGCGGAGAGAAAAAGAATATAAAAAAAATCATCTTCATGCATTCTGAGCTGCACATTTTTGATGAATGCGTATATACCCAAGGTATTCTTTGTTCCTACATATCTTCCGTTTTTTTTTGACTGAGGTTAAGTTAGTTTTACGAACGAGGAAACAGCTTTAGATGATGTTATACATAGGAAAAACTTAAGATGTTAAGCATTATTAGAATAGCATAAAAAGTGAATAAAAATGTTTAAAACTCGCAAAAAGCTCGTAATTGCTTTATAATACCAGTATCCAGTAAGAAATGAATGGTTATAAACAAGATGCCTCATCATCACATCAGTCAAAACTCACCTGCAAAACAGAAATAAAGAGAGCGTTAAATTTTCACTTTTTAACATCATACTTTTATAATGATTATTAAGCGTATATAAAAAAACTAAACTACATGCCAAAAGCAAAGCTTTGCAACGAATCTCATCAGAGTACTCTTTTTTGAATACATGTACATTAAACCCACTCAACATTGTGCTTTCACCACCCCACTCCTTGCCAGCATGAAACTGATAGTTCAGCAATAATTCAAATTTGCTCCTGGGAAAAGAAGATATTGCATGTTATACGATGAAATTTAGGAACTTACTGTGTAGAAACTTATACTTTTCTTCATTTTCTCCAACTTTTCTTCTTTCTACTCCAAACTATACATGCATCACTCAGAGACTCAACTCAAGATCAATACAATTTTTCATCAATTCCAAAATACATGATTTCAAGTGCTCTTTCTCTTTGCCTCCACTAAAGAAAACGATATTTTTACGTGGAAACATGAAAAAATCATATGGAAAAGGAGATAAAAATGAAAGCAGGTACGTGACCAGTCATACGGAAAAACAAATATTCCATTGTGCTGTCAGCACACCTACCCGAACCACTATATACTATCTTTCTACCTATATTATATCTTTCTTTACTTGCTATTCTTACATTTCAGTAACGAGATTGCTCTTCAACTTTCGTTTCGATGAGGGCTTGGGCAAATATGGGCTTCTTTTATTTCAAATTCATGTCTCCCTTTCTACTTCTCTCCTTTTCTATATCTTTCCCCGAAAAAAAAACTTGTGAAAATAAAGTGAGCGATGGAAATGGAAGCGTAGAAGAAAGCAAGGGTAGATCAAACATAACCCGGTATTCTTTTCTACCTTCTGATGGCGATAGAACTATACTCAGTTTGGAAAGAAAATACCTGTGAAACACAATGGTAGAAATGTCTAGTGTAGAGTGTAGATATACACACACATCTTTTCGTCACTTCTTTCTTTCCTCTCGTTTTAATATATTCCATTATGATTGTTTCAAGAAGTTTGTAAGTAAATATAGAATCAGGAAAAGTGTGGCTTCCCATGTTTGAATTGTATAAACTTGAAGAGATAAATTCTTCCAATTCTTTCGGTTTCTCAACTTCCTCTTCCTTAAAATATTGACTGTAAGGGTATGACAAGGCATCTAATTTCTCTTTGGAAAAGTTTACACAATGCTATATTTTTTGTCACATTCCGAATCACCGAGCTTGAACGATGATGAACTGTTTTGAAATTGTAAATGGTTGATACACTTAATAGGCCCAGCTCTCTCTGTTCTGGGAGGACTGCACTGCATCATATATGAAATGAATATTTTTGGTACTCAAGCCAAGCCAGCGACATGACATAACACGTGGCGTTCTCTTCTTTCCACATTAGCATAGACAGAATTGCCATCAAGCAATAAGAGGATTAATCCTTCCAATCTAAAATCACTGCAACGCCACAAAATTTTCACTTTTTCTTTTGGATGGGAAAAGAAAGGAGCCAACGCTAAGGAAAATTACTTTGAGGAGGCTAACCAGAAAAGCCACCTCTGTAATATGCCGTACTATGTCAAGGTAAACTTCTTCTGGAAGTGAAGTTAAAGTTAAGTACACGTCATGTATGCATGCATATGTATAAAGTGGAGCATTGTAGATTGTAGAGAGCCAACTTAAATGCATTCTACGCAGCTTGTTTCCTGGGCCAAAGGCTGAAAAGAGCTACTTGTTCCTAGAAAGTATTATTACCTTACACACACGCCTTATATACATATAAACATACAGAAGGAGTAAAACAGAGGAACCCTTGGAAAAAGAACAAGTGAAGAAAAAAGATTGGCAAGAGCTGTTGAATAATTCATCACATAAATACCAAATCGGAAACACTTGAGACACTAGTTAAAAAGTACAAAGAATCTCATCAGCTTCCCTATTTTCCATCCAACTTTAAAGAAAAAAAAGTTGCTAAAAAAGAAAAGGCAAAAAAAAACTTTTATGCCCTGCCATATAACTCCATAACGTCAAGTCAAAGAAGCACCATCATTTTCCACAATGGAGAAACTACTACACACAGTTTTAAGCTCCATATAAGGAGACTGAGACACTGGCTGGATGATGATGGCAAAACTGGAGAAGATGAGAAGAGGACCAGTAACATGAGTAGGATCCTGGCTCTCCTTTTTCACATCAACTGGAAAACTATGCGCTTGCTGTTTTTCATGCGATCATCATGACATTATTGTACACCGGAAGCACTGTGCTGAGTATTAAAAATATATGCTTTAAAAAGCTTACGTCTCCGAGTTCTTTAATTACTGCGACATATTGAGCCATCGTATTTCATGGATTTCTACACTCTGCTTAAAAACATGGCACGACGACGGAAGCAGCTCGCTCATTTTTTTCCAGTTCTTGATGATAGCATACAACCTACTATATACATACTCTTCTTCTTTGTTAATCAAACCATTTCCATATCCATATCATTTAAAGTTTCTTCAAATCTCTTGAGCATCAGTTCTCATCATCATCATCTTCTGTAATCACCATCATCATCATCATATACTCTCCCATACACTAAAATTACTATTGCTACAACACCACGACCGAAAGCGATGATCATGATAATCTTTCCTTCCACAATATGTAATGCATTACAACGTCATCTTCATTTCTTTGCGACCAGCTAGCTACTTCTCTCTCTCTCTCTACTTCATTATCTTTATCATCATCATCATCATCAAAACCTACCGTTTCTCTTCTCATCTCCCCTGTTTTTCTTCCTTGCTGCCCCTAAATTCAACTTTTCCAAAAACCAAACTCCAATTCATGGCACTGCCTAAACCATTCCTTTTTCATTCTCCTATTCTTTCCTTACCGCTTCAGTGAAACATAATAGAATTTAGAATCCTCTCCACTTAAACATTAAAATCTCTGAACTTGATTCATATGAAAGAAATTGAGTGTCTTTGGATAAAACTTAAAAGTCTACAGAGGATCTGGAAGATGAGCAGGCAAGAAACTATTTTTGTCGGTGGTGGTGGTAGTGGTACTACCGAACCGAAACAGTATTCCTACGTATGCATGTATCCGCTAACATCATCAACCAAGCCAAACCAAAACCCATACCATTTATTTAAATTTATCCATTCATTTCCCCTTCTTTTATTATTGCTTCTTCATCTTGTTGCTTTCAACAAGACAAAAATATGAGTCAGGGTTTGTAAAGTATGTGCACATGTACAATTTAAGCACAATAAGCATTATCAACATCATCATCCTCCTCCTGCTAAAAATTATTGTGTTCGCCTTCCCCTGTGATGAGTGAGTGTGCTTAACTTGCTTACGATTAGCAGACGTTTATTATTTACCATCATATCATCATTGCATTGGACCAACCAACCTTTTTTTTTTATTTGAAACCACCAAACCAACTCCTCCAGCTAGCTAGCTCGACAATCATCTTTTAGAAATTATGTTCTTCATGGTACACACTGAGCAGTTTTTTTGTCATGTTCATCATCCTCATCATGCTTTAGATTTCATTCGTTTCGCATGGTAGAACTTGATGTGCAGCCGGTGCTTCGTATTTGATACCTTATATGTATGTTATTTGTGCAAGTTTAGTCAGAAATAGGAGAATGAAAATGCCAAAGTCATTTAATGAATGAATAACCTCTTCAAAATTCAGTTTTTGACGAAAAGTTTCTTGTATTCAACGATGACTCATTCACTTCATACTTCATATGTACTTGTACGGCAAAAGTTTTTAGCTTCCTTGACTTTCTTTTGATGAAACAAACGGTTGGAGTAGAAGCGAGTGATCCGTTTCGTAAGTCATACGTCAAACAAATTCAAAACTATGGGTTTGGAGAGACCATGTAATCATATAGTGGAAATACTTGAGAAGCAAAGTTGATCAAAACAACAATATTTTATAATTCTGATTAACTTTCAATACTCCTCCACTCCACAGTAGTGTGATAATGAAGGGAAACTTTTGGAATTTTGGGACAATATAAATGTGTCTTAACGACTGATTGTTATAAATTTGGAGCAAGAGGAAACTCTCCACCGACAAAACATTCAAAGTTCCAGAGAAATCCTCTTTTTCCTCCTCCTTTACATTTTGTCCAAAAGTCAGCAAGACCACGGTTTTCGAGATAGTATGGCCTGGTGCGCTCAAGACTTGCACAAAGAAAGAAGATGAATTGTATTCTGTCTGTTTCATGCTCAGAAGCTGTAAGAGATTACTATTGTGAGCTCTAATCTGTTCCAGAAACCCTGTGTTTTCCATGAGACACTCTCTCTCTGCTATACGTTACAAACAAGGGCAAAGGGGAGGAATTAGGGACAGGAAAATTAATACGAGTCGACAGTTACATGAGAGTTCACACATAGAGTTCGTTAACTATCTGAATGCTTTGCAGAAAATAGCAAGTATATACTACCTATATATTTTTTAACTTGATATAACTATAAACATTTTTTAGGTTATCATCAGGAACTTTCTGCAGGATTTAAGATTGATTGATCAATATATGCAACACGTAGTACAAAAGCGAACTATTTACTTGGTTTTTAACCAAACAATAAATGGTTATGTGGCAAGCAATACGGCATACAATACAAAACAATTGTTTGTATTTTCTATGACCATTAACAACGTCAGAGGAACTCTTTCTTGTTGTTGAGATTAATTTCTTGCACTAACTTACTAAATATATCTTTTGCTGACAATAGGAGATCCGGGGTTTAGCTAAAGAAAGAAGGAAAAATGGGAGGAATCGTCCAAAGGATTGGACTCACAATAGAATATTTACAACGGCACACTAGAGTGCATAACCGCATCCACGTTTTCTTGTGGATTGGCTCATATTTTTTACAGCAAAAGAAAATGTCTCAAAACTAAGCCAATTATACCAGTAATATGTATCTCGTAGCAGTATCATCTGTAGCAGCGACATCAACTTTTTTTCTGTACCATGCCATAAGCTTACTAAAAACGAAGTCAAAATGTACATTCGTATAAAGTCAATTTATATCATAACTACTAAACCACTATATAATATGTTGTATTCAGTCATAATGAAAGTACAAGGGACGATGAAATTCGCAACGACTGGAACGACCGACACACACAACAACAACTACACAGTGACCACAATGACAATGACAGAGTACTCTTCCGCAAAACTTCCCATGCCAATCTTCAGGTTTATTATAGCTGCGAGAAAAGTAGAATTTTCTTAGGAAACTTGATAAATTCTTGAGTGTATATGTATATTACTCGTTGATACCTAAATGTTCGTTAGTTTTCTTCAACACGTTCCTCATTTCCCGTTGCTCTGCTAATATTAAAGCCGACTTTGAACGTTTTATTTGTGTAGTACCGCAACGCAACTTCAATGGATGCGGTGGTGTAGTGTAAACCTATACACAGGGAAAAGATGAGGGTAGTAAGCAACTACTACAATTCTGCTACTAGGCTCAACGCTGCAGCAGACGCGAGAGGAGCAAGGATAAGGTTTTATTCCCAAGATAAGCAACAACACATATATATTTATTAGGTTCACACTAACATTCATTAGAAATGCCCTACTGCATTGCTACTGCTTCGAAACTCATAATGTTTAGTCAGTGCAAAGACAACAACAGCTCATGTTGTTTGATTTGCGGTTTCAAACTTTCCTGTAATGATGTTCTATTAGTATCCTCTTTGCTCAGGGTTGAGCGCAACGATATAATATATAAATGTGAGAGTAGTTATGTTTTATGCTGCATCTTCCTTGCCATTGCATTATTACAAAGTTACTAACTTGTATTTCTTCATGCGAGTTGTACTATGAGGAAATTAATGGTGTCATTGTCGTCTTCCACCCGCTGCACAATTTACTGACATGCTCATATATATCCATCTTACCATGCATTCCCACACAGAAAATAAAATACGGCTTCACATAACGTAATATATGGAGATATAGGTAATACGAATGCGACTTATTATTATGTATGTGACATCAGCAGCTACAGCTACTACTACTACTACCTAATAACTATATGTCGGTCGGTTGGTTTGGTGTGGTGCGGTGGTGATCGTGGTGGGCATAAAATGTATCACATTTTGCTCATAGTTCGCACCACCTCGCTGACTAAATGCAATCTACAAAAAAAAATATACTGATGCCACTGACGTTGATAGCAGAAAAAGGCATCATAAGTTACACTTGGTTTCAGCTTTGAGCAGAAATGTAGTATATTATGATGACGATGGTGATGATGATGATGATGATGATACATAGGAAAGCATCATTTTTGCTGGCTATGACGGTGACGTCTCATATTTTTTAACTTTTAACAATCCTATCCTACCAACCACATTCAACCATTTGACAAGAATACTTAATAACCGTTACAGAAGACCAAAAATGGATTACCTCAATACACAATACAAACTGGATACATCTCGCACACAAGGAAAAGTTAATGTCGACCACGATTGGTAACGTGTGACAATCGCTGTTTATGGTCTTGGCCGCCAACGATCATTTGAGGAGTTGGTTCGTCACATTCATTCATTTTTGCCGTTTGATTATCTACAATACACCATTACAATCACAACCCAACCAAATCATAATATGAGTATATGCCATGCCACATGGCTTCAATATCTGTCATATCATTGAATTTCAATTTTGTACACAGGACCGGCAACAAGAAATACCTACGCAATGTGATCTTCAATAGTTTTACCACAATAATGGCGTACTAAATATTTTTATCGGGATGAAAAAATGATTCAGTTATGATACGCTTCAAAAGCCTGTTTTTTCTTCTTTATAATGGATTAGCTGTACATAACAGTATTTTTGCACAAAAGCTCAATCACTAATCGTCAAAACATAGCCCTTTTCAAAAGGTATCAGCAGCTTATTGAGGGATGCGCTTAGGTATAGGTAAGTAATTCAATCATCATCATATTCATAAGACTGCAACTTTATGAATATGAATATAAGAACAATGTGTAATCTAGTATGATAAGAGGAAATTAATCGACTTTTGGATAAACTCTTTGGTGTATCGTATCAGTATCACTATCGACTATAGTTGTTTCAACATTCTTTTAGCAAATCTTTTTGGCATCGACAACCAAACAACAACTGCAGTTGATAGAGAGAGAGTAAAACTTCTTTACCTGACGCATCATCATCGTCATAAAATTTAAATCTTGCCCTGTTCTGACATCATCATGAGATTCATGATCATCATCATCCCTTTCTTTTGTATACAGTTTGTTTGCAGAACGTTGAAACAAAAGAGCGTATTTGTAAGTCTAAATAATATTTACCCCATACCTTGTCCATAAGGTTAAGTGCTTTGTTTGGCAGTGAAATGAATCATGAGTTACTGCGTCGCTAGACCTGCCACCGCACTACTGAACTGCTACTACTACTACTACTTCTTCTTGCTCACATGAAATGATACAGAAACACTTGAATATATCAAGATTGTTTTGGTTAGAGGAAAACGATGATGTTATACGACGACTTGGCTACAACAAACAGGTAATCCGAGTAAAATTTCGCTTCCCCCACTAGACCAGTTGTCTACAAAGTAATCATATCAAACAAGAATCTATTATGCAATGATCGCTAAGATCAATTTTTACCCTGAAGATTAGTCTTAATAAATTACTCAAACTAGTCATTGACCCACACTGTTTTTGATAGCTCCTTCCTAATATGAAATCAACTTGCGTATAGTGAAGGAGTAGCAGTAAAAACTAAACTATCAAAAAGTTGCATTGCATGTTACAATATCATCAAACGGAGATGGTAATGTTTTTATACCGTTATATATAGTTGATCAATATTGAATTTGGAGTGGAACATGGAGATAACAAATTATGCGATTTGATGCAAAATGAATTTATTTTATATGTTAATTCATAACATAGATATATAATGATTAAGTACATTGTACAAAACTAGGTTGTTCTTTTCATTCGTTCCCACACTCGAGACAGTCAAAAGTAACAAAGCTGTTGCTACTTGCTTAGTCAGCAAGCTCCAAATAAAAGCAAAACGAAGATGAAACATCATCAACATCACATCCCTGATAAGATGATGGCTCATCACATCACCACATGACTAATCTGTGAAAAGTTGTACTCTACATAATACATACAATATCATTGTCTGAAGTGCAATCTGCTACTTTTTACTGTATTTGGGCTACACCTTAAACGCTTCCTGCATTTTCATTAGCAAACAAAGAGCGGAAAACGTAGCAAAAGTTGAGGAGCAGAAGCACAAACATTGTCTCAAAAGAAAACATTAGCTGAGTCTTAACGGAAGTCAAAAATTAGTTTTTTAACACATCCGGTTAGACTCATCATCAAAAAAATATATGGGATCTAGTTTATCTACGTATGAAACTATACCATACCACTGCCACACACATTCAAGCATAAAATACGTCAAATCCAAAACAATGACTACTGTTGCATTTAAAAATGCATCAAATTAAAATTTATGATCCACATGCAATGCCAATGCAACTGCATATAATATTCTGAATGAAAACCTGGTTTCTGTTTCTTGGTCATTCTACTTCAGACACGCAACCTATTTCAATTCAACTCATCATCGACACTTTAATTGGTTAACCTATACCCACATATTTGCATTTATTCAAATGCTACACGTTACGCAACAAAAAATACTACAGAAAAAAACTTTTGGTGTAGGAGGGAGCTCCGAGCACCATCGATCTAGAGCAGATGATGGATGCGATTATTACTTTCGTTTGGATAAAAATATTTTTTTTACAAAACTATTTTAAAAGGTTGTTCCAATTGAACTCTTGGCCATAATCGATAATCACACTCGGAACAAAAGATAGTAGCAGTAATATAGTGTAGTAACACACTAAACTAATAATAATATCGCGATATGTAAAAACAGATTTCCGCCCTTGTCAAGTAGTTTGGTGTGTGCTCTTGGCATTATTACCAACCTCGATCGCCCTTTGCTTACGCTTGAGTTGAGTTGAGTGATAGACTTTCAAAGTACAAAAGTCATTCATTCAGACTTTGATATGATTGCCGTTTGTATGTAGGTACATACAACGTACGTAGCCATCATTAAAAGTCTTTGTTACTAGATTGGATAAGGATCTGACAAAAATCAAAATAGTGACTGCAGTTCAGTAAGTCAAATGTCCATTATAAAATATAGGATCTTGAAAGACTTGAATAGTGTGCATTATGGGCGTAGGTTCATTTCTTTAGGCTACTTTTTTTTAAATGAATATGCATAATAATAACATAATCTCCATATGCCTAAATGGTTGACAAACACGCTATTGAATTGAATATATAACTAACTTTTATCGTCGTGTCTTATAAGGCCTCTAGTTTTACATAATATTAAAAGTAACTGGGCGTATGCAGTGTTCGGGTGAGGATTTTGTTTAGCGCATGCATAATAATATTATGTATAGGAATAATTTTTCACAACTAATTTCCCATCTCTCCAAATATTCTTCTAGTGTATTTAAGATAAGTATAAGTATATACATAAATGTAAAACACTTGTGTGTGAGGCTGGATTTTGTGAAAAGCTCCATGATATTATATGCTGGAATTCTCTTTGGTGATGCATTGTCCCCGTCCGCAGAGTCCTGTATAGTAGCAGCTTCAATTCAGCTCGTTTCAGAAGACAAGTATGGAGCTGTTAGATTCACAGCATTTGGTACAATTTGGGCAAATTAAATGTGCAAACCAAGCAACACTCGTAAGAATGCATGAGAGCTCGGAATGGGCACTAAAAGCCGACCATGCATGGCTTCAGAAAATAAAATTATGTTCTATAACTCTCATATAAAACTCGCCTAGCTGCCGCATTCATTCTACTTTCATTCTACTGAAACTGGAGACAAACGGAATTCACATGAAATTACATGAATACAAATCCACCGACTTTTGTTCGTTCGGATGGACACAAACTATTCTATTCTAGAAGTGCCATAATATTACAACATAGCATGGTAAAGTTGCGGCTGGCTTGGCTGGTAAAACAAAACGATGTTGTGCTTCGCAGACCGTGATATAAGAAAACCTTCACTTTTCTGCTTCTCCTCCTCTGATTAAGATAGCTATCTATCGAATCAGATTAAATTGTTCAATTTACGCTTACTTATGCTATCTTGCAAATGCATCTTTGCGCACTGCTGGAGTTCACAACGACTTTTGACCTACATAATGCAGTAGCGTTTATAACTGAGCCAACAATCAAGACCCTATAGCCACACTGTAAAAAAAAGTTCAGGCTACTTTGAGCCTCTTTGCTGCCTTGCTGCTAGTGCTGACCACTTAACTCCGCAGGCCCAGATGAAATTTTGTGATCGATCGCAGCGGAAACTCGTAGTTGACTCAAGTCATAGTCCTTAACTATATATATACATAAAATCTGCAGGGTTTTTTGTAAACAATAGGTTTCACCTTCAAATTAATTACCTCCCCAATTTGCTTAAGCTTCTTTACACAGAGGGCCAGGGCGAAACGAATGAATTGTGTCACATTGTAAACATAACTAGAGGCACAGGTGTAATATGCATAATCATTCTACATCTATCTCCTGTGTAATCGACTGTCATCTTCTTGAAATCGATAAACCATCATGATAAATGATGCTAAAGAGTAAGAAAGGCTGTTTCTAAATGTATAAAAACAGTGCAAAAAAATGAGCCGCATTGCCGCACAACATGAAAGAGTGTTCTTTGTTTAAGGCGATATCAATTACGAAAAAAGCAATAAATTACCTGTTTTTTAATGGTTACCACACCTGAAGGACAAAAAAAAGTAGCATAAATTGACGAGCCTACCAGCATTCTAATGAAATCAATAAGGTGCACTTCATCTACTTTTTTTTATTACAAAAATGCCGGCAAAGCATGTTTTGTCGAGACAAAACCAGCTCATTTACGTACGTCAAAATGATAAGCAAAAATGGAAACTTCAGCCTCAAATCTTTTGAAACACAATGTACCTTTTACTACTACACAAAGGTGGGCAGGGAACTGGTTCCCACATGGGAATGGGGATGGAAACCGAGCATTTTGTGGGAACCAGGGAACCGGGGTACTGGGAACCAAACATTTTGTGGGAACCAGGGAACCGGGGTACTGGGAACCGAGTATATTGTGGGAACCAGGGAACTGGGGTACTGGGAACCAAGCATTTTGTGGGAACCAGGGAACCGGGGTACTGGGAACCAAATATTTTGTGGGAACCAGGGAACCGGGGTACTGGGAACCAAGCATTTTGTGGGTACCGGGGGAACCGGTCCGGTACCCATGGATACCCAATATAAAATAGCATTACGGTGTCCGGTACCCACATGGGAATGGGGATGGAAACCGTGCATTTTGTGGGAACCAGGGAACCGGGGTACTGGGAACCAAACATTTTGTGGGAACCAGGGAACCGGGGTACTGGGAACCGAGTATATTGTGGGAACCAGGGAACCGGGGTACTGGGAACCAAACATTTTGTGGGAACCAGGGAACCGGGGTACTGGGAACCAAGCATTTTGTGGGAACCAGGGAACTGGGGTACTGGAAACCGTGGGAACCGGTTTCCATCCCCGGTACCCACCGTTTTGGGTGTGGGAACCGGTACTCGCGCCCACCTTTGCTACTACATAATGCTAGATTGTATTGCTGATTTGCTGATATTTTTTTTTATAGAAATAACACCTTTTAAAAATTCGTATGTGAAATGAACTTTAGAATTTCTTTTTAACATGCGATTGTGATACGATGGATTATTATTATTATGCATTACCGACATGTCAGCAGAATGAGAATGAATGGATGGTGGCATTGGGTAAATCTGCGCTGTCCATGTCACGCCTGTCTGTTAGTTACAAGCTTTTTGTAGACTTCCTTTGTTATCGTTTTAATCAAAAGTGGGATTGACAAACTGATAATTAAAAGACAGGCAGGCAGCATGAAGTTATATAGGAATATGCATGTGAAAAGGGAAGTGGTGGCAAACAACGGTACACACGTTCAGATGGACATGCTAAAGTCTTACCACTACTACTACTACTACCAATATTTAATCTTCTGGTAACCTCACCTAATTTTTGAGCAACCCATATATTATATGCTCGCTGATTTAGACCAGATGAATCAACTCACATACCACATCTTCTCAAATCTCTTGGTTCTTTTGGTAGCCTGTTCTTTCTCTCTCGAATCTCTGTGTTACAATCAACATTATTTGCATACGCCTACCTTGGCAGCTGATTCTTCATAATTCTCCAAGATTACCCTTTAGCGTGTATGCGATTTATTGCATTCATTTTCATATATGATGTACGACTAGGTTTGGTTAATACCTAAACTTGTGCATCACTCATCGCATCGTATTACGACATCCTCATGGCTAAATCATGATGATGGAAAATTAAACATTATCATCTAAAACAAACAATGGTGATGGTGGAGTGGAAGCTTGAAGGAAAGGTGAACGATGGACATATGTGAGATAGAATTATTAAAGAACACGAGCGAATAAAACTTTTTAATCCCTTCAAGGTCTCATCTTTCATAATAACAAAGTAAACTAGGTGAGGTTTACGGGCATTAACGAGAAATTTCACTTCATATGATTATGACAGCACAGCAAATTCCAACATATGAATTATTTGCACGTGCATAGGGTTTTTCATTTTGTTTTCATAGAATTTAACAATTCTCATGTGTTTAGGATTAAAAGAGAGTTGAACTTTGACTCAAAATATGAAAGCAAGCTAGGCTAGTTGCGAAATTCATTTTTTGCTCAAACAAACGTTGAAATCTTATTGATCAAGTCATTTAACTGGCGGAATGAAGCTACTAAATAATATAATGTACCAAATGCTTAATTAAGTATCAAATAGGATATCAAATTAAGCTGCAATGCTTTCTTATGTATTCTGTTTTTTACCTAATTCCGCAAAGCAAGACTTATACAAATGTTCATAACAATATGCGTGTGTGTGCTTGTGCTTTAGTGCTCCTGGTTAAGTGTAATTACGGACAATTAAGAAGCAGGGCGAGTGAGTAAAAGGTAAATAGAACTCGATAATTACTTGTTGAAAATACAGTACACTCTTTAATTTGATGAATGAGACCTTTTTGCTGAAAACTGGATTTCTTAGAACAATGAGGGGAATTACAGCCACAAAACAGCTCCTCGGCACAAGCACTTGATTGTGCATGTGATGTCTGATTTTAAATTTATATGCAAGCAATTGCATATTATTTGGATTAACAAAAGCAACAAAACTAACACAACCCAGCAAATTGTGAGAAACTCTGAAATGAAAGAATGATCGGAGACGGGAAGAAAGTTTACAGTTACATACATATTATGAATTGTTCATAAGTATGAATGTAGTGTTGTATACATTGCATTGCATTACGTGTACATACAAACACAAACAATCAAACACGCTATATGTTGTGATCCCGGTTTTCAGCAACCGCTTTGCTTTGTTGAGTTTCATGTTTCATCACAACTGTCAATAATACTACCACTACCAACCAGCACCGTACTCAATTGTGCATTAACTGAAAAAGTTACTTTGTGCTGCTTTTACTCTTTTCAAAAGAGTCTTTTTGGTAGCACAAGCCCGTTCCTTTACCGTAAGCATATGGTAGACACTTTAAATTGAGTTGAAGTCTTTTGGCTTAAAATAGGTGCTGAAATATTAATGGCATAATCATACTTTGCTCTTGCTTATGACGATGTTTTACATTCTCAAGAATAATCAAATTCAAAAATTTTCTCATGAAAATTAAATGCAACCAAACCACTAACATGCAAGATCTAGTGTAAATAATACCATTTTCTCAGAATCAAATTTCAGGAGGGATTTAACAAAGTTTGGTAAAGCAAACAAACACGAAGCTCAACTTTATATATTTTATAATTTGAACCAGCTCACAGCTTACATAGCTGTTTTATACTATGATTCTCTACTTTTCCATTGTGCTTGCTTTCCTTCCAACTCCAACTAATTGAAAAGTAGAGTTGAGGATCAAAATATTTACAAACAGAAGCAGGTGCATTTCATTACACAATCAATACGTTTTTGTGTACACAGAAGACAACACAAGCAAGACTGTAGCATCCACACTTTTTTGTTCCCTGCTGTGAGGATGTAAAAGAGTTTTCATCATTTGCCCTTGCTAATAATCACTCAAGTATGAAACAGCTACATGCTGGTTCTGGTTTGTTGTTTCCTACCACATCACACCACCTTTTGTCCAGTAATCAAAGAAAGCAAACTACTAAACTGAGGATATTCGACACAAATGTCGTTCTCTCAAAAGTATTAAAAGAAACTTGGAGAAACATTAACAAAACAGCCAAACACTAAACACCTGACAGTATAACATGATAATAAAAAAAGGAAACGCTTCAGCTCAAAACTTGTATCGTATATCGTTGCAAGCAAACGCAAATACATATCAACCTAGTTCTATTACCAACTTCGACACAGACACTATCTCGCCTCGTAAAAAAAAAGTTCTGTCAATGAGGTTTGCTCTTGCTGTTACAAGTGACCTAGTGCACAAAAAATATCATCTAATGTGCTTACAACACTTTTTAGCAGTTATTGTTGACTATATGGTGAGTTGAACATCTGCAATATTCAGTCGAAAAACTTTTGCTTACTTTTTCCTCATCTATAAAATTCTTTGCCATAAAACCAGCAACACATATATATTTTTATATGTTTCAGCACAAGCGGAGCAATCGGTAAAAGTTGTTCGATTCTTTTATATTCTACGAGTTCCCGGTAAAAAAAGAAACAAAAAAGTAGTCCAGCTCGGATCAATGAGTTTCATACAACTTTTCTAGTAAAAGTATAGAAGATAACTTGCCGTCAGGCCTGCAACAGTGGTGGTCGCATTGTAGCACCAGCATTATATTATCACCAACAGTACTTGAACAAATAGAAATAGATTTAGTGTGTAGGACACAAGGAAGCTAAAACCATAAAAATGATAAACAGCCTGTTGAGAATTATAAGGGCTAACGAACAATAAAACGGCATCGGTAGCACATATATATATACATTTTATTCATAGTTTTCACCAAGCCAAAAGTAAACACACTGTAGTAGTTGGCTTGGCCTGATATCCCTTGCCTCGTGTGAGCACTTAGCACATGTAATATGCAGAGAGATAGTAGATGGCGAAAGGAAAACCATGACTAAATGTTAAGTACTTTTTGCACCGTACCATTTCACCTTCTAAATATCGGTGGCGAATCAGCAAGGACTACCACCTACCTACTTATTTTTTTACACCGTTTATGTCAAATGCCATTTTTATTACATCATCATCATCATGGGTCGCACCTTGTTAAGGAAAAACCGCCGTGTTTCACCGCAATAACCACTTATCAAATTCAAACTTTCTATATTTCCTCCGGATCAACTAATTTCCCCAGCATCATCATTTACATACACAAATCATATGGGTTAGGAGGTAGGGAATATGTATTCAATTATTTTTTTGCTAAAAATAATAATTTTCGTTGCCTATTACAAGTTTTTATGTGTCAGTGTCATGATACGACTTCTAAGCTTATTCCTGATTACAACAACCCTATATAGGTTACAAAGCCAAGCGTTAAGTAAATCTGTATCAAGCCAAGTCAAGTCGGCGGCATGGTTGACCATAAGACGACGTCTAATTTACAGGAAAGAAAGGAGCCCATCAACTATTTTTTTGCTCATAGCCAAGAAGCAAAAGCAGCAAGCAGATTTATCTGACAAACTGTTTATTCTTACTATCCATAGAGAAAGTGTCTTTTTTATTTTATGTTCTATTCCTCAAAAACAACTCTTTATATTCGTTGTATTTTTTGTGTTTTCCAATACCTCGCTCTCTTTTGTAAAGTTTCCTTTGTTTAGTTGTGCAAAGCAATAGTTAGGGACATAACTCTCTATCTATAAAATTGGCTAAAGGGTTGGTAATAATAAAGGAACTGGTACAACAACTCTTCTCTTCTCCAGCTCCAAAGACAAACGAGGAGACAAATTAGATAAAGCCATCCTTCTCTCTCTCTCTCTCTCTCTCTTCTGAGTATCCATACAAGACTTACAGTAAAGATGTTGTTAGAGTGAGAAAACTTTCTGAGAAATTGCATTTGTCAAATAGAAATGAGATTGAGTTCAACTTTTTTCGTCTTTTCTTTCTTGTTCCTATCTATCTCTTGAGCCTCTCACAAAGTGTAATATATGTATGAAACGGTGTACAATATTTTTCTTGCCTTCTTCCTTCCCTTTCATCCTCCCTTCCGTGTACAAGATGTTATGTTGATGGTAGTTAGTTTGGTGGTATATATGGCATGTACATTTTTATAAGTTTTAGTTATATATCTATAGCGCACTTGTCATACCGGGAGAAACGAGCAACGAGAGGAGGAAGAAGAGTGTCTTTCCCGTAAAAGCGTGCTCTTTCAAGTACAAAAAAAGTTAGTGCTCTGTGACGTGTCTTCACACATATGAATGTAACCTAGAGAGACATTCCATATGTATGTAGATTAACCTTCTTCAGATGAGTCTTTATACACACATCACACCACACCACTGCTTTTCCTTATCACCATTAACACGAGAAACGAGTGGTTACTGGTGTGAGTGAGTGAGAAGGGAAGTGAAGCTACTAAAGTAGCGGGCAAGTGTACATCACACAAGAACTTTTCTTCTTTTTTCTCATCTGTTTTGTGAGTATGAACACGCAAGGTTCAGAATACTCAATGTTTTCATACAAGAAAGAAAGAACAGAGAAGAGAAGAGAAGAGAAGAGAGAAAGAAAAAAAAAGCTTTTCACTTCTCTTTAAATGTCTCCAACATTGTCGCCTTCTTATATAAGATACACTATTTTTCTATATCAGCGAGTGGAATCTAACTAGCTTTTTCCATCGTTTCGGTTCTATTCCTTCCTTTTCTAGATTTGCTCTGCTGACAAAGAAAGACTAGAAAGAAAGAGAGCTAAGCTACATAAAACTAGCTCGCTTTGCTTATTTGCTTGACTTATTGCTACGGATTTTCCGACACGTTCCAATCGTGTATTCTCCTCCAACTTGAACACCTTCATTTTTTAACTATTCAATTGCCTCCCTAGACATACTGCTCAAGATGTTAGCCGATACGAACAAGCAGTTAGTTCCTTTTGTGTTTTTTTTTCTTCTCAAGAAAAGAAAACTTATTTTGTTGTACTGATGATATGTGTACATTTAAAGTAAAGAGAGGCAAAGTACTTAAGACTTTCTCAACTGCGTAGTTTTTCCACCAAACCAACCAATATATGTACCCCCTCTCTCAAATCAACAAATGTAATTTAGCACCAAAAAGTGAAAAATTGCTTGGGAAAAGGAACTGTTTGGAATTTGAATGTTCAAATATCAAACATAATCAACAACTGGCTGAAGAAAAACTTACTTAACACAGAAAGGCAGGACTCAATAATATATTGTATGTTCTGCAAAAAAAATGATTCATACGTTTCTGCATAGGAGTCATACATGACTGTGATCAGCATAAAAAGTGCATAGTACTCCTCTGACGCAATGCGCGACACAGCAGCTCCTATCGCATTGCCTTCCGTTTGTTGAAAAGTAAAGCATTTTAATGCTCATGGGATCATCAGGTTCAAATGTTGACTCAAGAAACGAGGATAAAGTTTGACTTTCGCAAGAGTGAATGATTGCTAGCATCACTTACACATGATGACAAGACTTCAACAAGAATGATATATATGGCACATGGCAGTGCGGAGTCTGCTTGAACGCCTTCGTCGTCACGTCACGATCTGGACAAATCCAACAAACGCTCTCTTTCTATCTCAAGTATAAAAGCAAACTCTCTTCGACTGACTACTCCACACAATTTTTTTACCTGCTTGCTTCGGCTTCACTCATAGTCACACTCTTCTTGTTTGTACAGTGGACAAGTATACAACGACGGAAGGATGGAAATGGAGTCTTCAGAATGACTAGTACGAGGAAACGCTCAATTCAATTGAATCAAATCGAATCGTCAACTTGTCATCGTCTTCATTTTTTTCTGTTTTACTTACTACTTTCAGTTTACTCGAATGTTTTTTTTTCAAAGTCGAACCGACCAAGGAACTATCTTTCCTAAGGATTGGCATGAACGCCTTTTTACTTTCTTTTTCTTCCAACAGTAAGATATGCCGCTCGTAATATAGTGCCATTAAAGACTGCCAAAGTCCAAAGGAATGGATGGAGAGATAGATGAATACTAAAGACGTAGTGTAATGTAAGTGTCATGACCAGTGGAGCTTCACATGCTGTGTATTCCATCCCCTTTGACTAAAATAAACCGTGAAGAACCAAGACGATGTTGGTTTGGTACGAAAGTACGTTACGTTACGTTACGTTGTAGAGTTTTGGAAGAGAAAGTAGGAGGAAAAGAAAAAACTAAGTTTTTTTTTGTCTTGAGCTCACTTTAATTCATTAATACAAGTGCTATTCTTAACACGTACGGAACATCCCTGGAAGCCAATCCACGTACAAAGAGAAATGTGGAAGGCTGAAGAAGAAAAATGTGGAAGAAAAGCAAAGAACTGAGGTTCAATAACATAATCAAAGACTCGTAGGAAAAAAGAAAATTGAATCTTCATTTTGCTTCATCACATCACTTTTTACGTACAACATGCCATGCTAGCCAGCCACTTGCCTGCCTACTTAACGTAGCTTCTCCTGCATTTAAATCATCCTTATATTTTGCCTGTAAGCTACCTCAAACATTTCAATAGAACCAGAACAGAACCCTCCACGAAGAAAATCCTAAAATGTTTTTTTTTGGGTTCTTCAATTGAAATTTCTAATTGTATCGTCGCAATCAAAAAGCTGTTTT